>JAZGTN010000284.1:0-47452 GCA_037783415.1 Leptasterias polaris | reverse complement strand
AATTTTACTTTCCCAAAAATATGATAACAATTGTCTCATTAGAGACACACTCTCGTAAAAAGTGCGACCTATTACAGTCTATGGGAAACCCCAAGGCTTTGGGGTTTTCATAAGAAAAAGCAAGGAAGTGACCTTTCAATTTGGCCTTACTTAGCGCTGGGGTAAGATTGATCGTTTGAATCTCCCGCGGCACTTGCCACACAGCAGCGGGAGGTCGTCCACTGGAATGTGGCGTGTGTGAGCTGCACGAGTCACCTACTCGCGCATGCTCAGATCAGGTAAACCACGGACCCTCCTACATAGAGAAAGGTCCTTTCTCTGTGCTCCTAAATGGGTCCGGGTCGGGTCAACACGGTATTGTAAGCAGTGATGATGTACATGTACATGTACTGTACTGTACATGTATACATGTATATTGTGCAGCCCACCGTGATGACCGCGTAGGGTTATTAAACTTGAGACACGAGAGGGAAGTCCAGTTCTGCTTTCGATGTCAAGGAGTGAACAAGTTATTGTAGGGAAGAAATTGCCCCATAAAATTACATACATTCCTAGAATTGCGTCGATAAATTACCTATACCTACGCATTATTACCCTTTTCCATCTGTCACATAGTTTCATTAATTCTCCTCTGACAATAGCCCTTAAAACTCTTCATAATTTTTTAATTCTTCAAACGGCCACAGTATGAATGCATACTGGCAAAACAATTTTGATGGGCAAATTGTGAACGGTAAGATATTTATTCCCGTATCAACTGCACTCACCTTCCTTGGTCAAGAAGGGAGAAGGCGGAAAAGAGGTTGGAAGCCAAGTGACGCAATCCGTGCAGCAGGGTCTTGTTATTGAAGACAATTTCTTACCGAGGGGAACTTGTCAAAGGCGAGCCATATCAATAGGGGCTTTTATAACATTACTATTTGGCGGCGGTTCCCTTAAAGATCCAACACTTTCCGAAGAAGAACAAGAGACATTGAAAAGACGGACGAATGCCTTGAAAGATAGGTTAATTCAAGTTATTTCATTTCCAAATGGCCAAGCGGAGGATGAGTCACCACTCCAAGAATTAGCCATCGGAGAAAACAGAGATAATTTAGAAGATGCTCCCGTAGAACGACACCGTGTTGGCCCCCGTACAAAAAATACAAGAACCCTCTATCAGAAAATCGTTGACAAGCAACACGACAACCCCGACGTCACTATTTCACCCTTGCGATCTAAAGGAATTAGTCAACGATTGAAGCGCCAGAGGAAGTGCTTTAAGAATATAGCACACGATATACATAAGGGTGAAAAAGAAGATTTTCTTCTTGGTGTTGCGTTGGATGTAAAAAAAAAAAGGAGCATTAATGCCAGAGACGGCGAGTGGAATGGAGTTTTAACAGTTAATGACATCATTCAAATGCTGAAGATGATTAAGGTCGAGAAAGATTTCACGTTATACGACGATTTGGTGCAGGTACATTCGGCACGCCATTTCAACATTTCTGCGACGGATGTATTAAACATGATAGACACTAAGAACCCATTAAGCGAAATAGTTGAACATCTCCGACATAAATTTCCGGGTTTTTTTGCCACAAGGAGAATGGTAGGAGCTGCAAAAGCTGAACATGAATCGAGAGGTAGCAATACTCCATCCGAGACCAACTGCTACGGGTATGTCTATTTCTCCCCACGAATTGCGTCTCTGTCTGCTATATTTATATCACTGGTTGAGTGGAAATGAGATGTGGAGAATTTTCGGAGATGCCTGTACCCTAGGCAAAGAATCGACGACAATAATAGGCATGACTTGCATCAACAATCTTTAAGAACTCGCATCCCTTTTGGAAGAAGTCGCATCCCTATAAAGCCCGAGTCACATATAAACAATCTTTAAGAACTCGCATCCCTTTTGGAAGAAGTCGCATCCCCTATATAAAGCCCGAGTCACATTAAAACAATCTTTAAGAACTCGCATCCCTTTTGGAAGAAGTCGCATCCCTTATATAAAGCCCGATCACATTAAACAATCTTTAAGAACTCGCATCCCTTTTGGAAGAAGTCGCATCCCTATAAAGCCCGAGTCACATAGAAACAATCTTTAAGAACTCGCATCCCTTTTGGAAGAAGTCGCATCCCTTATATAAAGCCCGATCACATTAAACAATCTTTAAGAACTCGCATCCCTTTTGGAAGAAGTCGCATCCCTATAAAGCCCGAGTCACATATAAACAATCTTTAAGAACTCGCATCCCTTTTGGAAGAACTCGCATCCCCTATATAAAGCCCGAGTCACATTAAAACAATCTTTAAGAACTCGCATCCCTTTTGGAAGAAGTCGCATCCCTTATATAAAGCCCGAGTCACATAGAAACAATCTTTAAGAACTCGCATCCCTTTTGGAAGAAGTCGCATCCCTTATAAAAGCCCGAGTCACATTAAACAATCTTTATGAACTCGCATCCCTTTTGGAAGAAGTCGCATCCCTTATATAAAGCCCGAGTCACATAGAAACAATCTTTAAGAACTCGCATCCCTTTTGGAAGAAGTCGCATCCCCTATATAAAGCCCGAGTCACATTAAAACAATCTTTAAGAACTCGCATCCCTTTTGGAAGAAGTCGCATCCCCTATATAAAGCCCGAGTCACATTAATACCAATTTTAAGAACTCGCATCCCTTTTGGAAGAAGTTGCATCCCCTATTATAAAGCCCGAGTCACATAGAAACAATTGTCTTTAAGAACTCGCATCCCTTTTGGAAGAAGTCGCATCCCTTATATAAAGCCCGAGTCACATAGAAACAATCTTTAAGAACTCGCATCCCTTTTGGAAGAAGTTGCATCCCTTATATAAAGCCCGAGTCACATTAAACAATCTTTATGAACTCGCATCCCTTTTGGAAGAAGTCGCATCCCTTATATAAAGCCCGAGTCACATAGAAACAATCTTTAAGAACTCGCATCCCTTTTGGAAGAAGTCGCATCCCCTATATAAAGCCCGAGTCACATTAAAACAATCTTTAAGAACTCGCATCCCTTTTGGAAGAAGTCGCATCCCTATAAAGCCCGAGTCACATATAAACAATCTTTAAGAACTCGCATCCCTTTTGGAAGAAGTCGCATCCCCTATATAAAGCCCGAGTCACATTAAAACAATCTTTAAGAACTCGCATCCCTTTTGGAAGAAGTCGCATCCCTTATATAAAGCCCGAGTCACATAGAAACAATCTTTAAGAACTCGCATCCCTTTTGGAAGAAGTCGCATCCCTTATAAAAGCCCGAGTCACATTAAACAATCTTTATGAACTCGCATCACTTTTGGAAGAAGTCGCATCCCTTATATAAAGCCCGAGTCACATAGAAACAATCTTTAAGATCTCGCATCCCTTTTGGAAGAAGTCGCATCCCCTATATAAAGCCCGAGTCACATTAAAACAATCTTTAAGAACTCGCATCCCTTTTGGAAGAAGTCGCATCCCCTATATAAAGCCCGAGTCACATTAATACCAATTTTAAGAACTCGCATCCCTTTTGGAAGAAGTCGCATCCCCTATTATAAAGCCCGAGTCACATAGAAACAATTGTCTTTAAGAACTCGCATCCCTTTTGGAAGAAGTCGCATCCCTTATATAAAGCCCGAGTCACATAGAAACAATCTTTAAGAACTCGCATCCCTTTTGGAAGAAGTCGCATCCCTTATATAAAGCCCGAGTCACATTAAACAATCTTTATGAACTCGCATCCCTTTTGGAAGAAGTCGCATCCCTTATATAAAGCCCGAGTCACATAGAAACAATCTTTAAGAACTCGCATCCCTTTTGGAAGAAGTCGCATCCCCTATATAAAGCCCGAGTAACATTAAAACAATCTTTAAGAACTCGCATCCCTTTTGGAAGAAGTCGCATCCCTATAAAGCCCGAGTCACATAGAAACAATCTTTAAGAACTCGCATCCCTTTTGGAAGAAGTCGCATCCCTTATATAAAGCCCGATCACATTAAACAATCTTTAAGAACTCGCATCCCTTTTGGAAGAAGTCGCATCCCTATAAAGCCCGAGTCACATATAAACAATCTTTAAGAACTCGCATCCCTTTTGGAAGAAGTCGCATCCCCTATATAAAGCCCGAGTCACATTAAAACAATCTTTAAGAACTCGCATCCCTTTTGGAAGAAGTCGCATCCCTTATATAAAGCCCGAGTCACATAGAAACAATCTTTAAGAACTCGCATCCCTTTTGGAAGAAGTCGCATCCCCTATATAAAGCCCGAGTAACATTAAAACAATCTTTAAGAACTCGCATCCCTTTTGGAAGAAGTCGCATCCCTATAAAGCCCGAGTCACATAGAAACAATCTTTAAGAACTCGCATCCCTTTTGGAAGAAGTCGCATCCCTTATATAAAGCCCGATCACATTAAACAATCTTTAAGAACTCGCATCCCTTTTGGAAGAAGTCGCATCCCTATAAAGCCCGAGTCACATATAAACAATCTTTAAGAACTCGCATCCCTTTTGGAAGAAGTCGCATCCCCTATATAAAGCCCGAGTCACATTAAAACAATCTTTAAGAACTCGCATCCCTTTTGGAAGAAGTCGCATCCCTTATATAAAGCCCGAGTCACATAGAAACAATCTTTAAGAACTCGCATCCCTTTTGGAAGAAGTCGCATCCCTTATAAAAGCCCGAGTCACATTAAACAATCTTTATGAACTCGCATCCCTTTTGGAAGAAGTCGCATCCCTTATATAAAGCCCGAGTCACATAGAAACAATCTTTAAGAACTCGCATCCCTTTTGGAAGAAGTCGCATCCCCTATATAAAGCCCGAGTCACATTAATACCAATTTTAAGAACTCGCATCCCTTTTGGAAGAAGTCGCATCCCCTATTATAAAGCCCGAGTCACATAGAAACAATTGTCTTTAAGAACTCGCATTCCTTTTGGAAGAAGTCGCATCCCTTATATAAAGCCCGAGTCACATAGAAACAATCTTTAAGAACTCGCATCCCTTTTGGAAGAAGTCGCATCCCTTATATAAAGCCCGAGTCACATTAAACAATCTTTATGAACTCGCATCCCTTTTGGAAGAAGTCGCATCCCTTATATAAAGCCCGAGTCACATAGAAACAATCTTTAAGAACTCGCATCCCTTTTGGAAGAAGTCGCATCCCCTATATAAAGCCCGAGTCACATTAAAACAATCTTTAAGAACTCGCATCCCTTTTGGAAGAACTCGCATCCCCTATATAAAGCCCGAGTCACATTAAAACAATCTTTAAGAACTCGCATCCCTTTTGGAAGAACTCGCATCCCCTATATAAAGCCCGAGTCACATTAAAACAATCTTTAAGAACTCGCATCCCTTTTGGAAGAAGTCGCATCCCCTATATAAAGCCCGAGTCACATTAAACAATCTTTAAGAACTCGCATCCCTTATGCAAGAAGTCGCATCCCCTATATAAAGCCCGAGTCACATTAAAACAATCTTTAAGAACTCGCATCCCTTTTGGAAGAACTCGCATCCCCTATATAAAGCCCGATTCACATTAAAACAATCTTTAAGAACTCGCATCCCTTTTGGAAGAAGTCGCATCCCTTATATAAAGCCCGAGTCACATTAAAACAATTTTTAAGAACTCGCATCCCTTTTGGAAGAAGTCGCATCCCCTATATAAAGCCCGATCACATTAAACAATCTTTAAGAACTCGCATCCCTTTTGGAAGAAGTCGCATCCCTTATATAAAGCCCGAGTCACATAGAAACAATCTTTAAGAACTCGCATCCCTTTTGGAAGAAGTCGCATCCCTTATATAAAGCCCGAGTCACATTAAACAATCTTTATGAACTCGCATCCCTTTTGGAAGAAGTCGCATCCCTTATATAAAGCCCGAGTCACATTAAAACAATTTTTAAGAACTCGCATCCCTTTTGGAAGAAGTCGCATCCCCTATATAAAGCCCGATCACATTAAACAATCTTTAAGAACTCGCATCCCTTTTGGAAGAAGTCGCATCCCCTATTATAAAGCCCGAGTCACATACAAACAATCTTTAAGAACTCGCATCCCTTTTGGAAGAAGTCGCATCCCTTATATAAAGTCCGAGTCACATTAAAACAATCTTTAAGAACTCGCATCCCTTTTGGAAGAACTCGCATCCCCTATATAAAGCCCGAGTCACATTAAAACAATCTTTAAGAACTCGCATCCCTTTTGGAAGAAGTCGCATCCCTTATATAAAGCCCGAGTCACATTAAAACAATTTTTAAGAACTCGCATCCCTTTTGGAAGAAGTCGCATCCCCTATATAAAGCCCGATCACATTAAACAATCTTTAAGAACTCGCATCCCTTTTGGAAGAAGTCGCATCCCCTATTATAAAGCCCGAGTCACATAGAAACAATCTTTAAGAACTCGCATCCCTTTTGGAAGAAGTCGCATCCCTTATATAAAGCCCGAGTCACATAGAAACAATCTTTAAGAACTCGCATCCCTTTTGGAAGAAGTCGCATCCCTTATATAAAGCCCGAGTCACATTAAACAATCTTTATGAACTCGCATCCCTTTTGGAAGAAGTCGCATCCCTTATATAAAGCCCGAGTCACATTAAAACAATTTTTAAGAACTCGCATCCCTTTTGGAAGAAGTCGCATCCCCTATATAAAGCCCGATCACATTAAACAATTTTTAAGAACTCGCATCCCTTTTGGAAGAAGTCGCATCCCCTATTATAAAGCCCGAGTCACATACAAACAATCTTTAAGAACTCGCATCCCTTTTGGAAGAAGTCGCATCCCTTATATAAAGCCCGAGTCCAATAGAAACAATCTTTAAGAACTCGCATCCCTTTTGGAAGAAGTCGCATCCCTTATATAAAGCCCGAGTCACATTAAACAATCTTTATGAACTCGCATCCCTTTTGGAAGAAGTCGCATCCCTTATATAAAGCCCGAGTCACATTAAAACAATTTTTAAGAACTCGCATCCCTTTTGGAAGAAGTCGCATCCCCTATATAAAGCCCGATCACATTAAACAATCTTTAAGAACTCGCATCCCTTTTGGAAGAAGTCGCATCCCCTATTATAAAGCCCGAGTCACATACAAACAATCTTTATGAACTCGCATCCCTTTTGGAAGAAGTCGCATCCCTTATATAAAGCCCGAGTCACATTAAAACAATTTTTAAGAACTCGCATCCCTTTTGGAAGAAGTCGCATCCCTTATATAAAGCCCGAGTCACATAGAAACAATCTTTAAGAACTCGCATCCCTTTTGCAAGAAGTCGCATCCCCTATATAAAGCCCGAGTCACATAGAAACAATTTTTAAGAACTCGCATCCCTTTTGGAAGAAGTCGCATCCCTTATATAAAGCCCGATGAGATGTGGAGAATTTTCGGAGATGCCTGTACCCTAGGCAAAGAATCGACGACAATAATAGGCATGACTTGCATCAACAATCTTTAAGAACTCGCATCCCTTTTGGAAGAAGTCGCATCCCTTATATAAAGCCCGAGTCACATAGAAACAATCTTTAAGAACTCGCATCCCTTTTGGAAGAAGTCGCATCCCTTATATAAAGCCCGATCACATTAAACAATCTTTAAGAACTCGCATCCCTTTTGGAAGAAGTCGCATCCCTATAAAGCCCGAGTCACATATAAACAATCTTTAAGAACTCGCATCCCTTTTGGAAGAAGTCGCATCCCCTATATAAAGCCAGAGTCACATTAAAACAATCTTTAAGAACTCGCATCCCTTTTGGAAGAAGTCGCATCCCTTATATAAAGCCCGATCACATTAAACAATCTTTAAGAACTCGCATCCCTTTTGGAAGAAGTCGCATCCCTATAAAGCCCGAGTCACATAGAAACAATCTTTAAGAACTCGCATCCCTTTTGGAATAAGTCGCATCCCCTATATAAAGCCCGGGAGTCACATTAATACAATTTTTAAGAACTCGCATCCCTTTTAGAAGAAGTCGCATCCCCTATATAAAGCCCGAGTCACATTAAAACAATCTTTAAGAACTCGCATCCCTTTTGGAAGAAGTCGCATCCCTTATATAAAGCCCGAGTCACATAGAAACAATCTTTAAGAACTCGCATCCCTTTTGGAAGAAGTCGCATCCCTTATAAAAGCCCGAGTCACATTAAACAATCTTTATGAACTCGCATCCCTTTTGGAAGAACTCGCATCCCCTATATAAAGCCCGAGTCACATTAAAACAATCTTTAAGAACTCGCATCCCTTTTGGAAGAACTCGCATCCCCTATATAAAGCCCGAGTCACATTAAAACAATCTTTAAGAACTCGCATCCCTTTTGGAAGAAGTCGCATCCCCTATATAAAGCCCGAGTCACATTAAACAATCTTTAAGAACTCGCATCCCTTTTGCAAGAAGTCGCATCCCCTATATAAAGCCCGAGTCACATTAAAACAATCTTTAAGAACTCGCATCCCTTTTGGAAGAACTCGCATCCCCTATATAAAGCCCGAGTCACATTAAAACAATCTTTAAATACTCGCATCCCTTTTGGAAGAAGTCGCATCCCTTATATAAAGCCCGAGTCACATTAAAACAATTTTTAAGAACTCGCATCCCTTTTGGAAGAAGTCGCATCCCCTATATCAAGCCCGATCACATTAAACAATCTTTAAGAACTCGCATCCCTTTTGGAAGAAGTCGCATCCCCTATTATAAAGCCCGAGTCACATAGAAACAATCTTTAAGAACTCGCATCCCTTTTGGAAGAAGTCGCATCCCTTATATAAAGCCCGAGTCACATAGAAACAATCTTTAAGAACTCGCATCCCTTTTGGAAGAAGTCGCATCCCTTATATAAAGCCCGAGTCACATTAAACAATCTTTATGAACTCGCATCCCTTTTGGAAGAAGTCGCATCCCTTATATAAAGCCCGAGTCACATTAAAACAATTTTTAAGAACTCGCATCCCTTTTGGAAGAAGTCGCATCCCCTATATAAAGCCCGATCACATTAAACAATCTTTAAGAACTCGCATCCCTTTTGGAAGAAGTCGCATCCCCTATTATAAAGCCCGAGTCACATAGAAACAATCTTTAAGAACTCGCATCCCTTTTGGAAGAAGTCGCATCCCTTATATAAAGCCCGAGTCACATAGAAACAATCTTTAAGAACTCGCATCCCTTTTGCAAGAAGTCGCATCCCCTATATAAAGCCCGAGTCACATAGAAACAATTTTTAAGAACTCGCATCCCTTTTGGAAGAAGTCGCATCCCTTATATAAAGCCCGATGAGATGTGGAGAATTTTCGGAGATGCCTGTACCCTAGGCAAAGAATCGACGACAATAATAGGCATGACTTGCATCAACAATCTTTAAGAACTCGCATCCCTTTTGGAAGAAGTCGCATCCCCTA
Source organism: Leptasterias polaris (assembly GCA_037783415.1). Taxonomy (NCBI): domain Eukaryota; kingdom Metazoa; phylum Echinodermata; class Asteroidea; order Forcipulatida; family Asteriidae; genus Leptasterias; species Leptasterias polaris. The sequence continues at coordinate 38,067 of JAZGTN010000284.1, read as the reverse complement.
GTATTATAAAGCCCGAGTCACATAGAAACAATCTTTAAGAACTCGCATCCCTTTTGGAAGAAGTCGCATCCCTTATATAAAGCCCGAGTCACATAGAAACAATCTTTAAGAACTCGCATCCCTTTTGGAAGAAGTCGCATCCCTATAAAGCCCGAGTCACATATAAACAATCTTTAAGAACTCGCATCCCTTTTGGAAGAAGTCGCATCCCCTATATAAAGCCAGAGTCACATTAAAACAATCTTTAAGAACTCGCATCCCTTTTGGAAGAAGTCGCATCCCTTATATAAAGCCCGATCACATTAAACAATCTTTAAGAACTCGCATCCCTTTTGGAAGAAGTCGCATCCCTATAAAGCCCGAGTCACATGGAAACAATCTTTAAGAACTCGCATCCCTTTTGGAAGAAGTCGCATCCCCTATATAAAGCCCGGAAGTCACATTAATACAATTTTTAAGAACTCGCATCCCTTTTAGAAGAAGTCGCATCCCTTATAAAAGCCCGAGTCACATTAAACAATCTTTATGAACTCGCATCCCTTTTGGAAGAAGTCGCATCCCTTATATAAAGCCCGAGTCACATAGAAACAATCTTTAAGAACTCGCATCCCTTTTGGAAGAAGTCGCATCCCCTATATAAAGCCCGAGTCACATTAAAACAATCTTTAAGAACTCGCATCCCTTTTGGAAGAAGTCGCATCCCCTATATAAAGCCCGAGTCACATTAATACCAATTTTAAGAACTCGCATCCCTTTTGGAAGAAGTCGCATCCCCTATTATAAAGCCCGAGTCACATAGAAACAATAGTCTTTAAGAACTCGCATCCCTTTTGGAAGAAGTCGCATCCCTTATATAAAGCCCGAGTCACATAGAAACAATCTTTAAGAACTCGCATCCCTTTTGGAAGAAGTCGCATCCCTTATATAAAGCCCGAGTCACATTAAACAATCTTTATGAACTCGCATCCCTTTTGGAAGAAGTCGCATCCCTTATATAAAGCCCGAGTCACATAGAAACAATCTTTAAGAACTCGCATCCCTTTTGGAAGAAGTCGCATCCCCTATATAAAGCCCGAGTCACATTAAAACAATCTTTAAGAACTCGCATCCCTTTTGGAAGAAGTCGCATCCCTTATATAAAGCCCGATCACATTAAACAATCTTTAAGAACTCGCATCCCTTTTGGAAGAAGTCGCATCCCTATAAAGCCCGAGTCACATAGAAACAATCTTTAAGAACTCGCATCCCTTTTGGAAGAAGTCGCATCCCCTATATAAAGCCCGGGAGTCACATTAATACAATTTTTAAGAACTCGCATCCCTTTTAGAAGAAGTCGCATCCCCTATATAAAGCCCGATCACATTAAACAATCTTTAAGAACTCGCATCCCTTTTGGAAGAAGTCGCATCCCCTATTATAAAGCCCGAGTCACATAGAAAAAATCTTTAAGAACTCGCATCCCTTTTGGAAGAAGTCGCATCCCTTATATAAAGCCCGAGTCACATAGAAACAATCTTTAAGAACTCGCATCCCTTTTGGAAGAAGTCGCATCCCTTATAAAAGCCCGAGTCACATTAAACAATCTTTATGAACTCGCATCCCTTTTGGAAGAAGTCGCATCCCTATAAAGCCCGAGTCACATAGAAACAATCTTTAAGAACTCGCATCCCTTTTGGAATAAGTCGCATCCCCTATATAAAGCCCGGGAGTCACATTAATACAATTTTTAAGAACTCGCATCCCTTTTAGAAGAAGTCGCATCCCCTATATAAAGCCCGAGTCACATTAAAACAATCTTTAAGAACTCGCATCCCTTTTGGAAGAAGTCGCATCCCTTATATAAAGCCCGAGTCACATAGAAACAATCTTTAAGAACTCGCATCCCTTTTGGAAGAAGTCGCATCCCTTATAAAAGCCCGAGTCACATTAAACAATCTTTATGAACTCGCATCCCTTTTGGAAGAACTCGCATCCCCTATATAAAGCCCGAGTCACATTAAAACAATCTTTAAGAACTCGCATCCCTTTTGGAAGAACTCGCATCCCCTATATAAAGCCCGAGTCACATTAAAACAATCTTTAAGAACTCGCATCCCTTTTGGAAGAAGTCGCATCCCCTATATAAAGCCCGAGTCACATTAAACAATCTTTAAGAACTCGCATCCCTTTTGCAAGAAGTCGCATCCCCTATATAAAGTCCGAGTCACATTAAAACAATCTTTAAGAACTCGCATCCCTTTTGGAAGAACTCGCATCCCCTATATAAAGCCCGAGTCACATTAAAACAATCTTTAAGAACTCGCATCCCTTTTGGAAGAAGTCGCATCCCCTATATAAAGCCCGATCACATTAAACAATCTTTAAGAACTCGCATCCCTTTTGGAAGAAGTCGCATCCCCTATTATAAAGCCCGAGTCACATAGAAACAATCTTTAAGAACTCGCATCCCTTTTGGAAGAAGTCGCATCCCTTATATAAAGCCAGAGTCACATAGAAACAATCTTTAAGAACTCGCATCCCTTTTGGAAGAAGTCGCATCCCTTATATAAAGCCCGAGTCACATAGAAACAATCTTTAAGAACTCGCATCCCTTTTGCAAGAAGTCGCATCCCCTATATAAAGCCCGAGTCACATAGAAACAATTTTTAAGAACTCGCATCCCTTTTGGAAGAAGTCGCATCCCTTATATAAAGCCCGATGAGATGTGGAGAATTTTCGGAGATGCCTGTACCCTAGGCAAAGAATCGACGACAATAATAGGCATGACTTGCATCAACAATCTTTAAGAACTCGCATCCCTTTTGGAAGAAGTCGCATCCCTTATATAAAGCCCGAGTCACATAGAAACAATCTTTAAGAACTCGCATCCCTTTTGGAAGAAGTCGCATCCCTTATATAAAGCCCGATCACATTAAACAATCTTTAAGAACTCGCATCCCTTTTGGAAGAAGTCGCATCCCTATAAAGCCCGAGTCACATATAAACAATCCTTAAGAACTCGCATCCCTTTTGGAAGAAGTCGCATCCCTTATATAAAGCCCGATCACATTAAACAATCTTTAAGAACTCGCATCCCTTTTGGAAGAAGTCGCATCCCTATAAAGCCCGAGTCACATAGAAACAATCTTTAAGAACTCGCATCCCTTTTGGAAGAAGTCGCATCCCCTATATAAAGCCCGGAAGTCACATTAATACAATTTTTAAGAACTCGCATCCCTTTTAGAAGAAGTCGCATCCCCTATATAAAGCCCGAGTCACATTAAAACAATCTTTAAGAACTCGCATCCCTTTTGGAAGAAGTCGCATCCCCTATATAAAGCCCGAGTCACATTAATACCAATTTTAAGAACTCGCATCCCTTTTGGAAGAAGTCGCATCCCCTATTATAAAGCCCGAGTCACATAGAAACAATAGTCTTTAAGAACTCGCATCCCTTTTGGAAGAAGTCGCATCCCTTATATAAAGCCCGAGTCACATAGAAACAATCTTTAAGAACTCGCATCCCTTTTGGAAGAAGTCGCATCCCTTATATAAAGCCCGAGTCACATTAAACAATCTTTATGAACTCGCATCCCTTTTGGAAGAAGTCGCATCCCTTATATAAAGCCCGAGTCACATAGAAACAATCTTTAAGAACTCGCATCCCTTTTGGAAGAAGTCGCATCCCCTATATAAAGCCCGAGTCACATTAAAACAATCTTTAAGAACTCGCATCCCTTTTGGAAGAAGTCGCATCCCTTATATAAAGCCCGATCACATTAAACAATCTTTAAGAACTCGCATCCCTTTTGGAAGAAGTCGCATCCCTATAAAGCCCGAGTCACATAGAAACAATCTTTAAGAACTCGCATCCCTTTTGGAAGAAGTCGCATCCCCTATATAAAGCCCGGGAGTCACATTAATACAATTTTTAAGAACTCGCATCCCTTTTAGAAGAAGTCGCATCCCCTATATAAAGCCCGATCACATTAAACAATCTTTAAGAACTCGCATCCCTTTTGGAAGAAGTCGCATCCCCTATTATAAAGCCCGAGTCACATAGAAAAAATCTTTAAGAACTCGCATCCCTTTTGGAAGAAGTCGCATCCCTTATATAAAGCCCGAGTCACATAGAAACAATCTTTAAGAACTCGCATCCCTTTTGGAAGAAGTCGCATCCCTTATAAAAGCCCGAGTCACATTAAACAATCTTTATGAACTCGCATCCCTTTTGGAAGAAGTCGCATCCCTATAAAGCCCGAGTCACATAGAAACAATCTTTAAGAACTCGCATCCCTTTTGGAATAAGTCGCATCCCCTATATAAAGCCCGGGAGTCACATTAATACAATTTTTAAGAACTCGCATCCCTTTTAGAAGAAGTCGCATCCCCTATATAAAGCCCGAGTCACATTAAAACAATCTTTAAGAACTCGCATCCCTTTTGGAAGAAGTCGCATCCCTTATATAAAGCCCGAGTCACATAGAAACAATCTTTAAGAACTCGCATCCCTTTTGGAAGAAGTCGCATCCCTTATAAAAGCCCGAGTCACATTAAACAATCTTTATGAACTCGCATCCCTTTTGGAAGAACTCGCATCCCCTATATAAAGCCCGAGTCACATTAAAACAATCTTTAAGAACTCGCATCCCTTTTGGAAGAACTCGCATCCCCTATATAAAGCCCGAGTCACATTAAAACAATCTTTAAGAACTCGCATCCCTTTTGGAAGAAGTCGCATCCCCTATATAAAGCCCGAGTCACATTAAACAATCTTTAAGAACTCGCATCCCTTTTGCAAGAAGTCGCATCCCCTATATAAAGTCCGAGTCACATTAAAACAATCTTTAAGAACTCGCATCCCTTTTGGAAGAACTCGCATCCCCTATATAAAGCCCGAGTCACATTAAAACAATCTTTAAGAACTCGCATCCCTTTTGGAAGAAGTCGCATCCCCTATATAAAGCCCGATCACATTAAACAATCTTTAAGAACTCGCATCCCTTTTGGAAGAAGTCGCATCCCCTATTATAAAGCCCGAGTCACATAGAAACAATCTTTAAGAACTCGCATCCCTTTTGGAAGAAGTCGCATCCCTTATATAAAGCCAGAGTCACATAGAAACAATCTTTAAGAACTCGCATCCCTTTTGGAAGAAGTCGCATCCCTTATATAAAGCCCGAGTCACATTAAACAATCTTTATGAACTCGCATCCCTTTTGGAAGAAGTCGCATCCCTTATATAAAGCCCGAGTCACATTAAAACAATTTTTAAGAACTCGCATCCCTTTTGGAAGAAGTCGCATCCCCTATATAAAGCCCGATCACATTAAACAATCTTTAAGAACTCGCATCCCTTTTGGAAGAAGTCGCATCCCCTATTATAAAGCCCGAGTCACATAGAAACAATCTTTAAGAACTCGCATCCCTTTTGGAAGAAGTCGCATCCCTTATATAAAGCCCGAGTCACATAGAAACAATCTTTAAGAACTCGCATCCCTTTTGCAAGAAGTCGCATCCCCTATATAAAGCCCGAGTCACATAGAAACAATTTTTAAGAACTCGCATCACTTTTGGAAGAAGTCGCATCCCTTATATAAAGCCCGATGAGATGTGGAGAATTTTCGGAGATGCCTGTACCCTAGGCAAAGAATCGACGACAATAATAGGCATGACTTGCATCAACAATCTTTAAGAACTCGCATCCCTTTTGGAAGAAGTCGCATCCCTTATATAAAGCCCGAGTCACATAGAAACAATCTTTAAGAACTCGCATCCCTTTTGGAAGAAGTCGCATCCCTTATATAAAGCCCGATCACATTAAACAATCTTTAAGAACTCGCATCCCTTTTGGAAGAAGTCGCATCCCTATAAAGCCCGAGTCACATATAAACAATCCTTAAGAACTCGCATCCCTTTTGGAAGAAGTCGCATCCCTTATATAAAGCCCGATCACATTAAACAATCTTTAAGAACTCGCATCCCTTTTGGAAGAAGTCGCATCCCTATAAAGCCCGAGTCACATAGAAACAATCTTTAAGAACTCGCATCCCTTTTGGAAGAAGTCGCATCCCCTATATAAAGCCCGGAAGTCACATTAATACAATTTTTAAGAACTCGCATCCCTTTTAGAAGAAGTCGCATCCCCTATATAAAGCCCGAGTCACATTAAAACAATCTTTAAGAACTCGCATCCCTTTTGGAAGAAGTCGCATCCCCTATATAAAGCCCGAGTCACATTAAACAATCTTTAAGAACTCGCATCCCTTTTGCAAGAAGTCGCATCCCCTATATAAAGCCCGAGTCACATTAAAACAATCTTTAAGAACTCGCATCCCTTTTGGAAGAACTCGCATCCCCTATATAAAGCCCGAGTCACATTAAAACAATCTTTAAGAACTCGCATCCCTTTTGGAAGAAGTCGCATCCCTTATATAAAGCCCGAGTCACATTAAAACAATTTTTAAGAACTCGCATCCCTTTTGGAAGAAGTCGCATCCCCTATATAAAGCCCGATCACATTAAACAATCTTTAAGAACTCGCATCCCTTTTGGAAGAAGTTGCATCCCCTATTATAAAGCCCGAGTCACATAGAAACAATCTTTAAGAACTCGCATCCCTTTTGGAAGAAGTCGCATCCCTTATATAAAGCCCGAGTCACATAGAAACAATCTTTAAGAACTCGCATCCCTTTTGGAAGAAGTCGCATCCCTTATATAAAGCCCGAGTCACATTAAACAATCTTTATGAACTCGCATCCCTTTTGGAAGAAGTCGCATCCCTTATATAAAGCCCGAGTCACATTAAAACAATTTTTAAGAACTCGCATCCCTTTTGGAAGAAGTCGCATCCCCTATATAAAGCCCGATCACATTAAACAATCTTTAAGAACTCGCATCCCTTTTGGAAGAAGTCGCATCCCCTATTATAAAGCCCGAGTCACATAGAAACAATCTTTAAGAACTCGCATCCCTTTTGGAAGAAGTCGCATCCCTTATATAAAGCCCGAGTCACATAGAAACAATCTTTAAGAACTCGCATCCCTTTTGCAAGAAGTCGCATCCCCTATATAAAGCCCGAGTCACATAGAAACAATTTTTAAGAACTCGCATCCCTTTTGGAAGAAGTCGCATCCCTTATATAAAGCCCGATGAGATGTGGAGAATTTTCGGAGATGCCTGTACCCTAGGCAAAGAATCGACGACAATAATAGGCATGACTTGCATCAACAATCTTTAAGAACTCGCATCCCTTTTGGAAGAAGTCGCATCCCTTATATAAAGCCCGAGTCACATAGAAACAATCTTTAAGAACTCGCATCCCTTTTGGAAGAAGTCGCATCCCTTATATAAAGCCCGATCACATTAAACAATCTTTAAGAACTCGCATCCCTTTTGGAAGAAGTCGCATCCCTATAAAGCCCGAGTCACATATAAACAATCCTTAAGAACTCGCATCCCTTTTGGAAGAAGTCGCATCCCTTATATAAAGCCCGATCACATTAAACAATCTTTAAGAACTCGCATCCCTTTTGGAAGAAGTCGCATCCCTATAAAGCCCGAGTCACATAGAAACAATCTTTAAGAACTCGCATCCCTTTTGGAAGAAGTCGCATCCCCTATATAAAGCCCGGAAGTCACATTAATACAATTTTTAAGAACTCGCATCCCTTTTAGAAGAAGTCGCATCCCCTATATAAAGCCCGAGTCACATTAAAACAATCTTTAAGAACTCGCATCCCTTTTGGAAGAAGTCGCATCCCTTATATAAAGCCCGAGTCACATAGAAACAATCTTTAAGAACTCGCATCCCTTTTGGAAGAAGTCGCATCCCTTATAAAAGCCCGAGTCACATTAAACAATCTTTATGAACTCGCATCCCTTATGGAAGAAGTCGCATCCCTTATATAAAGCCCGAGTCACATAGAAACAATCTTTAAGAACTCGCATCCCTTTTGGAAGAAGTCGCATCCCCTATATAAAGCCCGAGTCACATTAAAACAATCTTTAAGAACTCGCATCCCTTTTGGAAGAAGTCGCATCCCCTATATAAAGCCCGAGTCACATTAATACCAATTTTAAGAACTCGCATCCCTTTTGGAAGAAGTCGCATCCCCTATTATAAAGCCCGAGTCACATAGAAACAATAGTCTTTAAGAACTCGCATCCCTTTTGGAAGAAGTCGCATCCCTTATATAAAGCCCGAGTCACATAGAAACAATCTTTAAGAACTCGCATCCCTTTTGGAAGAAGTCGCATCCCTTATATAAAGCCCGAGTCACATTAAACAATCTTTATGAACTCGCATCCCTATTGGAAGAAGTCGCATCCCTTATATAAAGCCCGAGTCACATAGAAACAATCTTTAAGAACTCGCATCCCTTTTGGAAGAAGTCGCATCCCCTATATAAAGCCCGAGTCACATTAAAACAATCTTTAAGAACTCGCATCCCTTTTGGAAGAAGTCGCATCCCTTATATAAAGCCCGATCACATTAAACAATCTTTAAGAACTCGCATCCCTTTTGGAAGAAGTCGCATCCCTATAAAGCCCGAGTCACATAGAAACAATCTTTAAGAACTCGCATCCCTTTTGGAAGAAGTCGCATCCCCTATATAAAGCCCGGGAGTCACATTAATACAATTTTTAAGAACTCGCATCCCTTTTAGAAGAAGTCGCATCCCCTATATAAAGCCCGATCACATTAAACAATCTTTAAGAACTCGCATCCCTTTTGGAAGAAGTCGCATCCCCTATTATAAAGCCCGAGTCACATAGAAAAAATCTTTAAGAACTCGCATCCCTTTTGGAAGAAGTCGCATCCCTTTTATAAAGCCCGAGTCACATAGAAACAATCTTTAAGAACTCGCATCCCTTTTGGAAGAAGTCGCATCCCTTATAAAAGCCCGAGTCACATTAAACAATCTTTATGAACTCGCATCCCTTTTGGAAGAAGTCGCATCCCTTATATAAAGCCCGAGTCACATTAAAACAATCTTTAAGAACTCGCATCCCTTTTGGAAGAAGTCGCATCCCCTATATAAAGCCCGAGTCACATTAAAACAATCTTTAAGAACTCGCATCCCTTTTGGAAGAAGTCGCATCCCCTATATAAAGCCCGAGTCACATTAATACCAATTTTAAGAACTCGCATCCCTTTTGGAAGAAGTCGCATCCCCTATTATAAAGCCCGAGTCACATAGAAACAATTGTCTTTAAGAACTCGCATTCCTTTTGGAAGAAGTCGCATCCCTTATATAAAGCCCGAGTCACATAGAAACAATCTTTAAGAACTTGCATCCCTTTTGGAAGAAGTCGCATCCCTTATATAAAGCCCGAGTCACATAGAAACAATCTTTAAGAACTCGCATCCCTTTTGGAAGAAGTCGCATCCCCTATATAAAGCCCGATCACATTAAACAATCTTTAAGAACTCGCATCCCTTTTGCAAGAAGTCGCATCCCCTATATAAAGCCCGAGTGACATTAAAACAATCTTTAAGAACTCGCATCCCTTTTGGAAGAACTCGCATCCCCTATATAAAGCCCGAGTCACATTAAAACAATCTTTAAGAACTCGCATCCCTTTTGGAAGAAGTCGCATCCCTTATATAAAGCCCGAGTCACATTAAAACAATTTTTAAGAACTCGCATCCCTTTTGGAAGAAGTCGCATCCCCTATATAAAGCCCGATCACATTAAACAATCTTTAAGAACTCGCATCCCTTTTGGAAGAAGTCGCATCCCCTAGTATTATAAAGCCCGAGTCACATAGAAACAATCTTTAAGAACTCGCATCCCTTTTGGAAGAAGTCGCATCCCTTATATAAAGCCCGAGTCACATAGAAACAATCTTTAAGAACTCGCATCCCTTTTGGAAGAAGTCGCATCCCTTATATAAAGCCCGAGTCACATTAAACAATCTTTATGAACTCGCATCCCTTTTGGAAGAAGTCGCATCCCTTATATAAAGCCCGAGTCACATTAAAACAATTTTTAAGAACTCGCATCCCTTTTGGAAGAAGTCGCATCCCCTATATAAAGCCCGATCACATTAAACAATCTTTAAGAACTCGCATCCCTTTTGGAAGAAGTCGCATCCCCTATTATAAAGCCCGAGTCACATAGAAAAAATCTTTAAGAACTCGCATCCCTTTTGGAAGAAGTCGCATCCCTTTTATAAAGCCGGAGTCACATAGAAACAATCTTTAAGAACTCGCATCCCTTTTGGAAGAAGTCGCATCCCTTATAAAAGCCCGAGTCACATTAAACAATCTTTATGAACTCGCATCCCTTTTGGAAGAAGTCGCATCCCTTATATAAAGCCCGAGTCACATAGAAACAATCTTTAAGAACTCGCATCCCTTTTGGAAGAAGTCGCATCCCCTATATAAAGCCCGAGTCACATTAAAACAATCTTTAAGAACTCGCATCCCTTTTGGAAGAAGTCGCATCCCCTATATAAAGCCCGAGTCACATTAATACCAATTTTAAGAACTCGCATCCCTTTTGGAAGAAGTCGCATCCCCTATTATAAAGCCCGAGTCACATAGAAACAATTGTCTTTAAGAACTCGCATTCCTTTTGGAAGAAGTCGCATCCCTTATATAAAGCCCGAGTCACATAGAAACAATCTTTAAGAACTCGCATCCCTTTTGGAAGAAGTCGCATCCCTTATATAAAGCCCGAGTCACATAGAAACAATCTTTAAGAACTCGCATCCCTTTTGGAAGAAGTCGCATCCCCTATATAAAGCCCGAGTCACATTAAAACAATCTTTAAGAACTCGCATCCCTTTTGGAAGAACTCGCATCCCCTATATAAAGCCCGAGTCACATTAAAACAATCTTTAAGAACTCGCATCCCTTTTGGAAGAAGTCGCATCCCTTATATAAAGCCCGAGTCACATAGAAACAATCTTTAAGAACTCGCATCCCTTTTGGAAGAAGTCGCATCCCTTATATAAAGCCCGAGTCACATTAAACAATCTTTATGAACTCGCATCCCTATTGGAAGAAGTCGCATCCCTTATATAAAGCCCGAGTCACATAGAAACAATCTTTAAGAACTCGCATCCCTTTTGGAAGAAGTCGCATCCCCTATATAAAGCCCGAGTCACATTAAAACAATCTTTAAGAACTCGCATCCCTTTTGGAAGAAGTCGCATCCCTTATATAAAGCCCGATCACATTAAACAATCTTTAAGAACTCGCATCCCTTTTGGAAGAAGTCGCATCCCTATAAAGCCCGAGTCACATAGAAACAATCTTTAAGAACTCGCATCCCTTTTGGAAGAAGTCGCATCCCCTATATAAAGCCCGGGAGTCACATTAATACAATTTTTAAGAACTCGCATCCCTTTTAGAAGAAGTCGCATCCCCTATATAAAGCCCGATCACATTAAACAATCTTTAAGAACTCGCATCCCTTTTGGAAGAAGTCGCATCCCCTATTATAAAGCCCGAGTCACATAGAAAAAATCTTTAAGAACTCGCATCCCTTTTGGAAGAAGTCGCATCCCTTTTATAAAGCCCGAGTCACATAGAAACAATCTTTAAGAACTCGCATCCCTTTTGGAAGAAGTCGCATCCCTTATAAAAGCCCGAGTCACATTAAACAATCTTTATGAACTCGCATCCCTTTTGGAAGAAGTCGCATCCCTTAAATATAGCCCGAGTCACATTAAAACAATCTTTAAGAACTCGCATCCCTTTTGGAAGAAGTCGCATCCCCTATATAAAGCCCGAGTCACATTAAGACAATCTTTAAGAACTCGCATCCCTTTTGGAAGAAGTCGCATCCCCTATATAAAGCCCGAGTCACATTAATACCAATTTTAAGAACTCGCATCCCTTTTGGAAGAAGTCGCATCCCCTATTATAAAGCCCGAGTCACATAGAAACAATTGTCTTTAAGAACTCGCATTCCTTTTGGAAGAAGTCGCATCCCTTATATAAAGCCCGAGTCACATAGAAACAATCTTTAAGAACTTGCATCCCTTTTGGAAGAAGTCGCATCCCTTATATAAAGCCCGAGTCACATAGAAACAATCTTTAAGAACTCGCATCCCTTTTGGAAGAAGTCGCATCCCCTATATAAAGCCCGATCACATTAAACAATCTTTAAGAACTCGCATCCCTTTTGCAAGAAGTCGCATCCCCTATATAAAGCCCGAGTGACATTAAAACAATCTTTAAGAACTCGCATCCCTTTTGGAAGAACTCGCATCCCCTATATAAAGCCCGAGTCACATTAAAACAATCTTTAAGAACTCGCATCCCTTTTGGAAGAAGTCGCATCCCTTATATAAAGCCCGAGTCACATTAAAACAATTTTTAAGAACTCGCATCCCTTTTGGAAGAAGTCGCATCCCCTATATAAAGCCCGATCACATTAAACAATCTTTAAGAACTCGCATCCCTTTTGGAAGAAGTCGCATCCCCTAGTATTATAAAGCCCGAGTCACATAGAAACAATCTTTAAGAACTCGCATCCCTTTTGGAAGAAGTCGCATCCCTTATATAAAGCCCGAGTCACATAGAAACAATCTTTAAGAACTCGCATCCCTTTTGGAAGAAGTCGCATCCCTTATATAAAGCCCGAGTCACATTAAACAATCTTTATGAACTCGCATCCCTTTTGGAAGAAGTCGCATCCCTTATATAAAGCCCGAGTCACATTAAAACAATTTTTAAGAACTCGCATCCCTTTTGGAAGAAGTCGCATCCCCTATATAAAGCCCGATCACATTAAACAATCTTTAAGAACTCGCATCCCTTTTGGAAGAAGTCGCATCCCCTATTATAAAGCCCGAGTCACATAGAAAAAATCTTTAAGAACTCGCATCCCTTTTGGAAGAAGTCGCATCCCTTTTATAAAGCCGGAGTCACATAGAAACAATCTTTAAGAACTCGCATCCCTTTTGGAAGAAGTCGCATCCCTTATAAAAGCCCGAGTCACATTAAACAATCTTTATGAACTCGCATCCCTTTTGGAAGAAGTCGCATCCCTTATATAAAGCCCGAGTCACATAGAAACAATCTTTAAGAACTCGCATCCCTTTTGGAAGAAGTCGCATCCCCTATATAAAGCCCGAGTCACATTAAAACAATCTTTAAGAACTCGCATCCCTTTTGGAAGAAGTCGCATCCCCTATATAAAGCCCGAGTCACATTAATACCAATTTTAAGAACTCGCATCCCTTTTGGAAGAAGTCGCATCCCCTATTATAAAGCCCGAGTCACATAGAAACAATTGTCTTTAAGAACTCGCATTCCTTTTGGAAGAAGTCGCATCCCTTATATAAAGCCCGAGTCACATAGAAACAATCTTTAAGAACTCGCATCCCTTTTGGAAGAAGTCGCATCCCTTATATAAAGCCCGAGTCACATAGAAACAATCTTTAAGAACTCGCATCCCTTTTGGAAGAAGTCGCATCCCCTATATAAAGCCCGAGTCACATTAAAACAATCTTTAAGAACTCGCATCCCTTTTGGAAGAACTCGCATCCCCTATATAAAGCCCGAGTCACATTAAAACAATCTTTAAGAACTCGCATCCCTTTTGGAAGAAGTCGCATCCCTTATATAAAGCCCGAGTCACATAGAAACAATCTTTAAGAACTCGCATCCCTTTTGGAAGAAGTCGCATCCCTTATATAAAGCCCGAGTCACATTAAACAATCTTTATGAACTCGCATCCCTATTGGAAGAAGTCGCATCCCTTATATAAAGCCCGAGTCACATAGAAACAATCTTTAAGAACTCGCATCCCTTTTGGAAGAAGTCGCATCCCCTATATAAAGCCCGAGTCACATTAAAACAATCTTTAAGAACTCGCATCCCTTTTGGAAGAAGTCGCATCCCTTATATAAAGCCCGATCACATTAAACAATCTTTAAGAACTCGCATCCCTTTTGGAAGAAGTCGCATCCCTATAAAGCCCGAGTCACATAGAAACAATCTTTAAGAACTCGCATCCCTTTTGGAAGAAGTCGCATCCCCTATATAAAGCCCGGGAGTCACATTAATACAATTTTTAAGAACTCGCATCCCTTTTAGAAGAAGTCGCATCCCCTATATAAAGCCCGATCACATTAAACAATCTTTAAGAACTCGCATCCCTTTTGGAAGAAGTCGCATCCCCTATTATAAAGCCCGAGTCACATAGAAAAAATCTTTAAGAACTCGCATCCCTTTTGGAAGAAGTCGCATCCCTTTTATAAAGCCCGAGTCACATAGAAACAATCTTTAAGAACTCGCATCCCTTTTGGAAGAAGTCGCATCCCTTATAAAAGCCCGAGTCACATTAAACAATCTTTATGAACTCGCATCCCTTTTGGAAGAAGTCGCATCCCTTATATATAGCCCGAGTCACATTAAAACAATCTTTAAGAACTCGCATCCCTTTTGGAAGAAGTCGCATCCCCTATATAAAGCCCGAGTCACATTAAGACAATCTTTAAGAACTCGCATCCCTTTTGGAAGAAGTCGCATCCCCTATATAAAGCCCGAGTCACATTAATACCAATTTTAAGAACTCGCATCCCTTTTGGAAGAAGTCGCATCCCCTATTATAAAGCCCGAGTCACATAGAAACAATTGTCTTTAAGAACTCGCATTCCTTTTGGAAGAAGTCGCATCCCTTATATAAAGCCCGAGTCACATAGAAACAATCTTTAAGAACTTGCATCCCTTTTGGAAGAAGTCGCATCCCTTATATAAAGCCCGAGTCACATAGAAACAATCTTTAAGAACTCGCATCCCTTTTGGAAGAAGTCGCATCCCCTATATAAAGCCCGATCACATTAAACAATCTTTAAGAACTCGCATCCCTTTTGCAAGAAGTCGCATCCCCTATATAAAGCCCGAGTGACATTAAAACAATCTTTAAGAACTCGCATCCCTTTTGGAAGAACTCGCATCCCCTATATAAAGCCCGAGTCACATTAAAACAATCTTTAAGAACTCGCATCCCTTTTGGAAGAAGTCGCATCCCTTATATAAAGCCCGAGTCACATTAAAACAATTTTTAAGAACTCGCATCCCTTTTGGAAGAAGTCGCATCCCCTATATAAAGCCCGATCACATTAAACAATCTTTAAGAACTCGCATCCCTTTTGGAAGAAGTCGCATCCCCTAGTATTATAAAGCCCGAGTCACATAGAAACAATCTTTAAGAACTCGCATCCCTTTTGGAAGAAGTCGCATCCCTTATATAAAGCCCGAGTCACATAGAAACAATCTTTAAGAACTCGCATCCCTTTTGGAAGAAGTCGCATCCCTTATATAAAGCCCGAGTCACATTAAACAATCTTTATGAACTCGCATCCCTTTTGGAAGAAGTCGCATCCCTTATATAAAGCCCGAGTCACATTAAAACAATTTTTAAGAACTCGCATCCCTTTTGGAAGAAGTCGCATCCCCTATATAAAGCCCGATCACATTAAACAATCTTTAAGAACTCGCATCCCTTTTGGAAGAAGTCGCATCCCCTATTATAAAGCCCGAGTCACATAGAAAAAATCTTTAAGAACTCGCATCCCTTTTGGAAGAAGTCGCATCCCTTTTATAAAGCCGGAGTCACATATATTATTATATTTATTGGTTTATTTCATAAAAACATTAAAAAGGAATGAACAGTATGACAACCGATAGGGTTGAATTGCACTAGAACATGTACAATAAAAAAATTACTTAAAAAGTAGCTATAAGGTTAAACAATTTAAGCACACAATAGGAAATGAGCAAGTATTAAAAACAATCAAAACAACAAACAAACAACCAAGACAAAACCAAAAAGAAAGAGACTAAACAAAAATAAACGTAAACGTAATCTAAGGGACACATAGTGGGACACATCAAGGCCTATTATAGGGATCATAATTGCACATTCAATAATCTGGTTAAATTTGGAATGCAACTGTCTCTGTACCTGTTAGTTCTACATAGAAACAATCTTTAAGAACTCGAATCCCTTTTGGAAGAAGTCGCATCCCTTATATAAAGCCCGAGTCACATAGAAACAATCTTTAAGAACTCGCATCCCTTTTGGAAGAAGTCGCATCCCCTATATAAAGCCCGAGTCACATTAAAACAATCTTTAAGAACTCGCATCCCTTTTGGAAGAAGTCGCATCCCCTATATAAAGCCCGAGTCACATTAATACCAATTTTAAGAACTCGCATCCCTTTTGGAAGAAGTCGCATCCCCTATTATAAAGCCCGAGTCACATAGAAACAATTGTCTTTAAGAACTCGCATTCCTTTTGGAAGAAGTCGCATCCCTTATATAAAGCCCGAGTCACATAGAAACAATCTTTAAGAACTCGCATCCCTTTTGGAAGAAGTCGCATCCCTTATATAAAGCCCGAGTCACATAGAAACAATCTTTAAGAACTCGCATCCCTTTTGGAAGAAGTCGCATCCCCTATATAAAGCCCGAGTCACATTAAAACAATCTTTAAGAACTCGCATCCCTTTTGGAAGAAGTCGCATCCCCTATATAAAGCCCGAGTCACATTAATACCAATTTTAAGAACTCGCATCCCTTTTGGAAGAAGTCGCATCCCCTATTATAAAGCCCGAGTCACATAGAAACAATTGTCTTTAAGAACTCGCATTCCTTTTGGAAGAAGTCGCATCCCTTATATAAAGCCCGAGTCACATAGAAACAATCTTTAAGAACTCGCATCCCTTTTGGAAGAAGTCGCATCCCTTATATAAAGCCCGAGTCACATAGAAACAATCTTTAAGAACTCGCATCCCTTTTGGAAGAAGTCGCATCCCCTATATAAAGCCCGAGTCACATTAAAACAATCTTTAAGAACTCGCATCCCTTTTGGAAGAACTCGCATCCCCTATATAAAGCCCGAGTCACATTAAAACAATCTTTAAGAACTCGCATCCCTTTTGGAAGAACTCGCATCCCCTATATAAAGCCCGAGTCACATTAAAACAATCTTTAAGAACTCGCATCCCTTTTGGAAGAAGTCGCATCCCTTATATAAAGCCCGAGTCACATTAAAACAATTTTTAAGAACTCGCATCCCTTTTGGAAGAAGTCGCATCCCCTATATAAAGCCCGATCACATTAAACAATCTTTAAGAACTCGCATCCCTTTTGGAAGAAGTCGCATCCCCTAGTATTATAAAGCCCGAGTCACATAGAAACAATCTTTAAGAACTCGCATCCCTTTTGGAAGAAGTCGCATCCCTTATATAAAGCCCGAGTCACATAGAAACAATCTTTAAGAACTCGCATCCCTTTTGGAAGAAGTCGCATCCCTTATATAAAGCCCGAGTCACATTAAACAATCTTTATGAACTCGCATCCCTTTTGGAAGAAGTCGCATCCCTTATATAAAGCCCGAGTCACATTAAAACAATTTTTAAGAACTCGCATCCCTTTTGGAAGAAGTCGCATCCCCTATATAAAGCCCGATCACATTAAACAATCTTTAAGAACTCGCATCCCTTTTGGAAGAAGTCGCATCCCCTATTATAAAGCCCGAGTCACATAGAAACAATCTTTAAGAACTCGCATCCCTTTTGGAAGAAGTCGCATCCCTTATATAAAGCCCGAGTCACATAGAAACAATCTTTAAGAACTCGCATCCCTTTTGCAAGAAGTCGCATCCCCTATATAAAGCCCGAGTCACATAGAAACAATTTTTAAGAACTCGCATCCCTTTTGGAAGAAGTCGCATCCCTTATATAAAGCCCGATGAGATGTGGAGAATTTTCGGAGATGCCTGTACCCTAGGCAAAGAATCGACGACAATAATAGGCATGACTTGCATCAACAATCTTTAAGAACTCGCATCCCTTTTGGAAGAAGTCGCATCCCTATAAAGCCCGAGTCACATATAAACAATCTTTAAGAACTCGCATCCCTTTTGGAAGAAGTCGCATCCCCTATATAAAGCCAGAGTCACATTAAAACAATCTTTAAGAACTCGCATCCCTTTTGGAAGAAGTCGCATCCCTTATATAAAGCCCGATCACATTAAACAATCTTTAAGAACTCGCATCCCTTTTGGAAGAAGTCGCATCCCTATAAAGCCCGAGTCACATAGAAACAATCTTTAAGAACTCGCATCCCTTTTGGAAGAAGTCGCATCCCCTATATAAAGCCCGGGAGTCACATTAATACAATTTTTAAGAACTCGCATCCCTTTTAGAAGAAGTCGCATCCCCTATATAAAGCCCGATCACATTAAACAATCTTTAAGAACTCGCATCCCTTTTGGAAGAAGTCGCATCCCCTATTATAAAGCCCGAGTCACATAGAAACAATCTTTAAGAACTCGCATCCCTTTTGGAAGAAGTCGCATCCCTTATATAAAGCCCGAGTCACATAGAAACAATCTTTAAGAACTCGCATCCCTTTTGGAAGAAGTCGCATCCCTTATATAAAGCCCGAGTCACATTAAACAATCTTTATGAACTCGCATCCCTTTTGGAAGAAGTCGCATCCCTTATATAAAGCCCGAGTCACATAGAAACAATCTTTAAGAACTCGCATCCCTTTTGGAAGAAGTCGCATCCCCTATATAAAGCCCGAGTCAAATTAAAACAATCTTTAAGAACTCGCATCCCTTTTGGAAGAACTCGCATCCCCTATATACAGTAAAGCCCGAGTCACATTAAAACAATCTTTAAGAACTCGCATCCCTTTTGGAAGAAGTCGCATCCCCTATATAAAGCCCGAGTCACATTAAACAATCTTTAAGAACTCGCATCCCTTTTGCAAGAAGTCGCATCCCCTATATAAAGCCCGAGTCACATTAAAACAATCTTTAAGAACTCGCATCCCTTTTGGAAGAAATCGCATCCCCTATATAAAGCCCGAGTCACATTAAAACAATCTTTAAGAACTCGCATCCCTTTTGGAAGAAGTCGCATCCCTTATATAAAGCCCGAGTCACATTAAACAATCTTTAAGAACTCGCATCCCTTTTGGAAGAAGTCGCATCCCCTATTATAAAGCCCGAGTCACATAGAAACAATCTTTAAGAACTCGCATCCCTTTTGGAAGAAGTCGCATCCCTTATATAAAGCCCGAGTCACATAGAAACTATCTTTAAGAACTCGCATCCCTTTTGGAAGAAGTCGCATCCCTTATATAAAGCCCGAGTCACATTAAACAATCTTTATGAACTCGCATCCCTTTTGGAAGAAGTCGCATCCCTTATATAAAGCCCGAGTCACATTAAAACAATTTTTAAGAACTCGCATCCCTTTTGGAAGAAGTCGCATCCCCTATATAAAGCCCGATCACATTAAACAATCTTTAAGAACTCGCATCCCTTTTGGAAGAAGTCGCATCCCCTATTATAAAGCCCGAGTCACATAGAAACAATCTTTAAGAACTCGCATCCCTTTTGGAAGAAGTCGCATCCCTTATATAAAGCCCGAGTCACATAGAAACAATCTTTAAGAACTCGCATCCCTTTTGCAAGAAGTCGCATCCCCTATATAAAGCCCGAGTCACATAGAAACAATTTTTAAGAACTCGCATCCCTTTTGGAAGAAGTCGCATCCCTTATATAAAGCCCGAGTCACATAGAAACAATCTTTAAGAACTCGCATCCCTTTTGGAAGAAGTCGCATCCCTTATATAAAGCCCGAGTCACATTAAAACAATTTTTAAGAACTCGCATCCCTTTTGGAAGAAGTCGCATCCCCTATATAAAGCCCGATCACATTAAACAATCTTTAAGAACTCGCATCCCTTTTGGAAGAAGTCGCATCCCCTATTATAAAGCCCGAGTCACATAGAAACAATCTTTAAGAACTCGCATCCCTTTTGGAAGAAGTCGCATCCCTTATATAAAGCCCGAGTCACATAGAAACAATCTTTAAGAACTCGCATCCCTTTTGCAAGAAGTCGCATCCCCTATATAAAGCCCGAGTCACATAGAAACAATTTTTAAGAACTCGCATCCCTTTTGGAAGAAGTCGCATCCCTTATATAAAGCCCGAGTCACATAGAAACAATCTTTAAGAACTCGCATCCCTTTTGGAAGAAGTCGCATCCCTTATATAAAGCCCGATCACATTAAACAATCTTTAAGAACTCGCATCCCTTTTGGAAGAAGTCGCATCCCTATAAAGCCCGAGTCACATATAAACAATCTTTAAGAACTCGCATCCCTTTTGGAAGAAGTCGCATCCCCTATATAAAGCCAGAGTCACATTAAAACAATCTTTAAGAACTCGCATCCCTTTTGGAAGAAGTCGCATCCCTTATATAAAGCCCGATCACATTAAACAATCTTTAAGAACTCGCATCCCTTTTGGAAGAAGTCGCATCCCTATAAAGCCTGAGTCACATAGAAACAATCTTTAAGAACTCGCATCCCTTTTGGAAGAAGTCGCATCCCTTATATAAAGCCCGAGTCACATTAAACAATCTTTATGAACTTGCATCCCTTTTGGAAGAAGTCGCATCCCTTATATAAAGCCCGAGTCACATTAAAACAATTTTTAAGAACTCGCATCCCTTTTGGAAGAAGTCGCATCCCCTATATAAAGCCCGATCACATTAAACAATCTTTAAGAACTCGCATCCCTTTTGGAAGAAGTCGCATCCCCTATTATAAAGCCCGAGTCACATAGAAACAATCTTTAAGAACTCGCATCCCTTTTGGAAGAAGTCGCATCCCTTATATAAAGCCCGAGTCACATAGAAACAATCTTTAAGAACTCGCATCCCTTTTGCAAGAAGTCGCATCCCCTATATAAAGCCCGAGTCACATAGAAACAATTTTTAAAAACTCGCATCCCTTTTGGAAGAAGTCGCATCCCTTATATAAAGCCCGAGTCACATAGAAACAATCTTTAAGAACTCGCATCCCTTTTGGAAGAAGTCGCATCCCTTATATAAAGCCCGATCACATTAAACAATCTTTAAGAACTCGCATCCCTTTTGGAAGAAGTCGCATCCCCTATTATAAAGCCCGAGTCACATAGAAACAATCTTTAAGAACTCGCATCCCTTTTGGAAGAAGTCGCATCCCTTATATAAAGCCCGAGTCACATTAAAACAATCTTTATGAACTCGCATCCAATTCCAATTAAATCTGAACAGTTGGCAGGTATGAGAATTTAGTAATGATGAGGGTGACGACCAATCTTCTATAATATCTTTTTGGTCGGCTGAAACCGCAATATTTAAAACCCATCTTTGACACGGAAAGAGCTTCATTTTGGAAACGAAAACACAATTTCAAATCACCAAAATACTTATACGTAACATAAATTTTGTTTTAATATTCACAATTGGTAAGAGTTTATAGGAACTGCTTCTGTACTTCTTCTTTATAATAAAGAATAAAGAGATATGTAATAAAACCAACCTGTACAATTTTCAGCTCATTTCATTCTTTGTTTGTGTGTTCATTCAAATGACCCCGAGACGAAAACTATTTTGGAGTCTTATTTCACTAATTATTAGAACACGCTAAAATAAAAGCTGAAATATTTCAAGGAATGTGCGCTATCATGAACTTAATACAGTGCAAGTTTCATGTAAAACTCTGTGGACACTTCTGTTTTTTGAACTTACCAATAGTGTTTAATATGGCTATAGGTGATACAATGTATGTTTTGAATTCATAAACAAAATATTCCCAGAACCCAGGATAATCTCTCAGTTTTTAGAACATTTTACATATTGTCAAAGTGAACAAAAATGATACACACTTGACCTCAATACGACCTTTTGTTCCAAACGAAACCAGAAGTTTGAGGGATTAGAAAGGTCTTCACAAAGCACACGGATAATGTATACAATGTACATGTACATGTACATTTACAATGTACAGTGTGCCTATACCAACGTAGAGGAGGCCTGCACGCGCCTGCTGCACAACCGTGCAGCTAGCGTGAGCGCCGATTGGCTAACAGGAAGTCACTGCACAACCCGACTGTACACCCGCCCAGCACGCCCGGTGGGGATTGCCTGTCTCGGGCGTCCTTCAGCTGTTGCGATAATTGATTGAAGGGTACTGTACTGGTACTGCTATAAACCTTTATAAGAAATAAGTTAAGAATGAAATAGGTCGCACTTTTCACGAGAGTGTGTCTCTAATGCTAGCCATAAACTCTGTTAAAATAACGTAATTGAAGAAACAGAATCATGCAAAGGTAAAACATGGTTGGGACCAACATCCCAGGAGTTCGAACATGCTTGAATATACAGTGTACATGTATATAATCACAGTGAATCCTCTTAATAAAGTGTACTATTATTGTCCACTCTTAAGGTTCACACACCGATTATTTTAAGATGAATAAACAGCTTGGTCCAATGATTGGATTACTGAAGGACATGCACACGTATGTACACTCATTTTAAAAGAACATCTTTAATAATTATATATGTTTCACCCCAAACAAAAGACACATGCAAGCGTGGCTGGAATGAGGGCTTGTCTTGAAGGTCAACAATATGAAAATCCACAGCCTACAGAGACTAGAGTTGACATGACTAATACAATATAGGGTTGTTGTTTTTTCATGGTTCAGCCATTTTATTTTTATTTTTTTCCTTTCATTGAAACCAATGTCACCAAAATGAGGCTTGAAGAGAAATAGTCTGGTGCCTGTTTATAAGTTGAGACCTAAACTATCTTTGCCATTGTGTGTTCAGGGAATCTGACAAGGATTGCTGTAATGGGCTATAGTAGTATAAAATGGTTTTTACAGATAATAATAGTAACACTGTGTTCTTATACATGTAAAGCACTTAATCACACCCCTAGGGGCATATCCAAGCGCTCATTGTCTGATTTTCAACTGGATAAGCAGAGTTAATGTACATTTTGAATTATGAGACTTATTTATGTGGCACCTCCAATGGTTTACAATGTGCTGCGGCTCATTCAGCAGCCACTCTGCCAGAAACACTGGGGCAAACCCTTCTCTTTGCGTTAAGTGTACACAACACAAAGGAAATACGACTTTACGTCCCATCCGATGGACGAAGCAATAATGGATAAGTGTCTTGCATTTAAAAGCACACAAGTGTCAAGACCGGGACTCGAACCCACACTCTGCTGATCAGAAACACCAGGGCTTGGGTCCAGTGTGCTTGACCGCTCGGCCCTAATTACAAGCCATGGGATTTGGACAAGAGTGAAAAAAACAAACATAATATTATGCAGTGCAGATGAATAGACAAAGGCAAATATTGGAAAGTAATAATTCAGTTAAGACTGAAGAATGCACATAATGGGGGGAGTGGATATTGAGAAAAGAATGTGTCTTTTGCACAACCCTAATTTAAATAGAAATAGAAATGAGTTTGGGATGTTCCTTTTGTAAGTCTCTTGCCCCCACAAGGCGAGTAAACACTAAGATTCAAAAATGGAAGAAACCCAGCGGCGGATACAGGGGGGGGCGTGGGGGGCGCACGCCCCCCCCCTTTTTGCTTGAGAAAAACAAAAAAAAAAGACACCATCAAGGAGAAAAGTGAGGGAGAGACAAAATTAATGACTAAGGCCCTGTACTACCTAGTATTTTGTTTCAAAAAAGCTACTAAAAATCTGTACCTCGTACACTTTGTTTCATTTGTGGACCACTATTATTTCACTGACAGACATTGTCTCACGTGAATCTTGTGTACTGTGTGGAAAGCGTGTTTTTCTCACACACTGAACATGCCTGGTGCGGGGATCCGGGGGCGTGAAGATCATTGGCCCGCAGCTTGAGTACCTGTGTTGTACATTGTGCAAAGAAGTTTCTGGATGGAAAATCCAGCACTCGCGCGCGCTAAATACAAATGTGACTTTTACAACGAACTTCGGAAACTAGTGAAGACATAGCCCCATGAATAGGGATAATCTACTTCGTATCCTTGGCCCAGTGCATCCTTTTTTTCTGTGGCCAATTTAATTTTTAA
This sequence comes from Leptasterias polaris, assembly GCA_037783415.1. NCBI lineage: Eukaryota > Metazoa > Echinodermata > Asteroidea > Forcipulatida > Asteriidae > Leptasterias > Leptasterias polaris. The sequence continues at coordinate 14,183 of JAZGTN010000284.1, read as the reverse complement.
TCCGGGTTATGAAACGTACCGATCGAATGCTACTGTACTTGTAGAAGGCCCTAATGCTGAATTGTGTTTTTTTTAAACATCACAGATCTTTTGGGAAAATTGTTTGCTTTTCGAGTCGCGAGTGTGATTTTTTCCCCACATTATTATTAACTTGCGGGAAAACCATTGTCAGGTTCCCTCAACAATCCACAACTGATTTAGTCAGCGCGCCGAGCGCAATCAAGGTTTTGTGAAATACGTGTAATGTGTAATGTTGTGACCAAATTCAACATTTTCTGTAAAGATTCATGAACGGACCTTCCATGATTGGTTGATTTATTTCCAACAAATTCAACACTATTTTTGAATATTTGTGTAACACTGCTACAAACTGTGGCAATCTGTTTTTGATTTGCAGTTATGGCTTTCCATAGTTTTTCGACCTGGGCTGGCAAAAACTCAGGCTGTGACGTTGCAAAAGAAAGGTCTATACTATGCTCAGCGCGTTATGTAAATCAGTCTGGTCCCCATAGATAGTTTAAATGTTGTGAAATTTGTAATGGAACCCAACTAGGTTCTCGCACAAGTTGTTAATACGTGTTATCAAAAAATTCACTCTCGCGACTAGAAAGGCAATAAATTTTTCCTCAAAATCTGTGATGTTTCTTTCAAACTAGTCATTATCAATTGTGCAGATAGTACAACGATGTAGGGCTGGGGGGGGGGGGGGGGGCTAGGCCTCTAGTAGGCCTACCCTCACCGTGTCGTACATTAATGTTATTGTTGCTCGATCGCGCTGTCACTGACGACAAGCACAACTTGTTCTTATCAATATCAGTAGTAACATATTTTGTGTCACATTTTAATCCTCAAGTATGTGAAAACTAAATGACAAAGAGACCCTATTTGGTTATTTATATTAAAAATTGCACTATCGTTTAACTCGCCAACAGTTTTGCTCCCTGAATAAGTATAAGTTGTAGCCTGCATTTTGATTTTATAACTCAGGATGGCCGATTCAAATCGATGACTCTCAACTCGAAAATAATATTTTAATAATGATCTTGCAAAAACAAAATTGGTTTAAGTGGTCAGATATTGCATGAGATCGTACCACAGAGCATCTAAAATTCTGTTTTGTAGCATTTAAGCGGGCCCCGGAACCGGCCCATGCCGTTACTCGTTAGGGGTTCGCATTATGCACTCGTAGGCGCCACAAATTGCATTCACCATTTGCTGCTTGGTAAATTTTCACGCCCCCCCGTTTGGAAAATCCTGGATCCGCCCCTGAAACCTTTTAAAAAGGGTGTGCATAACAGTGGCACAAAGATTGAAGTTAACAGATTTGTACTTACACATATGTATGTGGTATAAAGATGATCATGGTGGTATAAATAATAATAATAATAATAATCGGCATTTAAAGACGTTCTACTTAGTAAACTAAATCACAGCGCTTACAATAATCAACAAGTAAATAATAGATTAATTAATTGACTGCAATAAATTGACTAATGTTGAAAGAGATATGTTTGAATCATCTTCTTGAATTGGTCGGTTGAGTTGGCATTAAAGACGATCAGGTTAGATAGAAAACCTAACTTGAAATATTTTTGCCCGAAATGCTTTAGTTTTAGAGAAAATGTTTCAAACAATTAATTTTGATCTCGCAAAACAAATCCAAATGTTTAAAAACAGTGACAGAGTTTTTCACTAGGTTCCTGTAAAATCCAATGACCGATTTAGCTTAAAAACTATAACAGATCTATTATTTCATGTAAATGTTGGGTCACACAAAGCTAGTGCAGATACAGGTCTTTGACAAAGTTTACTAAAGTTGGTCACATGCATTAACTTTTATTTGTTATGTTTTTTATAACGGGTACATTTTTGGGGGCCAATAACCAAATGCCTGGGGACCAGCTGATAGCAGGAAAAAACAAAAAAAGGGCAATATTTTATTTCAGTTCAGCTTCATGAGGAAACTATACTCTTCCACATCTGGCTAGAGTTTAATAATGCAAGAATTTGTAAGAATTTAAACTAAAATAATTCACAAGGGTTTGACTCGATATCTTGCTGTGACACCTTCTAAAAACCCATGAGAGAATGCAAACAGAGGGCTCCAGAGGTAGGGAAAGTACATGTATAGTGTCACAAATGTGCTGAGAATACATGTACATTGTAGTTCCTACAGCAAGATTAATGTTTCAAGGGATAGACACTTTATGGGTTCACTGATCGCTCACATACATGTACATATATACATGTACATGTAGTACTGTGGGTTTATCAAACAGCTTGCCTTATCATTAAACAAGATCATCTGGATTGCAGATAAGTCATGGATTATGAGGTTCGTTTTTTCAAATCCAAATAAATGGAGGTAATTACTTACAGGGCTCGATTTAGACACTACGCTGGTGTGCATTAAAACCATCTAAATAGCATTGTCGTTGCTGGTACTCACATACAGTGTACATGTACGTGTACATTCCGTCAACAGCATGGTCAACAGAGCACAGTTCCGTTGAAATTTTAGCTTGCTTACGAAAAACTAAAGAACGTTCAGGCTTCACTCTACAAAAATGACCAATGTACAATGTAGGATACCCTGGGTATTTAACTGTACCCATGTAATGTAAGATTTTCTCTTTCTGATTTTGTTTTGTTTTGTTGTATTTTGGGGGTTTATTTTGCGGGGTGATAGCGCTCGGAATTTTATTCTTGAATTTCGCGCTAGTGAAAAAATGTGCGGGCTAGTCAAACGTACAGCTGATTAGCCCAGCGGGCTAGTCAAGTAAAAAAGTTAGCGCTAGGCCCGACTTACATATTATTTTAAATGATTTGGGGTTGAACAACAAAAAATTGACTAGAGCGGGATTTGAACCATTGACCTCTGGATTAACATGTTATTTTAGTTACATTTCACTCCTGAGCTAGGAGCTTTGCAGACTGGCAACTACATGTACATTGTATGTCCAATACTCAACTGCCATGGGCATACAAGCTCCATAACATTTTATGACCAACAAGTCCAAACCACGCCTACAGTGCCATCTTTAATGACCAAGACAGGGTATAAAAGGCAATTGAGTATTGGACATGGTTGCCAGTCTGACGAAGTGCTTAGTTTAGGTGTGAAAAGTAACCAAAAATAATATGTAAGAAGCATGTTTGGATTTGAAATAACGAACCTCATATTCCAAGCTTCAATCCATGATAAGCACAAATCTCAGTACCACAAACAAATCAAAGACTTGGAAAATATTAATTGTTTGGAATGCAAGGTGACTATTGAAAATAACTTCTTGAAAGTCTGTTCTCCCTTGAGTGACAAGGATCCGTCCTCATTCTTAACAAAATCCAACACCATGTACTATGTAGTAAACAAAAGTCTTGATGCTTTTGGACTTATGCTCACCTTTCTTTTCTGACCGTGATTTTTAAATATTCAAGACATGTAACACACTTGCACAATGTTAAGCAGACTGTGATCTAGACTGTTCCCCTGTGTCCCCTTTGCTAATGGTGGACACTTTCTGGAACGATAAGCCCCAATCATGTGCAATTAGGACGAATCAATTGTATAATTTGTGATCCACAATTAGAAACCTGCAAACAACACATGTCTGTGGATTTTTAAAACTCTTCAAGACCCAGTTTACATCTTGCAAAAACTAACACCAATGTCAAGGTCGATCCAGTCTGGGTTGATTTACATCCGACCGACCGGACAGACAGCAAAATGCCAGGTAATTCTATCATGACTATGGAGGAAAGATCATCCATGGTGATACAGTCCACGATGAACAGACGCCATCATCGGAGCCTTAACACCTGCTCCTCAGACCTGATGACCTACACTGTACATGTACAAATGTATGTATAGGAGTTCGTGTCCGATCAGACTGGATCACTGGCCGGACACGATCAACTGTCAAACCGCCTCTATACCTTGACCTGCTCTATAGGCTGTGCAAGTCTCGCGCGCATTCGAACTTACGGGACCATAGTGGTCCCAACCATATGGAGTTTTACGTGGGCGAGATTTTGTTTCGTCAATTATTTTAGTTTAACGTAGGTTATGACCTAAAAAAGTATACATGTTGTTGGGAATGTAATACTAAGTGATAACAAGTAAAACCAATTCAACAATATAACGAAGAAAACCCAAGGATTAAACTTGACCTCAGCTTCCGGTTATTGCAAAAATTTTAGAATTTTGTGCTCGCCTCCGATCATAAAACTTATGTAAAAGCTTGTTTTGGATTCGCGATTATAATCGCCAGAATGTTGTAATTGCAAAGCGAACCCTTTTCATTGCAGTCTATGGTTGTTGAGGCGTCAGCATCCCCTTTAAACTGCGATACGGGTCCATTTAAGCCCCGTTTGACCTTCACGAATCCGCGTAAGGGTTTCTAAAAAGTTAACATCAAATAGGCATCCTTGTCCCAGAGTTTTAATTTGTTTTCAATAATTGTGATTTTTTTTTCAAAAGCTAAAAACCTTTTCATAAAATTGTAATGATTAATTTTTGTTGTTCAGATTTTGTCATGAGATATAATTTAAAACAAAGATTTAATGTAATTTCAGAAATAAAAATGTTCTTCGTTTGACGTGTTTTCTCGTTCGGATACGTGCGAGACTTGCACAGTCTATTCTAAACAGCCTAAAGCATCAAGACGTTTGTTTACCATATGATGTTGGATTTTGTTGAGGTTTTAAAGAACATTCAAAACAATCAATATTTTCCAAGCCTTTGTTTATTGTTTGTTTGTGGTACTGAGAATTGAGTTGATATTTGTCTGTGACACTCACAAGAGGTTTATAAAGTCTACAGTTTTTGTTACATCACCTACTGTACGTCTAGGTACCATACACATACTCTGTTGCTGAATCCCTCAAAATAAATTAAATGCAGATAGACTCGATTTGATCTGCCTGGATTTTGCCATGGTCACGTGCCAAATTCATCAAGAGGCTAGTCTTGAACAAGACTCGTAGACTTGCCCAGTCCCTCCGAATCAGTCGATTTCCCCCCCCCCCCCCACGTACTATCGGCGACTTTTACAAAAACTACTGTAGCGTTGCCAATCAAGACTTAATGGTGGAGGAATTACGCAAGCTAATCTACCATGATACAGCCACCTTGTTTTACTTCTATCCAACTGAATGTAAGGCTATAATTTGAGATTGCGGCCACGGCTTCGGCTACAGCTGCGGATTTCTGCGTCATTATGCATTGAAGTATAGGATGTCCTTAGCAACATCTTTAGCAACAGTCGCAGCCGTAGTCGCCAGTTCAGCCTACACCAAACCAAGGCTGGAACGACAAAAGAGTATGGTCCCTCTTTAACAAGTAGCAAAAACAATTTCCCTTGTCATTGTACATGCAGGGTACCTGACAACGATGACTTAAAAGTCCATGAAGTATCACGTGTGTACAATGTACATGTATGTGCTCACCATGTGGCAATAAACAACAATTGAGAAGTCTAACAGCTTACAACAGCAGGTTACAGTAAAACACAGGATTGAGACCAGTAGAAACATTGATTATTCACAAGTATCTTTAAGTGACGAGTCATGTTGAATAGTTTAGCTGGCCAGAGCAAGAACAGTCTACAGCTTATCTGTGTGAAAGTACATGTAGGTAAAGGCCGAGTCAAATACAACGGCTTTTTCCCCCATGGGTACGGCTAACATCGATCGACATCATTCATGTCATTTCAGCTCACCACACTTAAACATGGCAGCTCAGTTCAGACTGGCCTAACGCTGCCGTGCGTGTGCAGCATGCATTGCTAAATGCTCCTCCTCAACACAACAATCCCTTCTGACCTCCACTACAGTTGTACACACAGTTTCCGATACTTTACACCAACTCCTCTCCACTCTCCAGTAAGAGCAAAAACAAAATACCCCTTTAATGTCAGGAGTTGAAGTGTACACATTATATGTAGCTCTTCGAGAAGGGAGAAAAAAACATGTTTAATGCATGTTATTAGTTCAGCTGCAGTGGATCGATGGGCTCCCCCAAGCTAGAAATGTATCAAGCATTGTAAGACACTACCGCCCCCCCCCCCCCACCCCCTGCGCTCCTTCAACACCTCTCATCCATGATCTCTCAATGGCGGCTCCACATCTAAAATCCCTTCATCCAACACTTCCTGCCATTGAAATGCACCACTTTATTTACCCACAGGTACATACACATGTACTTTTAGTCACTCTCTATCTCTTCTTCTCTGGGTTTAATTTTTTCTTTTTTTCTTTCTTAATTCATAGAGACAAACTAATAGCGACTGCTACGTACTTGTGTATTAATCTTGACATGGTCATGCCTGGGTGTTGATCTACATGTAGCATCAATGGCATAGATTACAAGGTTAAAACAACACACACGTTATCGATTCTTAATGATGAGACAGTGAACACCTTGAAGACTCCAGGCTGTGTGAAGAGAGAGAGAGAAAAAAAAAAGCTCACACCTTCGTCACAGAGAGGCTCATGTATCTACACTGTACATGTATCACCTTTATTGAATCCATAATTTGACAGAGAATTGCTTCAACCAAATCTCAAAGCTGCAAGATCTTTGCCACCGGCATGACTGGTTAATAAGTTCAATTCTCAGTGTACATAATTGTTTCTTGTAATTAGGCGGGGGGAGGGGGGGGTATAGAAAGGGTCTTAAAGACAAGTACAGCATTGGTAAATAGCGGAGGGAAAATGTATTACTTTCAATCTGTAAGCTCACTGAATAAAAAGTTGATACCGTTACTAATCCTGCAGAGAAATAGCTTGGTCTAAAATACTGACAAAGTCCAAAAACTAGCACATTGAAGATCCTTAAAAATTATTGTTGCCTTATTTTGAATGCAGCAACTAAATTAAGCAGTGGTGTATGTATGTAAACATGTCAAAAATCCTGGACAAATCATGAACAGCTACATGTATCTCTGCCAGTCAAGCGGCAGAGATATTAAGAGGCATTTTCGAAGTCACTGCATAACTTGACAACTGTAGGGTCATCCTGGGGCTCAATTTTGCCAGATATGTTCTCCCTAGACCAAGGATGTACCGTTTGGTCACCTTGACCACACAGGTCAAATGTGAAAGGGCATAGGGGTCAAAAGTATTCCTAGTGATTTAGTTTCTCAAAGTGTAATACGGACCATAATGCATTTTACGCACAATAATGTATACAGCGACAGCGACAGCAACCATGCTTACTTTCGTTGTGCTTTGGCCGCGTTTTTCACACATTATTAAAAGGAGTTTTAATTGTACATGAATTTGATTGTAATCTGTAACAGGGTAAGAAATTACAGATATTATTGGTGATTTCCAAAGGTATGATTTGATTTAGATTGGAGGATAAACAAGAAGAATACGGCCTGGGCAGAGATACATGTACATGTGTACATGTACTTGTATTTGTTTAAATGCAGTCACTGTGGGTTTTAAAAATAAATATAAAACAATTGGGGGGGGGGGGAGGAAGGGGGTGGTATGGAATTTTGGTGGTTACAACAAATTGTAACACTCACAAGCCTAGTTAAAGGTTTGTGGTAACTTCTTGAAGCATATTAAATCTTTCTTTGAGATGTGGTGGTTCTGAAAAGTGAAAAGAACCACTGGTGTAACAACTCCTAGTTTCAATCTCTATGCTCTGACCATCTTCAGGAGAGAGCAGAACCAAGCTACAACTCATACAGAGATTTCACATACAGTATACATGTACATGATGTCACGACAAGCTTTACTTTCCTTAATTACTCCCCCAAAAACATGACCATAACAACTTACTTGGTAAGAAGCACTGCGGCTGTTGATAATGTTTAACATTTTGACAAACAATTCCCTTCAAACGAATATGGTTTTAGAGAGAGGGATTCAAACACATTTCAATCTGAAAAACGCTTCATGCATGAAACGTTTCTCAGATTGTGTATTCCTATTACGGATTATTCTTCCTGCGTGGACACAACTGCTCCAGATTTTCGACGATATCTTAAAAACATTACCACCTTTTGAAATGAAATTATCAAAGGTTAGTTTATTGTATCTACATTTATACAGGATTAAAACAACCGAACTGCTCCAAAAACCAAATGTAAAATTTGACTTTAATACTCACAAAGTTCTGGCTGAGGTTGACGTCTGACGCATGTATGCAGCAAAACTTGATGTGGTTATACTCCTGAGCTAGGCAATGGAGACAACCATTCATGGCATCACAGGCTGGTACTGCCTGTACAGAGGGGGGGGAAAATAATGGAGACAAAAGATCAGCCAGTTGTCAACAACATTACTACGTCAAACAATTACAATATTTCCATGTTGTGGTCAAGGGCAATGGATTCAAGCTCTGGTGTTTCTGTTCAGCAGAGTGTTAGTTTGAGTTCCCGTCTTGACACTTGAGTCCTTAAGCAAGACACTTTAAAACCATTAATGCTTCATCTATCGGAAGGGACGTAAAGCCGTAGGGTATGTGTGTTCTGTAGAACAAGTAAAATAACCCAGTTACACTTATTGCTAAGAGAATGTGTTTAACCCTGTGTTTCTGGCAGTGGCTGCTGAGTGTGCCGCAGCACTTTGTAAACCCTTAAGGTGCTACATTGTACATGTAGTTTGGTCACAAAGAAACATACAAAAACTCAAAAACCTGTCTTAGATGTTCCACTTTGTTCTAGCACCTTGAGTACGTCTGCACCTTATTGGCAGATATATGTGCTCTACATGAAGACTCTACCAATCATAGCTCTTATAACACTCTAAAGCTGTGTTCGCATTGGATTAATGTTTTAACGAGACCGTGGTTAACATTCTAAAAGGTGAAACTTACATGTACCAGCGTTCGCACTTGGATTAATGACGTGGGTAAACTAACTGACACGACCGGTAGAAACTAACTGACTAACTTAAGACAAACCCAAGAGGGCGCTATCGTCGCCAGTGACCTTTGACCGGGGTGCATGACAGCGAGAATGCAATGAGTGCAACCGAGCTTCCGTGTAAGCACATGTGCGTGTACGTGTCACCTCACAATCACGTGGCGGCGGGTCGAGGGACCGGATATGGCTTTTTACCGGGACGGCTTTTACCCAGATCACGTTCGCATTGGACTATTCGGCTCGATTAAACTGACCTGGTCAATTTAACCGGGCAGAGGTGGGTCGGTTAAACTACCCATTCGGGTCGGGTAAGATACCTGGGAGGGAAACATCCTGGGCTGTTCGCATTGGACTTAAAATGGTTAAGTTTCCCATTTGCTCGGTTAGTTTACCCAAATTAATAAGTCCAATGCCAACACGGCTTAAGTGACTTGGCTTAGTGGCTAATGTCAGTGTCTCTCTAATTTGCTTTTGCTCATAACACAAACCTTACTAAAGTCTACTTTTTCAGTTACTGCTCCACATCTTGGAATGTTTTTCCTACGCAGGTCAAACCAAGTTCATCAGTAATTTAATTCAAAATTACTCTAGAAGCTCATTTAATGTCATTCTTGAAATAATAGTTAGTTTTTAATAACAATAAATAATACACATTTCTTATAATAATAGCACTTTATCAAACCAAGGTGTCTCAAAGCGCTCCTTCTTTTTTATACATGTAGGAGGTTTGCTGAGACGTGTTCAAAACATAAGGCCCATTTATTTACACCTTATACATGTAGCACAATGTAACGGTTTACAAGGTGCTGTGGCGCAATATGCAGCCAACTGTACCAGAAATCACCGGCGGTGAACCCCTATTCTTTAACAATAAGTGAACTGGGTTCTACATGTATAACATGCATTTCACAACCTGACAACACACGGGATCACTAGCTTTACATGTACATGTACATGTACATGTGTACACATGTACATCCCATCTCAAGGAAGAAATGACAATGGTAATACTGACAACTCAGCTTATGACGAATCTTAATGTTTTGTGAAATCGAACCCTGGACCTCCTGTAGGCATGATTTGTACACAGCTCATTCTCAAATCTTATACTTTATGGAGATTGCACTGTCTGTTTTTTATCAACTTATTATATATTTTATGAAGAAAGGGGGTACATCTTCAAACTTGTACAACTGTTATTTTTACAACTCCTGAATTTATGTGGAAGTTATGAGACAAAAGGTAACATTTCCCATGTGACCAGTGTATTATCTTGCCTGCCTAGAAAGGACCTGGAATGTACACAGTCACTCTGTTTGTAAGCAGAGGTACATGTAACATGGTCTATAGGATCATTACAAAAAAGACAGAATCATTCAACCTACTGAGATTGCTAGTCTACAGTTAGTCCAAACACTTGCTCCATAGTACTTTTTAGTAGTAGAAGATTCAGTGACATGCACCCACAACAACAAAACTGACCAGGAACAAGTAAACAGTCTTGACAAAACCTAATTCATCTTGAAAAGCACACTATACCAGAAACTAGGTCAGATGATTTCACCGCTTTGCTCTTTTCAAACCATTCATCAGACGAGACTACAAAATATTTAAAAAACCTCTACCTTTGAGCAATTCAATCCAACTTAAGGCCAAGGTCAGATTTCTAATTTGTTACAGTTGACCTTTCACAGGGATTCGATAAACACACTGTGGGCAACACCGAGATGCCGACATTGTTTCTTGATTGCTTACATTCGGAGACAATTCCGCGGACGTGTCGCTCCATCGATTCCGTTCTCCTCTTCCAACAAACCACCGTTTACTCAGCTGATGGCCTTAAAGACAATTTCGGATTTTAATCACTGGGTTCTGAAAAGTAATTTGCTGGCTTGATTGGCTTACGAGCTAATCTCAGGGATGGTGTTATTGATCAGGACAGCCTTGAGTGGTCTGGATTGTGTAGTTAACATTTAGTGAGCCAATTTAGGCATGCTGACATCATTGATTGATAATGCAGAAATAACTAGGGATTTTGTTTTGTGGTGAATTTTTCTAACCGCTACCCCTTGGCATACTAGCTAAGAACTGTGTGATATCTCCTCACCGGGGAATGCTCTTTTCCAAATACATGTACATGTGTATATATATGTAGATAGTGATTTAATTCACTTTTGGGCAGTCCCTAGGCTGCTGGTTTCTTTTATATATTTGTACATATTCCTCTGTTTTTTTGTTATTCTTGGTCTGACTGTTTTTTCTCATTAGGGTTGACCCTTAAGCTTGTAATTATTGGCTAACTCCACCATGACTGACGGGACAACTTTGAGTGACTCATTTTTCTGAAAAGCCTGCAGAAAAAAATCTGCATGGCATAGCTAAAAAAGTTATTCTTTAAATCAAAGAGAACATGTCATATTTTAATTATGAAAACACAGGTTGAAACCAAATGATTCATTGGCTGTATGGTTGCAATTTGAAATTAGCGTGACTGACAGGACGCAAAAGACACTCAATTTACAGAATTTGTAGATTATTGTAAAAAGCTACAATGTATCTGTTCTCAAGTGAGATCTATTGTAAAATGTTGTCAAAATTAATAATTGGTTCATAAACAATCAGAAAACATTATATTCAGAAGTCACAAAGCTGAGAATTCCTGTGCTGTCAAAATCGTGACTGACGGGACGTGACTGACGGGACATTTTTGACGTGACATTTTTTACTTTTTTCTCAGCATACTAAAACCATTTTAGTTGTTCAAAGGATCTGGTTAAGTATTTGTTTTCAGTTACATGTAGCAGTAACACCACAGTAAGAAACAATGATCAAATAATGATCAAACATGAATTTAACATCATTTGGTCACAAATTTTAAAGAGTAAAGTTAAAAGTACTTCCTATTAAGGTATTTTGTTCTAGAATTTAAATGGCAAGTTAAACTTGGTAGTTCTGTTGCATTTGGTTGTTGTTATGGATATGGGTCATATTTAGGGGCGTAACGAAACATCGATATCACTACATTGTACATATTTTCAAGAAAAGTTAAACCAGGCTGCATGGGTTTTTTTCAAGACTATATTCCTCTTGGTGTACTGTACTTTTATATTTCACCCATCTTGTACTTTTGTCAGTCTGTTTCAAGTTTGGTTCATTTGTTGTGTTTTATTTGTTTTTTTGCTTTGAAAAGAGCTGCATGTCCCATCCAAGAAAACACACACACTCTTACTGTCTCTACTTTATTGATCTACAGTATTGCATGCTCTTGCCTAGTGCAAAAAAGGAATGTGAAGGAATGTGCTCTTGTGAGGGAAACCTCAACGGGAGCCGCTTCACAGTCCGTTGACTCACAGGAACAAAGACTCAGAAGCCTTCATTAGAAGGCAGATGGTTAGAAAAGGACATCCGTGTAATTAGTAATAGATTGTTAAATCATCTGATCAGAATTCCCTCGTTGCTGACCCTTAAGCTTGTAATTATTATTTCTGGTAATAAAAACAAGGATGCGTCAAAAGTGAATGTAATCACTGCAGCACGCAGCCCTGAGGAAACCTGTATACATTGTACAAGGGTGCTTGCTATGTGAACAAGAAACACAGGCCCTGGGGTTACCCGTACTCTTCCACGATAAAGTGATCTGTGTTCTTTTACGTGTCCCAATCCCAGTACATACATGTAGCACGTACTGTAACACTTAATGTCCCGTCTTAAGGACAAAACAATTATGGTAAAGTATCTTGCTCAAGGACACAAAAGCCACGACCAGGACTCGAACCAACACTCTGCTGATCAGAAACACCAGAGCTTGAGTCCGGTGCTCTTAACTGGTCGGCCACAACACGCCACATTGTCTCAACTCACTCAGATTCAGTTAAAATGTTTGCTAAGCCAAACCTCCATGTACAAGGACAACTGTAATACTCACCTTTTGACAGATTTGCCCAGTGTATCTAAGTTTTTGAAGACTTGAAGATTATTTTTAAGGTGGAAAATACATTCACAGAAGGTTTTGACGCAGAGAGATTTCTCAAACCACGCTAAATTAAAATGAGTTGTCTGGAAATTCGTCTTTGAGAGGGCAAGGCCATTTTCATTTTGCAAAGGGCACTTCCATTGGATGATCTTTAAGTCTATGGAAAACTTTTCAAGGGCACCAAGGCCATGACCAGAGGCAACAGAGGACATGGCCTCCATGGCCTCCTAGTCATTTAAGGCCTGCCACTGTTGATGTGTAGTGCAAAAAACAATGCATCTCTGCACCATTGGGTTTCCGTGTACAATCAGGATAGTTTTGGGGGGAGACTTACATGTAACACTCTGTTGCAGTATCACAAGCGCCTGTTGTGTAAAGATTTTTCAATATAATCAAATCCCTCCCTCTGCATAAGTGCACATTTAATCATCCCTTCAAATGCAGTTTAAAGTATCCACACTTAACTTCCTGCAAAACATCTCTATGTCGTCATGATGTACAATGTACATGTAAATGGTTTAATGTTATCCGCAACGGAATTTCAAACAGGCCATTGTCTTCTATCGCTCTGATATAGACCCCTTGCATTGGCATCCATTGCCAAGGTCAAACAATGGAAACATGCAAGAGCAGACCACTGAGCATGCCCAGTGACCAGAGGCCAGTCCGAATCCTGTAGTGTACAGTTTATCAGACGTTACACCAGCCTGGAATTTCATCCATTGCTCCTGAGAAAAGCACACTGTCATTGGAAAATCGGAAGGACCCAGGGAATAATTTGTAGTGGCACCGAGACCAATAGACCCCTTGCATAATGACGTCACAACTCTCAACCAATGATACATGTACATGTAGATCTTCCTTTGACCTCAGTGGGTGGGGGGGGGGGGGCTGTTTGATTACAAGAACCCCAAGAAAAACAAATGAATTCCTTATTCACATGAAAATTTGACCTTTGAACAAATTAGGAAGGGCTATCCGAAAGCAGATTAGTAGAATACCATGACTGCCAAAGTAATATTTACACCAAAACAGCTTCTTCTGGCCATGACCTAAACAAAAATTTTCAATTCCATGCGCTCTGGCGGACTACATGTAGGCAAAATGTATGCTGGCTAGTCCAGTGTAAGAATGATTATTAAATATTTAGCTCTCGGGGCATGCAAATCCAGACGTATTATACAATGTATACTATACAATGTATGATCACACACAGTCAACTCATACCCAGAGCCTTAGATTGCTAATTCTTTACAAAATGAAACCAGCATTTAAGTCTGTAAGTTCTGTACCTATACAGCTTTCAACTAATTTGGTCAAAATCAATA
>JAZGTN010000283.1:0-314621 GCA_037783415.1 Leptasterias polaris | reverse complement strand
CGGTTCGATGTTGTGTAAGGGAAACTTGCTCGGTAATAAACGCAACGGACAGCTATATATGTGGTTTGATTCTCTAACTGGAATCACCGTATTATTATTTGTTCATACGAATCAATGCCAACAACAGTATGTAAATGATAAACAAGCAATTGAAATATAAAGAATTTGATAAATACAAGTGTAGGTTAAAATACAATAGCTTCAGTTAGAAGTTATTATCATCAAATGGAATACGATTTAACACTTGATAAAATATACAAAAATACATCTGTGAAAATACATGGATATTGGTAAAGATCTTAGCTGGGTTTATCTGCACTTCTACGGCTGGGGATGGAAGGTGCACGTCACTCAGATGGGCTCCAAGATGACAACCTCAAGGTCCAGGAGAAGGCGATGAAAGGGGTTGAGAAGCGGGGCAAGGTGGAGAGATGAACCGGGTCATATCTACCAAAGCGGACCTGGGGGGCTAGTACATCTGTATCAACAGAGCACGTGAAAAAGGGATGCAATAGTTTAGGAACCACTTTTAGGGAAAAGTCGTCGCGTTCCAATCAAGTCAAGACAAAGTGTATAGCGGGACACTTTTTCTGACTTAGCATCTCAGGCCGTTCTCGCTTCTCTATCAATCAATTATGCAAAATACAACCAACTATAGAAAATTGAGTCTAACTAATTATAATAAACAAAATATCACTCGTTCAAGGAAATTGGCGACTTGAACATGTTCTCTCAGGAACATAATAATCATGTGAAAAAACACTAGGGCTTCGATAAGGAATATTGAATAAAACATATCAAGGATATCGCTCAACGTAGATCTTTGTGTGTATGTGTGCGGAACACATAGGTGGTCAACCGGTCAAAGATCACAATATTGTTTATAATGCCAAACAGCAAACAGTCGTATAATCTACTAGTTGAAAATAATGTGCATGACCATGCTATACTATAAACAGGTTATCTCAGGACAAAATAAGTATAGCCAAGAATTATAGGCGCAGTACTTGTGTTTGAAAGTCTCGACAAAAGTATAGAATCATGGCTATCAATAACGGTTTAGTTTTGATAACTTGGATTGAATCAGGGAATGCTTCAATTAAGTATTCCAATAACTAAATGGATTTCTATCAAGAAATGAAACGCCTTGATAAACGACAATAATAGATACGAGTGTATAATTGTTACAATCAATAAAATGCTATACAACTAAATCAAAGATATAAGCAACACAGAAATCTAACGGTAATTGGACGGAACTCCTAAAGCTTTTCCGTATACGTAGTGAGCAATAAGAAAGGTTACACAAAGATTATTTAGTGATCCTATACATCTCAAAAACAGTTAACAGCATTGTTCAAACAATCTATTTAGACTGCACCGAAACTCATATTGGACTGTTCCATCCATCTTGAGTTTGTTTTCAACCACCTTGTTGAACAATCAATCAAGCAATAATCAAATACAATTAAGGAATAAGTTTATACATAGAAAGTAACATGAAAAGTAGCTTACCTGTATCAACAGAGCACGTGAAAAAGAGATGCAATAGTTTAGGAACCACTTTTAGGGAAAAGTCGTCGCGTTCCAATCAAGTCAAGACAAAGTGTATAGCGGGACACTTTTTCTGACTTAGCATCTCAGGCCGTTCTCGCTTCTCTATCAATCAATTATGCAAAATACAACCAACTATAGAAAATTGAGTCTAACTAATTATAATAAACAAAATATCACTCGTTCAAGGAAATTGGCGACTTGAACATGTTCTCTCAGGAACATAATAATCATGTGAAAAAACACTAGGGCTTCGATAAGGAATATTGAATAAAACATATTGTGGCGAAACCCGTCCGGGTCAATTCTGACTCGGTACTGCACAGGCGAGCGGCAGCCCTACAGTACTGTGGGGGAGGTCGTTTGGCAACCGTATATCGCCGCCGCAACACTTCTTCCTGGGAACTCTATGGACGGGAGCTTAACTAAATAGAGCAGCACATGGACCCAATAATCGGACTAAGAGAGATCATTCAAGAGCCACGGGTTTTACCCTTTATTGTAACTCAAACACATCATTGACTTAATTAGTTACGCAAATGCTTCCTTAAGGGATTTCTAGTTCCTTAAGGGATGTGATTGTTTCCTTAAGGGATGTAATTGTTTCCTTAAGGGATGTAATTGTTTCCTTAAGGGATGTAATTGTTTCCTTAAGGTAGCCTTGACTTTCCTCAAGGGTTTTCTGTATCCTTAAGGGATTGTAATTGAGATTCCGAATTACTGATTGAGAGGCTCAATACCGAAAGCACTTATAATAACTATAATTAAAGATGGTGTTGACTCGTGGGGAAGTTCAACCAAATAGGTCCTGAACAGTGCTCGTAATTAACTTTGATTAAACAATTATGTACGACATACCCAGCGCTTTGACCAGTGCCTTGAGCTGAGCTGCTGCCGCTAGATTCGGACACACCGCCGCCGCCTCCACGGACGATCTCTGACAGGCTCTGACAGGCTCTAACGACCCCGCTGTCACGGACACTCCAACCACTCAGTCCTCCTCCCGCTACACCAGCAACAACGCCGCCTCAAACAACTAGCACCAAACCACTACTTTGTCGGAGCTCCTGTCCCACACGTCTGTCCTGTCTGTCTGATAGCTCCACAGCAACTCGTGTCGCACGCACGAGGCGCCCGCTAATAATCACCTAAGCAGCACGCCTTAGCGCCATGACGCGCAAAAGCAACAAGCACTCAGGCCAATTTCGTTACACAGCCCCACTCTTAAGTTCGGACCGTCCCGGTCCGTTAAACTGAAAACAATCAAAACGAAATTAACTGAGGTGCAATCTTATACAAAGAAAATCTAAATTTCACTTATACAAAAGTAAAGCACCTTGAAGGTTGTTTCCTTAAGTACTAGGGGTCTCCTTAAGGGAGATTTAAAGAAAGTCCAGGTCCTGAGGTTCCTTAAGGGAGCTCCAGCTACTCCATACAAACGTCTCCTTAAGGGATTGTCCAGAGCAAATCACACCTGATACAGTTTTATCAAAAAATAGACAACGTTCTTCTTTCTCCTTAAGGGAGTTTATACAAATCAAATACAATCACAGCACCCATCAATGTCGTTTATACAATTCAAAGGAACTACCCTGCTCCCTGAGCTTACACAATGATCATTAGTAATGACAGTATTCCTTAAGGGAATGAGGTAGATATATAAGGCAAAAATCGGTCTTTAACAATAAATACTTTCTTATACAACCTTTACACTGAAACAAGAACAAGTCAGAAACAAGTACTGCTTTAACTTAAGTACAGTAGAACCAATAAAGTAAACCTTGATGAAAACCTAATCTCTATTTGAGGATGAAACCTGCCGTAAACTCTACGTCGTAGGTCCTCTCGACGACTTCTTCGGATACCTTCAATCCATTCTGGAACTGGCTCCTGGTACTGACCTCCTTCACTTGGCGCACATTCCCGGCCATCATGACCTCCACATCAGCAGTATCGATTGGGATTGCCCGTCGCCACCCAGGGTTGCCACTACTGACCCGGCATACTCTGGCCCTCGGTGGTTCCTCCAATGTAGATGTCTTGGCCTGCCCATGCTGAATTTCACTGGCAGGTGGAAAGGTGCGTTGTCGCCGATCTCCCTCTTGGTATCGTAGAGTGCTCCCCTTAAGTGCTCGTCCAAGGTTAACAGAGAGAGAGGCATCTTCATTGATATCGATCCCCTCCCCGTCGCTAGCCTGTTCCTGGACATCCTGAAGCATCGACAACATCCCCCGTGGTTTACCTCCAAAAACGATCTGGCGTTGCGGCTCAATACTGTCGAGCAGAGATAAGGAAACTGGTGACAAAGAAATCTCCGCTGCATCGTCAATCTCCAACTCCCTGCCAAGTGTCAAGGGAACCTGAATTTCCTCCTCCTTCTGCAATTCCCTCGATGGCTTAACAACTCTCTCCGGTTCCAACCCAATCTCCTTTCGTCCTTCCTTTGCCGGCCTGTCGACGGTTGGCTTTATCTTTCTCTTCTGTCCTGAAGATGCAGAAGAAGTGCTCGGCACCTCATCCGAGTAAGAAGGCCGCTTCGCTACCTTTCTCTCCCCCTCTGTCTCTGGGTACAGGCCGTTCAGGTCGTCCATTTCTGCGGTGTGGTGGTTTTGATAGTGCACTCTCAGGTTGTCCTTCCTGGTATATTTCCGGGTGCATCTCTTACAGAAGTAAAGAATCTTCTTCTTCCCGGCATGAGAACCAAGATGGTTTTCCAGGCTCTTCTTGCTGAGGAAGGTGTCCTCACACTCAGAACAAGCATACACCTTCACAGTATCCCAGTCCTTCGGTTTCTTCCATCCTGACTCGTGACCCTCCATCCTCCTTTAAAGAAAGCAAAAGAAACAAAACAAAGCAACAGTTACTTCACTGTAGTTTACCCAAACTGCTAAGTAATCCTAAAACTAATTGATCTCCTTGAGATTCCTAAGCTATTTACGTATAGCGTTGTGGCCGCCTTCGCTGGCGCAAGGGATTCCTCCTCGCCTGTGCAGGCAAAGGTGTCACGTTCAGGGGTGCGGGTTCTAGATCGAAACCTGCCTGACCTGCACCTTCAGGTGATCCCTGATCCCTCTGTGTCTCTGGTTCTGAAGTCTGGCTCAGTTCCATTTGAGCTGCATTTCCCTCGGGAATGACCCCTGCAAGTGGCTCCTGCGTTTCATGTCTCCTGCCGTCCGTCCCTGAAATCCAAGGCTCCAAAGGCGTGCCTTGGTACGGCTTAAGGCGGTCACAGTGAACAACCTTCATTCTGCCTCCTGGCTTCCGCTGTATCCTTAAGGTTACATCTGACAGCCTGTTCACTATAAGGTAGGGTCCCTCCCACCTACACATCAACTTTGGCGACACTCCCTTTTTCTTCACCGGGTTGAACAACCAGGCAAACATGCCTTCAGCAAAGTTGCCCTGGATAGTACCCCTGTCATAGTTGTGTTTCTGACGTCTTGCACTTTTCTTTAAGTGTTCCCTAGCCCTGTCATGTGCGCCCTGCATCCGCCTACGCACCACTTGGGCATAGTCCTGTCCCTCCATCTCTTCCGCATCCAGTGCAAGAGGATCCTCCATAGTTAAATCAATGGGCAGAGAGACTTCTCTTCCGAGCATTAACATATTTGGGGTTTCCCCCGTGGATTCCTGTGGTGTGCTTCGATACGCAGCCGTTGCATAAGGCAACTCCTCGTCCCAATCTTTGTTATTCTCGTGCTCCTTCATAAGCATGGCCACGATACTAACCAGGGTCCGATTAAATCTCTCGACCATTCCGTCGGACTTGGGGTTGTAGGGAGTGGTCCTTGTTTTTTCAACCCCGAGATTCCTACACACCTCAGCCATCAGCCTTGACTCGAAATTTCTCCCCTGGTCAGTATGTAGTGTTTTTGGGACGCCGTACCTGCACACAAATTCCTTGACGAACCTGTCTGCTACAGTTTCTGCCTTCTCATCAGGAATGGGGTAGGCCTCAAACCACTTACTGAAATAGTCCCCAATCACTAGTATATATTTGTTGCCATTTGATGTCACTGGGAAGGGTCCCGTAATGTCCATTGCCACTCGCTCCATTGGAATTCCAACTAGGTGTTGCTGTAAGGGTGCCCTTCTCCTCTTGTTGGGCGACTTCCTCCTAGCGCAAACATCACACTCCCGAAGGAAAGACCTTATGTCTGCAGTCATCCCCTTCCAATAGAACTTGGTGCGCACCTTCGCCATTGTCCGCTTGGTGCCTAAGTGTCCACTCAGTCTTCCTGCGTGAAGCTCCTGCAGTATCTTCTGACGGAACTCCTGTGGTACTAATGTTTGCCACTGAACCTCCTTGCCATTTTCCGACTCCCAGCGGCGCTGTAATATGCCGTCCCGAACGGATATCTGATCCCATTGCAACCAATAGTTCTTATCTGAACTAGATGTTGCGGACAGCGTCTCCCAACCCGGACGAGGTCCTTCTGCCTCCTTAGTTCTGATAACCCACTCCATAGAGCATTCTCCAAGTTGGGCTTTCCTCCAATCTGCCAACGTTACCTCGGGCATCACTCCAATCGCATATACCTGTGCCGGGTCCTCCTCAACGTCTGCCTGAGCGCCTTCATCCCTTAAGGTGGTTTCTCCTCCCTTCCCTGATGTCAAAGGAGCTCCACTTTCTTCCTTACCTATGGTGTTCCACTCGTCCATCCCGCACTGTGAGCAGGGCCGACGGGACAGACTGTCCGCGTTCTGATGAGCCTTTCCCGCTCGATGAATGATTTCGAAATCATACTCTCCGATTAACTGTAACCATCGTGCTACCTGGCCTGCAGGTTCCTTGAAGTTGATGAGCCACCTTAAGGCTCCATGGTCTGTCCTCACAGTGATCCTTTGTCCATAGATATACGGTCGGAAGTGTTTTAAGAATGTCACCACAGCCAGCAACTCTCTTCTCGTTACGCAGTAATTTTGTTCTGCCTTTTTCAACACTTTACTAGCAAAGCCTATGACCCTCTCCTGACCATCCTTTTTCTGTGATAGAACCCCTCCTATCCCTGCATCGCTGGCGTCTGTGTCAAGTATCAGCTCTCCATCTGGTTCCGGGTAGGTGAGGACAGGCGACTCCGTGAGGCGCCTCTTCAATTCCTCGAAAGATGCCTGACATTCACTTGTCCACTGGAAATCCCTGTGTTTTTCCGTAAGCCTGTGCAAAGGCTTCGCCACCCCTGAAAACCCTTCTATAAATCTCCTGTAGTAGGACGCAAGTCCTACAAAACTGCGAACTTCCTTTACTGTCTTGGGGATTGGCCAATCCTTGACCACCTTGATCTTATCAGGATCCGTGCTTATCCCCTCCGGAGTTACGATATGTCCGAGGTAGCGAACTTTCTGTTTGAACAGATCACACTTAGCAGGCTTTAACTTCAACCCTGCGTCCCTCAGGCGCTGAAATACCACCTTAAGTCGACTGAGTTCCTCCGGGATAGTCTTGCCGAACACTATGACATCGTCCAAATAGACCAAAAGTGTTTCCCAGTGAAGACCACTCAATACCCGTTCCATGAGTCTCTCGAAGGTCGAAGGCGCATTACATAGCCCAAAAGGCATCACACGCCAACTGTAAAGCCCGCCCCTGACTACAAAGGCTGATTTCTCCTGTGCCTCCTCATCTAATGCCACTTGCCAATAACCGGAGGCAAGGTCCAATGTGGAGAACCACTGCGATCCCGACAGCGCATCAAGGGAATCATCGATCCTGGGGATCGGATAGGCATCCTTTATAGTTACGGAGTTAAGTCTCCGGTAGTCCACACAGAACCGCTTGCTTCCGTCCTTCTTTTTAACGAGCACTACATTTGACGCCCATGGGCTACTTGAGGGTACAATCCTTCCGTCCTTAAGCAAGTCATGGACTTGCCGATTGATTTCGTCCTGCTCCACTGCCGGAAATCTCCTAGGTCTTTCTCGTACTGGCCTTGTGCCCTCTGTCGCAATATGATGTTTTACGCATTCCGTGCGTCCAATGTCTTCACTGCCCTTTGAGAATACATCCCGGAACTCAGTAAGTAACCCTGCCACCTCTGCATGATACTTGGAATTCACTCCCTGGATACTCCGGTTGTACAAGTCCTGCAAATGTTCAGGCAACTGCCCTGGTGGTCCTCCTTGTATGGGTTGATGTGATTGCACGTCCCCTTCCGACACCTGAGTCAGTGTCCCAGCCATACTGCCGGCCTTCACGATACACACCCTCTTTCCTGGGTTGAACACCCTTATTGGCAATTGTTCTTCCTCGGGCTTTACCAAAAGCCTTGCAACAATCAGCCCCTTAGCCGCCAACTCCGTACTCTCTGCAGGTTCCATTATTCCAAGCCCAGTAAACTCCTGAGTCACTCTCCCTGATATAAGTGCTTCATGCCCTGGAGGCACCGACATGGTCTCTCCTACAACCACCCGGGCACAGAAATTATTTCCCTTTTTGTTCACGCACTTAATGTTCTGTCCATTCAGGGCAAGGACTAACTCCCGAAAATCCAACCGTCCCCTCGTCGGTAGAAGGAAGTCCATCCCCAGGATTCCATCCATCTCCAATTTGGCAAAAATTGCCCGTACTTGAGAGGTAGTGTTCCCAACTTGAACCTCTAACCGCGCTCCACCTATTGTCTCTATTGGGTGACCGTCAGCTCCATACAGCCCTACTCCGTCCATACTTAACGTTGGCCTCCGTTCCTTTGGTATCCGGTAGTATACCGCCATGGAAATTATGGTGTCTGTCGCCCCTGTATCGATTAGCATAAGTGTCTCTTCTCCCCTTATACGGGCACTCACATAAAGTCCCCCCTTCTTCTGGTCCCTTGAGGGAAGCGTAATCCCCTGAAGGATTCCTCCTACTGTTTTTGGTCCCTTCGAATCACCAGCCCACCCTTGGACCCCAGGGAAGGCTGTTCGTCGTTTCCCGACTCTCCATTTTGCCCATGTTTTGGTGATTTGCAGTCCCGTGCAATGTGTCCCTTTTCATTACAACTGTAACACTCGTCGTTCCTTGGTGCAGGACAGTTCCTAGCAAAATGTCCTGAGCCTTTGCAGTTGTAACAGACGTCCTGTCCTCTCCCTTTCCATCTCTTTTCAGGTCTCGGTCCGTTATCATACCTCACTTGTTTTTCCTGGCTACCCCTACTGATATCCTGTAGCATCACCTGGATTTTTCCCAAGGCTTGGCCCATGGACTCCTGTGTTTCTCTTATCTCTCCCTTAAGTTCTTTCATCGTAATTTCGTCCGTGCCTTCCAGTACCCTAGCAAACTTCCTAGCCTTCTCGCTAGTCCTACGATCCTCTGTACGTAGGAAACTCTGCGTTTGCAACGCTGCCTTGATCGAATCATCAAGGGTGGCAGGCTTTGCACGGAAAATACCCTCCCTGATTTCTCTGTCTTTCAAGGCGTCCATGAAATGTCCCTTTGCTAGTCTCTCTCTACTCCCATCTGAGAACTCCGGGTATGCCAGTGCTGCAAGCTCTCTCACACTGGCTCCGAGTTCCTGCAGGGTTTCAGTCTCTCCCTGACGACGATGACGCAGCTCCATCAGATGGAAATCTGCCTGTTGTCCTGGTCCAAAACGTTGGTCTAGTCTGTCCAAAAGATCCTTAAGTAAAAGTTCCTTTCCCTCCGGTTGGCATCCCAGCACCTTCAATGCTTGTCCCTGAAGGCTGGCCGCCAAGAATACAGCAGCCTGGCTGTCTTTCCATCCATTTGCTACGCAGCAAGCCTGAAAATGTGCCTTATAGTCCTTCCATGGCACCTTTCCATTGAACCGGTCAGGACAAATATTCGGTTTCCTAATTCTGTCCTCACTTTTCTTAGTTTCCCTAGCCTCTACCAAGGATGTTGTCTCCTCCGTTTGTCTAGTGTTTGCAGGTGTGCCTGGTACACCTAAGGTTGAACGAAAAGTGCTTGAGATTGCAGGAGTTGGGGTGTCCATAAACAGTTCCGGTGTTTCGGTCCGTCCTACTCCCTGATCCTGGATCATTGATTTCATTTTCTGTAATTGTTCCTCAAGTTCTCGCTTTTCCTTGAGTGCATCCTCGTACATGCTTTCGGCATGGTGTGCCTCCACCCTGAGCACCTCAAGCTCCTCCTCCATCCATTTAGAATCCATCACTGCAGATGCAGTCTCCTGAAAGTGTTACGCCTTATCCCACTTCTGACACCAATGTGGCGAAACCCGTCCGGGTCAATTCTGACTCGGTACTGCACAGGCGAGCGGCAGCCCTACAGTACTGTGGGGGAGGTCGTTTGGCAACCGTATATCGCCGCCGCAACACTTCTTCCTGGGAACTCTATGGACGGGAGCTTAACTAAATAGAGCAGCACATGGACCCAATAATCGGACTAAGAGAGATCATTCAAGAGCCACGGGTTTTACCCTTTATTGTAACTCAAACACATCATTGACTTAATTAGTTACGCAAATGCTTCCTTAAGGGATTTCTAGTTCCTTAAGGGATGTGATTGTTTCCTTAAGGGATGTAATTGTTTCCTTAAGGGATGTAATTGTTTCCTTAAGGTAGCCTTGACTTTCCTCAAGGGTTTTCTGTATCCTTAAGGGATTGTAATTGAGATTCCGAATTACTGATTGAGAGGCTCAATACCGAAAGCACTTATAATAACTATAATTAAAGATGGTGTTGACTCGTGGGGAAGTTCAACCAAATAGGTCCTGAACAGTGCTCGTAATTAACTTTGATTAAACAATTATGTACGACATACCCAGCGCTTTGACCAGTGCCTTGAGCTGAGCTGCTGCCGCTAGATTCGGACACACCGCCGCCGCCTCCACGGACGATCTCTGACAGGCTCTGACAGGCTCTAACGACCCCGCTGTCACGGACACTCCAACCACTCAGTCCTCCTCCCGCTACACCAGCAACAACGCCGCCTCAAACAACTAGCACCAAACCACTACTTTGTCGGAGCTCCTGTCCCACACGTCTGTCCTGTCTGTCTGATAGCTCCACAGCAACTCGTGTCGCACGCACGAGGCGCCCGCTAATAATCACCTAAGCAGCTTACTGCGCATGCTCAGCAGGTATAGCACGCCTTAGCGCCATGACGCGCAAAAGCAACAAGCACTCAGGCCAATTTCGTTACAATATCAAGGATATCGCTCAACGTAGATCTTTGTGTGTATGTGTGCGGAACACATAGGTGGTCAACCGGTCAAAGATCACAATATTGTTTATAATGCCAAACAGCAAACAGTCGTATAATCTACTAGTTGAAAATAATGTGCATGACCATGCTATACTATAAACAGGTTATCTCAGGACAAAATAAGTATAGCCAAGAATTATAGGCGCAGTACTTGTGTTTGAAAGTCTCGACAAAAGTATAGAATCATGGCTATCAATAACGGTTTAGTTTTGATAACTTGGATTGAATCAGAGAATGCTTCAATTAAGTATTCCAATAACTAAATGGATTTCTATCAAGAAATGAAACGCCTTGATAAACGACAATAATAGATACGAGTGTATAATTCGTCGCGCGTACCACGAACCGACCTAACTGACAAAAATCACACACTTTTGCAATTTTTTTTTTTTACAAATTATTAATATACTCATTACTGTTAACATTTTCAGCAAGTTTCAGTACTAAATACGTAATAGTTTTGTAATTACACTAATTACTAAAAACGACGTATCACTAGATTTGCCGTTTTGTCTTTTCACAAAGTGACCTATCTAGATACGCCACTTTACCAATGATGTACTATGTGCTACAGCGCGCGCAGTTCGGGCGCGCGTGTAAAATTTGCGTACCACGAACTGACCTAACTCAAAGCGTGGTATTTTCACAAAGTGACCTAACTAGATACGTCTCTATTGTGCATTGGTTTGTACACGGCGCTCTGCGGGCAAAACTCGGATTTTAATTTTCACAAAGTGACCTATCTGTTTAGGTATTATTTACTAATTAAAATAGTTGCGGGGATTAAATGAAATTGACAGTTCTGTATTAATAAAGTAGTCGGCTTTATGTTTGTCTTAAAAAATTGTATACAAATAGTTAGCAGAACCCGAAACAGCAGTTTGAAAAATAGTGCAACTTCATTCGTGATTTTCTCCAAACATGTTTTTTTATACTGTGTACGAGTTAGGTCGGTTCGTGGTACGCGCGACGAATTGTTACAATCAATAAAATGCTATACAACTAAATCAAAGATATAAGCAACACAGAAATCTAACGGTAATTGGACGGAACTCCTAAAGCTTTTCCGTATACGTAGTGAGCAATAAGAAAGGTTACACAAAGATTATTTAGTGATCCTATACATCTCAAAAACAGTTAACAGCATTGTTCAAACAATCTATTTAGACTGCACCGAAACTCATATTGGACTGTTCCATCCATCTTGAGTTTGTTTTCAACCACCTTGTTGAACAATCAATCAAGCAATAATCAAATACAATTAAGGAATAAGTTTATACATAGAAAGTAACATGAAAAGTAGCTTACCTGTATCAACAGAGCACGTGAAAAAGAGATGCAATAGTTTAGGACCCACTTTTAGGGAAAAGTCGTCGCGTTCCAATCAAGTCAAGACAAAGTGTATAACGGGACACTTTTCTGACTTAGCATCTCAGGCCGTTCTCGCTTCTGAGGAGCCAGGAGCGAAACATGGGTTTAAAAACCCGGCTGGTCACGCACTCGGACAGAATTAAACTATTTGATTGGTCAAAGTCTTAAAACAATGATGTCCTAAATGAGCTTCAACCAATCACAAAAAGACTAGTGGACTAACATTTTTAAATAATTACGTGGTCAGCAAAGACGACCAAATTTGGAAGGATGGTGGCGAACGTGGCAAAATCTAACACTAAGACATAACTTGCAAAATGGTGCGAATGCAGGCAGGCTTTACGTAATGTCCCTGGGGTAGTTCCGGATGTGCCAAATATGCTGTGGTCAGCAGAATATCATGGGAACAGCAAATTCTACCCTTCCCCCATGGAGGTGTTATAACACTTTCTGGACTAGTAAACTAAGGGGAATTAGAGATCTTGCCCTTTTCGCGAATGCTAAAGAAGTAGAAATTATATTAAAAATAAACTTCGTCGGACAACCTTAAAGTAGTTATAACGCAATTTATAACAGGTTCCGACATTACAGTAGAATATTAAGTATTACCATTAATGTGGGTAAAAACTGCTCAAATTGAGGCAATATGGGACAACAATTGCAAGACCATTACTATTACTGTCAGTTTTTAGTGTGATATGCATTTAAATATTTTTTTAAAACAAAATTATAATATTCAACAATAACTTACACCTTTGAATATTTTCAAACTAAATCTTTTTACAGTTGTGTTTAAACATGTGTCCCATTTTACCCCCACTTTTCATAATGATAATAATGTAGCCTACTAATGTTATTTCTTAATATGTTAATGCTTATAGAGGGGAAAGTGAAATCATACTTGTGTAGCCGTGTGAAAGCATTCATCTTGGTGTGACCACGAAAACACATATGATGGTATTTGAAATGACCTAAATGCACCATATAAAGAGGTTTGTATGCAGGACAAGCAAAGTAAAAAATCATAAAATCGGGACACATTCAAGATGATCAAAAAGCTTTTAAAATATTGACGATGGGCGACAAGACGGCACGACGCGACGGAAGGCACGACGGACGAAGCAATGGACGATGCGGCGGAAGACACGACGGACGATGGAAGTCAAAACTATTCAAATTGATTGAAAAACAGGCGACGCGATGGGCGACGGCACTGAACGCGACGCACATTTGTCGCATTTAGAACACCATACTCGAAGGACCTGTGTACCCCCTATATAGTTGACTTAAAAAAGGGCGCTTTCAGAAGAAATTTCTGCACAGTTCATTTGCCGTACAGACCAATTGCACAACGCGCAGCGCACATACATGCGCGTCTCCTATCTGCCATTTCGGGCGTCAAAACGTGCACAAAAGGAATGGACTCCCCCAAAATGGCAGAAATGGTAGACGCGCATTGTTCGGAGGTGCGTAAGCACATGTACCATCCTTTTGTGCAAGTTTTGAGACCCAAACTGGCGGACAGGAGACGCGCGTGCAAGTGCGCTGCGCGTTGTGCAATGGGTATATACGGCAAATAAACTGTGCAGAAACTTCCTCTGAAAGCGCCCTCTTTTTTTAGTCAACTTCATTTAGTTCAGCCTTTGTTAATACCGTATATGAGGAACACGCACACCGGGATAACGTCCCCTGTGACACTGGCGTTGTACATGTTCATCTGTGCAGATAGTTTTGTTTTCCTGGCAGACACTAATTCCTCCTTCTTCGTATCCTGCACAGATCATATTATCCGTAATTCTTCCGCTGTACGCAGAATTGCAATTTTCGGAGTTGACAAGGGGAACCATCGCTTCTTGGAGCACATCAGCAACGACACCGCCCTCTATAGATGGAAACAAGAAAGTTAATGACAGTAAATTCTCCTCAACGGATAATGCTTATTAGTGGGTGAACAAAGCTCATCAATTAGAACAAGAGAATACTGCAGTATCATACCGTTTTCTTTAGACCAAAATATCAATATCCGACAAAGGGAATATTTTTATTGAAATAGCCGGGAAGTGTATTATAAGTTTCAATCTGCACGTAAAGCTCACTGGTATAAAAACAGCGACATAAACTGTTGTTGTTTTCACTAAAAACGAAAAAAATAATTTGGTGGGATGATGTTTAACATGTTGTCTGTATACTGTGCAAGATCGACTCCAGGTATTCGAACTTCTGGACCAAGAAGTCCCGACCAATGAGTTTAACGTGCATCAACAAAACTAATTTTGGTCGCGCCACCTTTGGGAGTCCCCTTGTGCCCCGCACACAGACAACCTAAGTTTAGCCGACAATAAAATATCACCGTTAAGCTAGCAGCCAATTAATTGTCTACTCTAATGTTTGCCTTTTCGAAAAGTCCATCCTTAAACGCAAAGAAGGAAAACTTTCAGTTGTCTGATTAACTTCGCTCAGCCTGTTCAGCTGTTTGAATGCTTCACTACCCTATTCACGTAGCCACCGTCACTGATAAGTAAGGCTTTCGAGCAAAGGCGCACCGTATATAAACGGATCATGATGCTATCATGGTATAACGTGATAGATCACCAACACTAACAAGCGAGGCGGATTTGGTTTGCAGAATACAAAGATAAGTGGCGAGGGCTACATGTAAAGGTTCAGTTGTGAGATTCCGTGATTTTTGTAAAGAATATCGTTCGTCTGAAGCTCCATTTGCTTGGCTAGGAGTAGGACTAGGAGTAGGAGTGGGACTCGAGTCCGTTTTCGCTGCCGGTGTCATAGGGAATTCTGTCCCCCAGAGATTCTGTCCCCATATGGGAAATTAACGTGGGCTGGAGAGGGATGATTCAAAAGAGGGTGCTACCAACAGAAGTTTGTACACAGTTCTCCATATGGGGGGACAGAATCTCCGGGGGGACAGAATCTCCGTCCACACCGGCCACACCGGTGGTGGCCAGGATCCTCAGTTCTGCGCCACCAACCGGCTGAAAAGGTCCAATGGAGCTGCTATGTATTCTGCAATCCAAATCCGCCTCGCTTGTTAGTGTTGGTGATCTATCACGTTATACCATGATAGCATCATGATCCGTTTATAATTATATGGTGCGCCTTTGCTCGAAAGCCTTACATATAACTATAAGTGACGGTGGCTACGAGAATAGGGTGGCTTCACCCCCAAGGCCAATGCAAATGTTTACTTTGTCAAACACCTCAGGTCATATACTGCAGTCAGCCTCCCTTAATAAAATACCCCCCCCCCCCGAAAAATTAAATAAAATAAAATAAAATAAAAATAAAAATAACCAAATAAAAATGTAAAAAATCATGTTTGATATGAACTGAATAGTTTACTGATGGGCACTTGGAAGTGAGAACGATGGTCAAGGACGCAACGTTGCTTACAAATATTTAATGTTGAGTACTTTGGCGATAATGTTTTCATGATTCGAATGATGGAGTATTCCGATTCAACAAGGATAAGGAGAGTTGGACGGAATACTCTATTTTCAATTATTATGAAATTATTATTATTTTTATAAATTCAAAACGAAACAAGTGAGATATGCAGAAACAAAAAACAACAAAACAAGTATTAAACAGTCCTCCTATACCCAATAGCATCAACACAAAAGAAAACCGGTAGGACAACACTAATAGCGATGAACAAAACACTGAAAGCCTAAACATTATGTGACGGGTCGTCAAATAAGACAATTGGGACACGGCTAATACTTCAAGGAAGCCTTATTTAATCTGAACATATAACGAAGACAGAATTTAAGGTGTCGTCGTGTCCTTGTACATCAAGTAATCTTTAAATTAATTTAAATAACAATATAAAACAAAATATTAACGAATAAAACAGTTATAGGCCCTAAGGACCTTTAAGGCAACTACAAACACTGGTCAATGCTTTAATCCAAGAAATAGTCCGACATGTTTGAATCTAGGTACGGTAGCCTTTAGGGACAAACACTTAATAAGCTGATAAGTATACTCCGGAACTAACAAATTATTCCTTCAAATGATACAACTAAATGAATAATCATTCATCTATAAATCTAACTGCAATTCATCTTAATTATATGAAAATGATAAGCAAAGAATAAGAGCAGAATTAACTGTTAATTACCTGAAAATATAACGAAGACAGAATTAAGGTGTCGTCGTGTCCTTGTACATCAAGTAATGGCAAACCCCGCGAAATTACCAAGGGTATAGTATTCTGCCACGAGGGCGCTATACCATTAAGCTACGGTACCAGCAAACATTACGTAACTAGTATGCTACGTCATCAGGAAACATTACGTAACAAGTATTCACGGCATCAAAGTGAACGCAAATGAATTGGGGGGGGGGGGGGGCGGGTTAACACACTCGTCACAATTACATAAACAGTATTGATAGCGGGGGGTCATAAAGGGATCTAATTTTTGTAGCAATGGCTTTTTCTGTTTTGAAACCGACAAAAACAATCTCTGTAGATACCGACAAAAGAAGTAAAAGAAAACATTAACAAAGTAGGTAAGTTTTTTAAAGATTAGGCCTAAGCAGTCGTTTCGGGCGTATTCGAACTTTCGCGACTAAGTTCGTCCCACCCATATGAAAACCCTACACTAAGCGAATGGTCATTTTGAAGATACCAAATAATCGCTAAATAAGTATATTTCTCCAAAGTGTAATGACCAGGGGAGTCTAATTCCTTGATTTCCTAGACTGAACCATTCCACTGTCTAAGAGGGGGTCAGTCACAATTTTTATTATAAAACATTTATTAAAATTTATGCTTTACTTTAAGACAAACTGAGTAAAGATGTATCGATCATTTAGAAGTTGAAAAAAAAAAGTATTTCCACCACCACCGTCTCGACACCTTGGATCTGCTACTTGTCAAGATGTGGGCACTATACACAAAGGGGGTGATTTTGGCACTATCAAGCCCTGTTTAGGAAACTCAAAAATTTGGCTTAAGTTAAAACGGACGGTAAAGTCTCGCTTATTTTTAATATAGAAAAAGTCATTACGTTACCAACCGTCTCGTGGCTTTCATTTGACAAAACACTTAGTCCAGTGCTGGTCACTTCTTTCGGGAAGTTCATCCCTGAATCCAGCCATCTCGTCATACAACCTTCTACCAACCGTCTCGTGGCTTTCATTTGACAAAGCACTGGTCAATATTGGTCAAATAATTCGGGAAGTCCGAGCCATGGATGTTCACCATCTGTTTTTTGCCATAACCATAATTCTATGCAGACAGTAATGTTTCGTTCATCCTCTGATAGACCCATTTTTCACTGAACGTTAAGTTTGATCCTGCGATGGAATCGACTGTTAGAATTAATAAAAAATAAATAATGCATGGTTCCAGCGTGCAGACCGTTGGGAAAACACGTCTAAATCACTTGCAACGTTGATTTGATACTTTTTAAAAGCTAACCGTTATTGACGCTGTATAGATAGTTTGGCAACAAGAAGAAGAAAATAATAGTATTTTGTAATACAAAAATAACAAATACAAAATCACTGCGAAACCGCTCAATTTGTGTACACTAACCCTATATAAAAGAACTTAATTTACCTGTTTTGCTGAAAACTGAGCAAGTAATTAAGAAAATGGTTTTTGGTCCAAAGGTTGCAGACCTGTAGGCCATTAGCTAAATCTTTCGCTCCTGAAAGTTGAAACACAATACCTGCGTCCTCTAGATATTGAAGCTATTTTTTAAGTGTTCGGGCCTTACGCCCGAACAACTCTTTGTTTTTTAGGTGTTCGGGCTTAGAAGCCCGAACAACTCTTTGTTATTGTTCGGTTTTTTTAGGTGTTCGGGCCTTACGCCCGAACAACTCTTTGTTATTGTTCGTGTTTTTTTCTTCT
Organism: Leptasterias polaris; assembly: GCA_037783415.1. NCBI lineage: Eukaryota > Metazoa > Echinodermata > Asteroidea > Forcipulatida > Asteriidae > Leptasterias > Leptasterias polaris. The sequence goes on along the minus strand of JAZGTN010000283.1, from coordinate 296,655 downwards.
TCTTTGTTAGGTGTTCGGGCCTTACGCCCGAACAACTCTTTGTTATTGTTCGTTTTTTTAGTTTTTTTTAGTTTTGCTTATTCTTCTCAGTGGGCTTTGTTTGCAAGCAAACGCATACTTGCAAACCTTTGATCAACTTGAAACTTCATGTGTAGTTAAAACATAACTAGCAGAAGCTGAGTAAGTTGTGACGCCACGATTACGTCATCGGGTGTCAAGTTACAAGCCATTTAAGTTCAAAAAGTGACCTCATGCCGATGCCTGTATGTCTCTGAATATTACAGCTACATTATTCATATTTAGGCATATGATAGATAAAGACACGGGCAACATTTGAAAAGTTAACGCCAAATTCACATGACTTTTACCTCCGGTCGTACCGGAAGGTCAAAGTTTGCCTTGGTGTAATTCTTCAAAAAAACACTTTCCCGGCAAATATATTGATTTATGTTTATCAGATCAACTTCAAATTTACACCATGTTAGGACCTTCATAAAAACCTCCATTATGTAGTTGTGACGTCATTATGACGTCATCAGGTGTTGAAATACAGTAAATCAAAGTTTAATACTTCAACAATTCATAACTCAAGAAGTACATAAGCTATTATAACAATCTATACATCATCGGAGAGGTTTTGAAAAATGTAGCAAATACTACACAGAGTCTTATGCCGATTGTCCTCGACTTCCTGTTCAAACTGGAAGTTGAAAATTTCAAAATTCGTACTTTAAGAAATATTCATAGGGGGCCTACTTTTTACACACACACTACGGACAATATTTATATCAGATTGTAGGTCCTTAAGCCTTCTCAAACTTTTCCACAGAGATGTTACCTTTTTGAAATTCACTTATGGTTGAAATCGGGTATACATTGACCCGCTGTCAAACCGCGGGAAAATAAACTGCACTGAGAACACACACAATACGCTATCTAAACGGTGACCACGGCTGCTGCATTGAATCAACCGCAAGGTTCAAAGTCCATCAAACACGCTTGTAGTCTTGTCTCCGTTCAAGGTTCGTGCAACCTGATTTTAGCGTTATGCTTTGTTAGTCTCTAAAACTGTCGTCCATGCAAACCTCGTTAACAATCAATGTTAGGAACTTGATAGTGTCTGCTTTCTTAGACCATATCAGGATCTTGATCAAACCTCCATTAAATAGTTATGACGTCATGATGACGTCATGATGACGTCATCAGGTGTCAAATTACAAGGTTTTTAAAATATTAAAAATGTTAATCTTGAAAAATCATTATCAAATCAAGCAAAGAGACCGTCGGTTGCTTTTGGCGGGATTGTATAGAGTTATTATAGGTCTTCATTTTTCAAAGTGTGCGTGACATGACATGAACTCTACTTCCGGTCGAAACCGGAAGTGCCTTGTAGTTTAAAAGTGGCAAATTTTTTCAAGTTGTTTTCAATGATGTTATAATCCAGCAAGGGTCTGGTTTACAAAAAATTGACCGGTGACGTCAAAACATCTCAAAGCGCCCTCCAGCGGCAGGTTATAAACATACCAAAATACACTTTTACTAGATGTCTGCGGTGAAGTTTATGACAATCGTTTCAAAATTGGTATACATAATGAACTTTATGCAGACAACATGTGTGGAGTTTCAGATTGATCACGTCATCGTGTGTCACGTGGTAATGCCTTTAAGTTTTACTTTTTGAAACCTTGCATCTCAAAAACCAAAGATTTTACTGAGTTGAAACTTGGCATATAGATAGACAATGATAATGACTACGTAAATCTAAAGTTACAACATGATGACGTCATTAATTTAAAAAAAATAAATATTTGAAATTGTTGACCATTTAATACGGGTAATTATTGACCCGCTGTCAAACCACGGGATACACACACAATACGCGATCTAAACCAGTTAAACGGTGAGCGAATCAACCGCAAGGTTCAAAGTCCATCAAACATGCTTGTGGTCTAGTCTCTTTTCAAGGTTTGCCCAACCTGCCTTTGACAATACGCTTTGTTAGTCTCTAAAACAGCCGTCCATGCAAACCTCGTTAACAATCAAATTAATGCTAGGCTTTTGATCGTGTGCTTTTTTAAACCTTGTTTTAAAGTGTGTAGTTTTTTACGCACCTCAAAACAGTAATAACACCAAAGTTCAACTTAAAAAATAGCTCACGCATTGACACAGCACCGACCCCAGCGATACCCGAACACCTAGTGTTTCTTGTCACAAGTCTAGTTTGATTTTTGTTTAAATTGTTTAGAAAATTGTTTTTACCTATACAGTGATCGCTGTTTGGTTTTGTACATTGAGCTGCAAACTGTCTGCGTCGCGAGAGTCAAAAAAGCCTTATATTCAACTTGTTGGCGCATTGGTCGCGAGACACACCCCCCGTACATTTGAACCTTTAGGTCAGTTAAATGTTGTTGTTAGTTTATCTTCTGAATCTAAATGTAGGTAACAATTTTGTGAACTATTGTTTGTTTTTCTCAAATTATGTTGTTTACCATAATTATCATCATCGACATCACAAAGTACAATAAAGTCCCCCGCATGCATACAGTCAAACATTAATGTTTGGGGAAAGCTGCGTTTAAAGTTACATTTTGTAAGCTAATTTGTAACCACTGGTTCGTAGACTGTTAAGAATTTAATCTTTGAAATTTTACAAATCAGGGAAGTATAGAGTATTTAAATCATAATTAGCATTGTTTATTAAATTTGGGTCAAAATTTGACGGAAAACAAACAAGGGTGAAAATCAACATTTTTTAAATATTTTTTTGTCAAAATTTAAAAATACACTAAGGGAAAGATGTTGGACTATCAGGTACATTCTCACACAGGCTTAGCACTTTGTTCTTGTGTATGGGCAGATGAATGGTTTTATATTGTTTAAGGGAACTAAAGGAAATAACCAATGATCAGGGGCATAGATGTAATTTCCCCGGTTTCCTAAAATGGAACAGGATTTTCCTTCCTCCATAGGAAGGAAAATAGCTCCATAGCTCCATAGTCATAAAGTGCGACATTTGTAAATGTTTGTTGGATATTTTCACCTGGGTACAATAGCGATGACGAGGGAGTACCAAGCAGGGTTTTCCCCCAGGTTTGCCCAAAGCACGCTTAAAGTCGCCTGGAAATAGATTATATTTTTTTTTAATATAAGAGTATATGTATATTAACAATAAAACATTTTTTTGAGTAATTGTTTGTCAGTATTTATACGTTAAAAAAATAGATAAAGTTGTTTGGGGCGACTCCGCCCATCCCTTTTTGTGACGTCAATCGAGGAAGACTTCGCCTCGATTGAACATCGACCCCACTCGAACTTGCCTGCATTTACGTTGTATATACACGTGCAAGTAGTGAGATTGTACGTTTCGTTTGGGTATCCAAAAGGTGTTTTTTTCTTGAATTTTTCCAGCGAAAATTGCTGCTGGATGCAGCAAAACGACTAAAGATGGGGTCAGCCAGCATTTTTTCCCTGCAGATCCCAAATATAGGCAGTTACGGGCATCGAAAGTTAGGCTAACGAGGGCAAAGTGGTCCGGTCCGACGTCGTTTTCAGCGCTATGCAGCGAACACTTGGATAGCCCGGGGATTTTTTCGTTGGTAGTAGTGTGCAAGGGAAGTTGCAGTGAAGCTTAGGTTACCAGCGAAATGTTTCTGGTGGAAAAACAATACCTCGTATTATCCGTGTTCTCGTTATGACCATGCTCGTATCTTCCGTTTTTAAGACATAGGAACGCGCATGGGACAGTTCGGGACCGGTGAAAAACCTCGTATAAACTGGCGTCCCGTATTAGTCGACTGTACACTGTCCTAGGATTGCATTGGGTGGTGACGTCCGAATACGAAAACACATCATACTGATCAGGTACCCAGACGTAATGTACGGGGCCAGACTACACATTTTCTCCTGCCTCGATTGACGTCACGAACAGCGCCATGTAAAGGTATCACCATCAAACCTCAAGTCAGAAACTGAATTTAGTTGTTATTCCATTTTTCTTAACTTCTAAGAGAAAACGCGTGAGAAATTTAATTGAAAGTTTGAGTGGCCAGGGCAAGGTCGTTTACACGCTGCGTAATTGTTCAGAACTTCCACAGGTCGACTTGACTCACGGGAATCCCCTGTGACTCGTACACAAACAAGCCTTAAGTTAGTCTTCGGGTCCTTTGTCGGCAGATATTTACTTACTAGGTTGATAGGTCTAAGAGTCTTTATGGGTGCACTCCACTAAATAGGGAGAAAACATTTCGTCTTCCTCATGTCCTCAGTAATATTTTGTGGGCGCTCAAAATAATTATTCTCTATTAGGCAGGTTTGAGAGCCCAATAAAAGGGATAAAGTGTAAAAAACGCGACCACCTTTTGAAGTGAAATGTTCACTGGTTAGTTTTATTACAATATATATATATTTAAATTTATATAGGATTCAAACAACCGAACGGTTCCAAAAACCAAAGGTTTAGTTTGCCTTTAAGCAGGTACCGAGGAACTAATACTTTATTTTCGATGGCCTTTACTTAAAAGACCATTGTGTAGATCAATGTATATGCATTGTATCGTTTTTAAAAGTGTTTTGATGTAACAAACTAACTCACTTCTGACTATACATATTTGTTTTCTTAATTGACAAATTAAACTAGCTGTTTTAAAATATTATGTAAAAACAAATCAATTTTTAATTTTTTTTTAATCCTCTTGTTGTTCTTCTTATTTAAATTGTAAAATCTGTTTACTCTGACTGTAAGTATATTTTTAAGTAGTGTTTTTTCCTTATTCTCATTTTTAAGACACAGGACCATAATGTAGGCCTAATACAGCCGTTGTGCTGATTTTTGTATCCTGTAGAAAGATTTTAAAATAAAATAAAATAACATAAAATGCTTTCCAACCAAAACTACATAATAGGCCCATACAAAAATAGTATATAGATAAAAGCGCACACAAATATGAATGGCACCACGTTTTGACCCTATATATTAAAAACTCTATACTGAGGGTCGAAAGTGAGATTTAATAAGTTAAAGTCACCTGGAAATAGAAATTTTTAAATTTTTATATAAGAGTATATGTACATTAACAATAAAACAATTTTTTGAGTAATTGTTTGTCAGTATTTATATGTTAAAAAAATAGATAAAGTTGTTTGTGACGTCAATCGAGGAAGACTTCGCCTCGATTGAACATCGACCCCACTCGAACTTGCCTGCATTTACGTTGTATATACACGTGCAAGTAGTGAGTTCGGATTGTACGTTTCGTTTGGTTATCCAAAAGGTGTTTTTTTTCTTGTATTTTTCCAGCGAAAATTGCTGCTGGATGCAGCAAAACGACTAAAGATGGGGTCAGCCAGCATTTTTTTCCTGCATATCCCAAATATAGGCAGTTACGGGCATCGAAAGTTAGGCTAAAGAGGGCAAAGTGGTCCGGTCCGACGTCGTTTTCAGCGCTATGCAGCGAACACTTGGATAGCCCGGGGATTTTTTCGTTGGTAGTAGTGTGCAAGGGAAGTTGCAGTGAAGCTTAGGTTACCAGCGAAATATTTCTGGTGGAAAAACAATACCTCGTATTATCCGTGTTATCGTTATGACCATGCTCGTATCTTCCGTTTTTAAGACATAGAAACGCGCATGGGACAGTTCGGGACCGGTGAAAAACCTCGTATAAACTGGCGTCCCGTATTAGTCGACTGTACACTGTCGAGGATTGCATTGGGTGGTGACCTCCGAATACGAAAACGCATCATACTGATCAGGTACCCAGACGTAATGTACGGGGCCAGACTACACATTTTCTCCTGCCTCGATTGACGTCACGAACAGCGCCATGTAAAGGGGGGGGGGGCCTATTTTTTAATTTGTAATTAAAAGAAAAATACAATTTTTTAACCTTAGTAAATTGTTTATTCACATTCCACTCATAAAAATGTATATATTAATGACAAAAGCTTTATTTTGAAAAAATACCACTGCCAGGTGCCTTTAATGATTTCAGTTCCGAAGGATAAACGTGTATTGTCGCAACCACCCCCTAACATTGATCGAACCATAAATCAGGGCACAATTACCAGGATACGAAAAGAAAGTCTACATGTATTGAAGGTATCAGGCAGCATAAATGCAATTGATTTTAGTCAATACGTAATGTTGACACCATCAGCGCATTATGTACAAGTGTCAAGACTCCAAGGTTGTATTTAGTGTGATAAATTGTGTCAGACAATAAACCATTGCAAGCAGTCATTGCAACAAGGCACAAATTTGTATTTCTCAGACACAACAGTAGCAACTCAAATCTTTTTTATAAATAACATAACAACAAAAAAAGTTCTGATGGCTGCCTGAGTCAATAGAGCTTAGAGCAATGACATTAGAGTGTGAGTTTGAATCCTGGTCTTGACACTTTGGCAAGACAAAAACTACAGTATATGCCTACTATATGCTTCTCGTCACCCATTAGAACATGGGGCCCCACATTTCTTCATAAAAAAACACACGTCAAAAGATTATTTGTATTAATTGGAGATGCTTTGTTGGCACTTGGGGTGAGCACAACAGCAAACACGCACTGAAATCTTCAGAGCTATGATATCATTTTAAGCAGGTACCGAGAAACTAAAGCTTAATTTTCGATGGCTTTACTTAAAGAGACCTCAAAAATGTGTTGATAAATAACATACTGTCACAATCTCAATATGGCTTCAGGGCAAAATGATCGACTCAACATGCCTTGATTGATTTAGTTGATAAAGTAACATCTAATATGGACAAACCTGGACATACCAATGGCATTTTTCTGGATCTTTCTAAGGCATTTGATACAATAGATCATGATATATTAATGAGTAAACTAGAAATGTATGGTGTCGGAGGTATTGCACTCGAGTGGTTCAAAGATTACTTGAGAGATAGGAAACAATTTGTTGTCTGGCAAACAAAACAATCCAGCTACAAATCAATCACTTGTGGTGTACCTCAGGGCTCAATCTTAGGGCCCATATTATTTCTTATTTATATTAATGATATATGTAATTCTACCCAACTTCTGAAATTCATCCTATTTGCAGATGATACAAACATTTTCCATAGTGGAAACAATTGAAATGATGACGTTAACCTTATGAACACTGAATTATTAACTAGTGTTTGTGAGTGGTTCACGTGTAACAGATTATCCTTGATTTTGAAGAAAACACATGCGATGGTTTTTACGAATAGATCTGCAGATAAAATCGTTTATATTTGTCTCAACAATATTTCTATTGAACAGGTTAATTCATGTACATTTTTATGTGTCGTTATTGACGATAAGTTTCCGTGGAAAAAATAATTGTCAGAAAGTCCTCACATTGATTTCCGCAACCTTGGCATCACTAGAATGCTAAAACATTATATTCCATCCCATATTTTGCTTTCCATTTATAATACATTATCATTGTCATGTCTTTAGTATTGTATACTTACATGGAAAAAAACCCACAAAACATTTCTTGATAAGTTGTTTGTTGTTCAAAACAAATCCTTAAGATTAATTAACGGGTCTGGCTCCAGAGATCACTCTGCCTCATATCAAATTCAACACATTATCTGTATTTGATCTCTATAAATACCATATGTGTGCTTTAATGTATAACTGAGAAAATAGAATTAGCTGTTGCAAACTGCTTACCAACCAAAAGGACCTGTGGTATAAATGCAAAAAATAAGTTAGTGGCCTGACGTTTCGACCCTAGCAGAGTCTTTCTCGAAGGCTAAATGACAACACACAACACACATACAAGCAGACAAGAGTTGCAAGAGTAGTCATACAAGTGGAAATACATGAATAGAGAGAGTGGAGGGAGAAAAGCAGAAAGCATTCAGAGAAGGCAGGGGGTAAGCAGGGATTATGAAGACAGGGGGGGGGGGGTTATGAAGGGAAGGGGATAGCTTGACCACAAGAAGTTTGGAACACAAAGGACAAAATGGAAGGTTAGAAGAGAGGTAAATAATTAGTTAATACAATGAAGGGCAGACTAATAAAGTGGATAACTGTGTGGGAAAAGGAGAAGGCAAAAACAAAAGGTTATTAGTCATTTCCTTCTTGGATATTCAAACCATGGGGCTGAGTGGTCTTTATGCGCCTTATCCAAAGTTTTTCCCTACTCAGACGGACAGTCTCTCTGCAGTTACCTAGTGCCTCAATGCCCTGTAAATTCATGTCAGAAATGGAGTGGTTAGGAAGGTTGAAGTGGTGTCCTACAGGTGTATCCAGCTTTTGGGTGCTGACTGTGGATCTGTGGCCATAGAAACGCCTCTTCTTGTTTCACCTATATATTGAACACCACAGACTCTGCAAGATATTAGATAGATTAGATTAGTGGTGGTGCAGGTGACATGACCCCTTGTAATCGACAATGGTACAAAAATCAAATTGTTTGCTGATGACTGCCTTCTGTTCCGCCCAATCCGTAGCCCTAGTGATCAACAGCAACTTCAAGAAGATTTGAACAGTCTGGTAAATTGGTCCCATCACTGGCAAATGTCATTCAACCCAGTCAAGTGTCACACTCTCCATATTACCAGGAGCAAGAACCCATATAGATGTACTTACATGATAAGCGACACTGAACTGGCCCCAGTAGATAAACACCCATACCTAGGAGTCATCATCTCTGAAAATGCTAACTGGTCAACTCATATTACTCAAATTGCTAGTAAGGCTAACAAGACGCTTGGCTTTGTTAGACGCAACCTCACTAGATGTGTTCCTGAAGTTAAAGCAGCTGCCTACAAGGCATTAGTACTACCAAAACTAGAATATGCTTCCACAGTATGGGACCCTTATAATATGAACCACATCAATAAACTTGAATCAGTGCAACGAAGAGCAGCAAGATTTGTTACAGGGGACTATCGAAGAGATTCCAGCGTGACGGATATGCTTCAAACCTCCAGTGGCCTACATTAGAAATACGAAGGAAATTCAGAAGATTATCAATGTTCTATCAAGCTGTTCACAAAGGGATTGCTGTTAAGATTCCACATTACGTGACTCCTGTAGACCGTATTAGAAGAAATAATCACAATGAGTGCTACTCTATACTCAGATGCCGCACTCAATCTTATCAGAAGAGCTTCCTTCCAAGAACCATAACAGACTGGAACAGCCTCATCCCAGAAATAGTCAATCAACCATCCCCATCAAAATTCAAACTAAGTCTTGAAAAGTATATGTATCCCAAAGCCACAAACTAGTCTGCACGGGGCAACACCCTTTACACTGAACAATGATGCCGATTGGCGATGTTCAGTTACCCATCTGAGATTCTGAGAATGTATAACTTTGAAAAAAGTGTATCTTTACCCTTGAATATTTGAGATTTGTTTGTAAGGAACACTGATATTCATACTTAAAACACTAAGGCATCAGATAAACTTCCTTGAAGTAAAGTTATAGAAAATCTTCCCGCCTTTCAACTTTTAGGTACCAGGGACCTCTCCTTTGGAACCTAATTCAATCTTCATGTAAGAAGTATTTTAACAAACAACTTCTTCTCAATGTGGTTAAGTCGTTTAAACGAATTAATAGGGAGGTTTCGCACGCGAACGGATACGCATACGCATACGTTTAGCTATCCGTAACCGTTAGCAGCCTTTCTGTTGTTTTTGCAATCCCAGCGTTTTGGTGGCACTGTTCGCTGTTCCAGCACAGCACTTGGTGGCGCTGTTCAACATGGCATCTTCTATAGACGAGCTTATGTTCATAGCTTTAGAGGAAAATGACGAAGAAACAGTGCATTTTTTCGTATTTCAAAATCTTTAGAAATCAACAAAATGACACGTACATGTTCAGTGATTCATTTATTTTGATACTATTCATACATATTTGAAAACAAATACAGGAGAATAACTAGTAGAAGTTCGAGTTTTCCTACGTGTTTTTTACTTACGTGTAGCAAGCGGGATATCAGTGTCGTCTGCACGTATAGCGGATAGCGAGTAGCGTATGACGTCATAATGATGACGTATCCGTCGCATTAACCGTATCCGTTAGTATGCGAAACCTCCCTAATAATTCGTTCAAACGAATTACTAGTTCGTTATAACGAATTAGTTCCCGCTGACAGTGGCACGATTGGGCTTTCGTACACCCCCGTACATTCATCGAACCATACATCAGGGCACAATAAACCGGATATCGAACAGAAAATCTATGTTCTGAAGGTATTAGGCAGCATATATGCAATTGAATTTAGTGAAAATACCAATTTCTAGACTCCAAAGTTGTATTTAATGTGCTACATAAGTTACGTATGGAATAAAAGTTGTCCCCATGTAATGCCTTCGAACGAAAATCCTGAAAGTTCAAGTATTTCATCTTTTGGTGTAGATTTAACACATGGCCTTAATTGTGACGAGATAAGCCCACTGACTTTACGTTGACCAAAACCGTTTTACTGTCTTCCCGTTTGATGCTGTAGTTTATTCAAAATGCGACACAGTGCGGCAATCTCCGACTTATTGCAGTGATTGCGCAAAGAAGCAAGCTAGCCAATGGTGTAAGATTTGTCACTTAGTCAATAATTATCGGGGAAATACATGGTAGTTCGATTAATTTAGTGGCCTGGAATAACTCTCAGTAAAAGCATTTATGTTTTAGAAATGATTTGTGTAGTTTGTGTATATTTAACTTATTCAGGTTTTGTTGATAGATTGGTTGTATTGCCCAGGATTAAATTGGATGAACAGAGCTAGCTGCGTGTCGTCAGCAAAAAAATGGTAGCAAAGATGCTGAAAACGCTGAATAATGGTGGCTAGATGAAAGTAAATAGGGAAAACAACTTAGGCCCTAAAACGGAGCCTTGCGCACTGTAAAAAAAAAGGGGGGGGGGGGTAAAAATTACCCAACTTTTTACCCAACGTTGGTTCAAATATCAGCCCCACCAGTTTTGGGGCAATTATTGCCCAACAGCCGTTGGGTAAACCATTTACTAAATATTGGGCAAACCCAACTACACATAGTTGGTTAATTCTAATTACACAGCTGTTGGATATGCTTTGTATACCATTTATTGGTTTAAAGTATTTGTTCATATACTGGGCACTTTTCAACCAACTGTTAGTGAATATTTTATTGAATTATTGGGCTTGTTTAAAGTATATATCCATTCATTGGTAATTTTTTTCACCAATTGTTGGTAAATGTTGTATCCAATTATTGGGATTGTAAAAATTTCTGTGATAAGTCGTACAACCAGGCATAGAAACGATCTTTTCCACAATGGCAATCGGTGGCGAGCTGTGCCCTTGGCGTCTCTCTCAAAAACGTGAGGTTGCCCAGTAGTTTATAGATGCCTTGGGAGGTTAGTTTTTAACTAAATAAAGTATGTTTCCTGTTCAGTTGTTGTACACAGTCGTGACAGTTTCATCGCAAGCAATGCAGTGATAGTGCATGTATGTTTTGTAGTGCATGTATGTACTACACACACACACTCATGTGGATACCTACCCAACACAACATACACGCACCCATGCCACGGGCCGGCGTTGCACATAATGGTATGATAAAACTGAAAATAATTCAACGGTAGTGTCACTGTTTTGCTCGCCCTGCAACTGTCACGACGACTATGTACGACTGAATAGGAAACACAACTTCATATTTAGTTAAAAACTAACCTTCCAATTGGATCTATAACCACTGGGCAACCCCGCTCGTTTACGAGAGACGGCACGGTCACAGCAACTCCTCTACTCGCCATGTTGGAAAATATCGTTTTTATGCTTTTATTATGCACACACGATGGCGTTTGGCGGGAACAATGCCCAACTTTTTGGTAAAAATTTATGTGGGGGATCAAAGGGTTAGGATTGACCGGGAATTGTGGGGAGAACTGAGCTGCTCCTCTCCTTAGAAATATCCCATAAGGTCAGCGTCTCAAACAGCCTCTCCTAACCAAACTCCTACTGCTTGGCTTCTTGTGCCGTTCCCTGTTTATAACCGATGGCAGAGGTGTGAAGGCGGGTTTCTGGCGCCTAAAAACCAGAAGGCTCTGGGCAGGAGGGGCTCATCAGCCATGGGAGGCAGCCCTCCTAAGAGACAGAAAACTCTGACTCCAAACCCGGGCAGGTGGGGCCTGTCAGCCTTGGTTGGATACCCACCTAAGGGTCCTGCCCTAACAGAAAAGGGTTGCTGAAGGAGCTGCGCCCTCAGTACACTATCAGCAATTCGATAAGATGAATTCACAACGAAATAGCACTAGGGTTAGAGCCCCTGATCTGACGTCAGCACCTTCTCAGTCTACATTGGTTCCCAATAAGAATGACGGGCTGGTCCTAAAGCCTAATTGACGGTCCAGGCCTGATACAGACAAAGTTGGTGCCGACAAGTTTGGTCTTCTTCAGAGCCTGTGTAGAGAGCATCCTTCATTATATGGAGCTGAAACCTGGACCATGAAGAAAGAGCTTCAAGATCGCCTTGATGGTACATACACCAGGCTTCTTATGAGGGTGCAGAACATATGTGTTCTGGCATGGCGTGAGCACAAGACCAAAAAACAGATTTACGGAGACATTCTACCAATCTCTGCTACTGTTGCTCAACGCAGAGTCCGCTTTGCTGGCCACTGCTATCGTGCTAAAGACCAGGTCATACCTGACGTGTTATTTTGGAGACTTCCGTGCCCTAATAGAGGACGTAGACCTCTCAACTACATCGATGTGATCAGTAGAGATACGGAGTCTGAAATTGAGGACCTACCAAACGTGATGACGGATAAACACCTCTGGCGTGACGTTGTGAATGGAATCTCGGTTGCGACAGCTAAATGATGATGATTATGTGCCCAGTTGTTGAGCAAGTCTTTGATCGTAGTGCGCATGATTGAACTATTTTGCCCAACTAATATGCATCATTTTAACCAACACTCACGATTATTAAAATTACCAAAAAGTTGCCCAATACATGGGCAATAGTGTAACCAACAATTACGATGAATTCAGATTACGAAATATTTGCCCAACACTTGCCCAACTTTTGTTCCACTTCTTATAAAAAAAATGGGCAAACAACATGTTTGCCCAACAACACCAATTATTGCTTTCGTTGGGCAATTATCGACCAATAATTGTGGAAGTTACTTTGCCCAACAAAAAGTGTCGAAATGATTTGACCAACGTTTTTGCAGTGCGGTGAACCAAATTCCGCTAATTAATGGGTCAGATAGCTCACCATAGCAGCCGTTACTTTAGTGGTGCGCTCAACTATGTAAGAATGTAAGAATGGAACCACAGTTGAACATGAATGAAAGACCAAATATTATAATCTGTCAAAGAGAGAAGTGTGGTGTCGAAAGCCACATCAGACACGGATGCGTATGTCTTTTGTGCCCCCTTAAGGCGATAGCTTTGAAGCGAAAGACTTGACGAAAGGCTCCAAATGGAAACCACGAATACGATGGCAGGTCGACTTGTGTCCGGCAATTTATTTTGATCAAGCTGATTGGAGTCATGTAAACAACGGTTATCGACTGGCTGAAAATGGGGCGGCAAGTTGACAAACAAGAAGTTTAAGTTGAGAATTCAAGTTTCATTGAAAACGCATGAACAAATATTTTATTTGTCAAATAAATCTGATTATTAGTACATTGCCTGCACAAAAGTACAAAAAGTTTAAATAACTAACTGAGTAGCGTTTAGGAAATTCATAAATTTGACTTAAGTTAAAACGGGCGATAAGGTCTCGCTTTGTTTTTACCAGCCTGCTCGTGGCTTTCATTCACAGAACACTTGGTCAGTATTGGTCTATTCATTCGGGAAGTTCATCCCTGAATTCAGCCATCTCGTGATACAACCAACCCAGTGAAACTGTGTGATATTGTTACGTTTTAGTCAAACATAAAAACGTACATGGCATACAAGGCCTGCACAGAAAACAAATAACTGAGTAGCTCTGTTTAGGAAATTAGCAAATTTGGCTTAAAGGGAATGTATACGTTTGGTAATCACTCTTATGGCAATGACAACTAATTGGTTAGAAGCCTACAGCGGCTTTCGGTAGTACAAAGCGTTGTAAGAAACAATTCACCTCGAAGTTTTGTGGTAAAAATGTATCAGTTTTTACGCCCCCAATTTGAATCTGAGTAACATTTCAGTCAGAAACGTTTCTCAGATTGTGTATTCCTATCAGGGATTATTCTTCCCGCATGGACATAGTTTTATACGTATCAACACTTATATAGGATTAAAATAATCGAACGTTTTCAAAAACCAAAGGTAAGGTATACTTTTCCTTTAATGAGTTCAAATGGATGGTAAAGTCTCGCTTTCTTTTTAATAAAAATGTCATGTCGTAATCAACCGTCTCGTGGCTTTCATTCTTGGTCAATATTGATCAATTCATTTGGGAAGTTCGTACCTGAATCCAGCCACCTCGACATACAAACAACCCAGTGAAAATATCGCTACAGTAACATTGTCACGTTAGTCAAACATAAAAAGCATATTATTATTATTATTATTTATTCGACCAAAACAACGGAAAATGTACAATAATAAACAAATGAACAAAATAATAAACGTGATACATGTAAAAGGAGCAAGAAATCAAACAAAATGTACAAGAATAATACAAAATGAACAGAAAAACACAGAAACTAAACATCTTAAAAGGGCCAATACAATAATAAACACAAACAAACTATGGACGCCATATATGGCATATATGGCATATATTATGGCATAATGGCCTGCACAGAAGCACAGAATAATAACTGAGTAGCACTATTTAGGAAATGCATAATTAGGCGTATTAAGTTAAAATGGATCGACGGTATCTATCTTCCTCCCGATTAGAAGTACCGCATTTACGAGAACTTGATGCATTAAACTACTGCACTACTGCCCATTAGTGTGACGCAAAGACGTTCTCGAGCCAGTCTCCGTAACGAGCCACTTTGGTGAAAACACCGGGGTAGTTCGGTCTGGCACACCCGACGCCCCAGCTCGTGATCCCCGCCAGATACCACCGCTCAACGTCCGCTGACTCATCCTGTCTACTGCAGACCAATGGACCGCCGGAGTCACCCTGTCAAGAGAATAAGAAGGGGAAAAACAACCAACTTCATTAACAATTTGGCAATTAAGTCTTAATTGCTTTGCAATGTTTCGATAGGTGAAACCGGCAGAATTTGTGAACGGGCCCGGGCGTTATAATAAATAATGTCCAAACGCACCACCACAGGATATTCTGCGTCGCTTCGTGTCGTCGCCTGTTTTTTAATTGATTTGAATGGTGGTTTTGACTTCTGTCGTCCGTCGCGCCTTGCCGTCTCCCGTCGCGTCGTGCCGTCACGTCGCCTGTCGCGTCGTCCGTTATGTCTCACGTCGTGTCTTCCGTCGTCTGTCGCGTCGTGCCGTAATAAAACATAATAAAATCGGAACACAATCAAGATGATCAAAAAGCTTTAAAAATATTTACGATGGGCGACAAGAAGGCACGACGCGACGGAAGACACGACGGACGAAGCGACGGACGACGCAACGGACCTGGGCCCAATTTCATAAAGCTGTTAAGCAAAAAAGACTGCTTAGGAAATTTCTATGCTAAGCGAAAAATGAGTGGGGCACCAGTCAAAACAGTGTTAACTTTATGGAATTTTGGCTGGTAACCAGTTTCTGCTAAGCAATATTTGTCGGTGCTTAGCAAATTTCTGTGCTTACATGCTTTATGAAATTGGGCCCTGTTCAAAGGACCTGTGTTCCCACCCCCTATAGACCAAGTGCACAACGCGCAGCGCACATACACGCGCGTCTCCTGTCCGCCGTTGTGGTTGTCAAAACGTGCACAAAAGGAATGGACTCCCCCAAAATAGGCAGAAATGGTAGACGAGTATTGTTCGGAGGTGCGTAAGCACATGTACCACGTTTTGAACATTTTGACACCCAAAATGGCGGACAGGAGACGCGCGTGCAAGTGCGCTGCGCGTTGTGCAATGGGTCTATAGACCATAGACCCATTGCACAACGCGCAGCGCGCATACATGCGCGTAATTTGTGGTGTTAAAACGTGCATAAAAGGATGGTCCACGTGTTTATACGCACAATGCTCTTGTAAACATGTGTACCATTCTTTTGTGCACGTTTTGACCCCCAAAATGACGCGGGTGTAGATGATGACGTCATATGCAATGGGTCTATATACGGCAAATAAACTGTGCAGAAATTTCTTCTGAAATCGCCCTCTTTTGAGTCAGCTTCATTTAATTCAGCCTATTATGTTAATACCGTATGGGGAACACGCACACCGGGGATAACGTCCCCTGTGACACTGGCGTTGTACATATGTTAATCTCCTACATAATATAAATGCCAATTTCAAAAGAAAGTTAGTGTCAATTGATTTGTTTTGTTTACCTGGCAGACACTAATTCCTCCTTCTTCGTATCCTGCACAGATCATGTTATCCGTAACTCTTCCGTTGTAAGCAGAATTGCAATTTTCGGAGTTGACAAGGGGAACCATCGCTTCTTGGAGCACATCAGCAACGATACCGCCCTCTATAGATGTACACAAGAAAGTCAATGACAGTAAATTCTCCTCAACGGGGTAATGCTTATAGTGGGTGAACAAAGCTCATCAATTAGAACAAGAGAATACTGCAGTATCATACCGTTTTCTTTAGACCAAAATATCAATATCCGACAAAGGGAAATTTTTTATTGGAATAGCAAGGAAGTAAGTTTCACCTGCATGTAAAGCTCACTGGTATAAAACAGCGAGAAACTGTTGTTGTTTTCACTAAAAACGACACAAAAAAATAGTTTGGTGGGATGATGTTTAACATCGACTCCAGGAATTCGAACTTCTGGACCAAGAAGTCCCAACCATTGAGTTTAACGTGCGCGCGATTTTGTCTTCAGGTAAGACTTTAGCTTATGGCTATTAAAAGTGTATCGTAATTATTATTAGGAAAGTAACAGTCAGCCATGAAAGATATGAACGTAAAATAAACCTAACAAATCAACAAAAACCCGAGAGAAGGATTCGACCTACGTTTCCGGTTATAGGCTACCTGTAAACAATTAAGAATTTCGTCCAACTCAGCGGCGGATACAGGGGGGAGGGGGACGTGGGGGCGCACGCCCCCCCCCCTTTTGCTTGAGAGAAAAAGAAAAACAACCCCCCCCAAAAACACCATCAAGGAGAAAAGTGAGGGAGAGACAAAATTAGTGACTTTGGCCCTACCTAGTATTTTATTTCAAAAAAGCTACTAAAAATCCGTACCTCGTACACTTTGTTTCATTTGTGGACCACTATATAATTATTTCACTGACAGACATTGTCTCACGTGAATCTTGTGTACTGTGTGGAAAGCGTGCTTTTCTCACACACTGAACATGCCTGGCGCGGGGATCCGGGGACGTGAAGATCATTCACCCACATAGTGAGTCGACCATGCATGCCACCTGTGTGTGTGTACATTGTGCAAAGAAGTTTCTGGATGGAAAGTCAGCACTAGCGCGCGCTAAATACAATGTGACTTTTACAATACGAACTTCGGAAACTAGTGAAGACATATCCCCATGAATAGGGATAATCTACTTCGTATCCTTGGCCCAGTGCATCCTTTTTTCTGTGGCCGATTTAATTTTTAATCTGGGTTATGAAACGTACCGATCGAATGCTACTGTACTTGTAGAAAGCCCTAATGCTGAATTTTTTTTAAAAACATCACAGATCTTTTGGGAAAATTGTTTGGGGGTTTCGAGTCGCGAGTGTGATTTTTTCCCCACTTATTAACTTGCGGGAAAACCATTGTCAGGTTCCCTCAACAATCCACAACAGTTAGACGATCAACTGCTGATATTTAATGGGGACCAGACTGATTTTGTCAGCGCGCCGAGCGCAATCAAGGTTTTGTGAAATACGTGTAATGCTGTGCGCATCTCACGCCCGTCTGCGCAAAGATATAGACCTTTCTTTTGTTGATAAACAAAGTGCGCCGGTTGGCATGGACGGCCGAATGTTGGCAAAACATTCAATCGTGTTAACAAATGTTGTGACCAAATTCAACATTTTCTGTAAAGATTCATTGAACGGAAATACCTTCCATGATTGGTTGATTTGTTTCCAACAAATTCAACACTATTTTGAATATTTTGTGTAACACTCCTCCAAACTGTGATGTGGCAATCTGTTTTTGATTTGCAGTTATGGCTTTCCATAGTTTTTCAACCTGGGTTGTGACGTTGCAAAAGAAAGGTCTATACTATGCTCAGCGCGTTATGTAAATCAGTCTGGTCCCCATAGATAGTTTAAATGTTGTGAAAATGTTAAGGGAACCCAACTAGGTTCTCGCGCAAGTTGTTAATACGCGTTATCAAAAAATTCACTCTCGCGACTAGAAAGGCAATCAATTTTCCCCAAAAATCTGTGATGTTTTAAAATAAATGTTTAGCATTTAGGCTTTCTACAAGTAGGCCTACAGTAGCATTCGATCGGTAAGTTTCATAACCCGGATTAAAAACATCGGGCACAAAAATAGGATTGCAATGGTGCTTAGGCTCAATTGGCAAGGATACGAACGAAGTGGATTGGCTCTGGGGCTAGTGAAGACATAGCATCGTATAATCATTACACTCATTACACTGCTCATACGGATCCTCTATTCAAAGAGCTCAACCTACTTAACCTCGATAACATCAACAAATATCATCAGAACATCTTCATGTACAAATTCTTCAACAAAAAACTTCCCACTCACCTCCAATCGCTCTTTAAATTTAACTACAACATTCACGACTATAACACCAGAACTTCAACAAACATTCATATTCCTAAGCACAGGACACAGGTTTTCAAACACACGATTCGGTACACACAGACGGAAAAATGCATCCTTGTGGAGCACTCTTTTGTTCTTTCCTTTGTCCCTGCACTTAACAGTTTCCCATAGACTTTGTACACAAATTTCCTTGTGGAGCACCCCGGTCTTTAGAAATTCCATGTGGAGTCCTTTTGTTTTCCCTTTTTTGTTTTGTCCTTGGTCTCCAGAAGGTACCGAAAGTGAGAGCTCTGGTGCGGCCAACTGGAACAAGCTTCCTAGTGACATCAAAAGCTCATCCTCACTGAATGTATTTAAACGTAAAGTTAAAGCCTACCTCTAAATCTACTTTTGTAAGCTATTTTTTATTTTATTTTTTTCTGTACTGTATTAATGTATATTATTGTTATCACTACTTATCGTAGTAATTTATCTACTCATGTTAATTCTTGAAGTTATTTTTGATAGTGTTCTTTTGCCCTCTTGTCTGTCTTGTCTGTCTGTCTGCATGTCTGTAAATGTTTTTGTCTTTTGTGTCCGTTGTCTGTCTTGTCCTGTATGGCATTCCCAAATCAAGCACACGCTTACTGGGGATTGCCTCCATTTCACTAACTCTGCCCTTTTCCTACTATTATATAGTATCATTAGTGTATTCTGTTTTAATATAAATCATCATTTTGTATGTAATACTTGCACACATATTATGTTAAATGGAAATAAATGTTGTTGTAAAAAAAATGGTGTCTCACTCTGTTTAGAAAATCACAGATTTTTTTCGTATTCAAGAAAGAGGGTAAATATCCGTTGTGTTTCTTTCAAACTAGTCATTATCAATTGTGCAGATAGTACAAAGATGTAGGGCTGGGGAGGGGGCTAGGCCTGTAGGCCTACCCTCACCTTGTCGTACATTAATGTTATTGTTGCTCGATCGCGCTGTCACTGAAGACAAGCACAGCTTGTTATTTTGTGTCACATTCTAATCCTCAAGTATGTGAAAACTAAATGACAAAGAGACCCTATTCGGTTATTTATATTAAAAGTTGCACTATCGTTTAACTCGCCAACAGTTTGTCCCCCTGAATAAATATAAGTTGTAGTCTGCATTTTGATTTTATAACTCAGGATGGCCGATACAAATCGATGACTCCCAACTCGAAAATAATGTTTTAATAATGATCTTGCAAAAACAAAATTGGTTTAAGTGGTCAGATATTGCATGAGATCGTACCACAGAGCATCTAAAATCCTGTTTCGTAGCATTTAAGCGGGCCCTGGAACCGGCCCATGCCGTTAGGGGTTCGCATTATGCGCTCGTAGGCGCCACAAATTGCATTCACCATTTGCTGCTTGGTAAATTCTCACGCCCCCCCCCCCCCCCTCCCGTTTGGAAAATCCTGGATCCGCCCCTGCAACTATGACGCTCGTGTTATCATTATAGAACCTATTGTAGTGGAACCACAACTTCGCACGTGTTTTTTTTTTCATGGAAAAAATATAACCATTGCTCAAGTTGTTTTCTCGTTTTCAACAAGCACAGTCTATAGTGTGAGTATTGAAAAACAAGTAATGTTTCGGTTTTAGTATTCTGCTAAAAATCACTGATACAAAACACTCTCTTCATAGACCATAACTCTCACGAACTCTTACCTTGAGTGCGGCCGAACCCAGCGATGAAACACACGGAGGTACCGTCGAAGCTGACACTGCCGACCGTGTCCAAACACACTGAGTTGATGAACTGACTGTCCTCTGGTGGTGGACTAGCAAGCACCATGACGGCGATGTCGTTGTAAGGAATGTTGTTGGATGTGTACCTTTCATGAATAATGATCTCTGTCACGTAACTGACATGCTCGTCGCTGCCGATGTCACCTTCTCTGTTCTTGCCCAGAATGACCCTCCAGTTTGCTGCAACATTGCTACTTAGAAAATGAAAACAATTTTGATAAACAAACCTAAACTTCATGAATGGAAAAAAAAAACTTTCCACAAGTTGAGTCGGTAAACTTTTTGGCCAATGTCGAGACCAAACGTTCACATGTTAAAAATGTATAAGTTACATTTAGTCACATATATTTTCCCCACACTTTTTTGAAAAAGTATTTTGGTGGCAAATATTTTGTTGTATTGCTTCGGATACCCTGACCAATTGGCCTACTAGTTGACCCAAATCTTTGAAGAAGTTTTCGTAATCTCAGACCTTCAACCCTTCCTTCTCAGCCCCACAAAATACCAGACGCCCACGCCCGATGAATAAAAACATTTGTAGTTTTGCGTCTGCTGCCCTCCTTTGGTTGAGTCAGGCACCATCAGAAAGCTGAAGATATAAGCTTTCCAACCATAGTATGGTACCCCTCCTAGGAACTACATGAAAACTAATACAGAGCGAAACAGAAACCATACCATTGATTTGTTCACATGCATGAAAAAAGCTTGTGTGTACGCGTCACCATTGTGTTTCACATGCAAGTTTCTCTACGCTAGCCACACACTTTATCAGATTGTTACGCTCTCTTTCTCTGCAATTATGCCTAAAAAGAAGCCTGAAAGGATGGCAAATCCTGTCCAATATCAAAGAAAGAGTTATGAAGACATAGAAGTTTTAGATTTGTTGAGTGGTGTCGACGAGAGCGATGAGAATGGTGATCTCGACAGTGGCGAGGAAGACATGCTGAATGACGGCATCGATCCAACCATTGACTGGTAAGATTTTTTCAGTGAAGGAGTTGTGAATATATTACTGTTTTAGTTGATAGTATTACCCCTTATTTGTGAAATAATAGCTTGTATTATGCACATTTCATGTGCCTTCCAACTATTAGAAGAATTTTATTTATAAAATCTGAACGCAGACAATTTTAACATTCCCAATTCAAGACCAAGCTTTGTGAACATGATATAGGAAATGAGATTACAAAAAAAATTCTGCCCTTCTGAATGTGTTTTGAAGTGCTTTTCAGAACTAAAATATACTTTGGAATGTCTTCTTTTGCACCCTGACTAATTTTTATACCCTTCAATATTTATGTATTTGTCATAGTTGTTTTTTTATTTTCTATATACTTTACTTTTTGGTACTGTAACATAATTTGTTATAATAAAATTTGTCCGTAATGTTTGTCTTACATATTTTTGCCTCTACAGTCTTGACAGTGTGATCGATATTCTACCACCAAAGAAAAGTGCACGCACTCGAAGAGTAAGATGCCCGGCATTCGACCCCAATCAGCCGAGCACCAGTTCTGCTTTCACCCCACCCCTACTTGCAGAAGACGATGAAACGCCACCCTGCTCTTCATTGGCCATCCCTCCACGACAGAGTACAAGGTTACGAAGACGCCCCCAACTATTCCGTCAGCAACAACACTCAAAACTGACTACAGCTGTCACTTTTGTTTATGTTTTCAAGAATGGTCAAAATTGTGATGTTTTGTAGCCCAAATAATAACCTTTACAATGATGTATGACATGATGCATATATTGCGCACAAAACACTAGTAAATTGATGCAAACTAGGTAATTGTTAACACTATTTTTCATTTTTGCCAATTTGTTGTAAATAAAGTGAGTTATATAGCAACATGTTGTATGACTTTCAGGGGACTAAATTTATGTATTTTCCTGATTTTTTTTCATAGATAGAAAGCTCTGATATGGTTGATTATAGATAGGGCATCAAAAACTTCCCTTCATGCTGAGAAATTTATGATATTTGCAAAAAATATGGGAAAATATGAAATTTTATAGTTTAAAATCATATTAAAAATGGCCGCCATATTTTTTCAAAAGCTCCTGGGGGTCAAATTTTTCTCCCAAAATATAGCCCTATATGTAAGCTTTCCAATGATACATAATTATATAGGATTTCTGTACTGTAAATGAGATTTTGCATTACAAAATGACAACACATACAAAATCCTCAAAAGCAGGCATGATTTTAAAGGGTTTAATCGTTACATTTTTTTTTTTTTTTTTTTTTTTTTTTTAATGAGATATCGCCTAACTCACAAGGCCACGGACGGCCACTCAAGGTGAGGGCTACACATAACTGATTTGGGCTATCGACCCAAATCAATTGACACCAGGGGCACGTTGCCTCCTACTCCTGGGGCTGAAACAGGATTACCCCCTTCACAGTCCTTAAGGATGTAGGCATGGGTATCATCCACTAGGAGCCTGTCTGGTAGAGCAGAATGCACTACCTTCCCAACTTTTTCGAAGCAATTATGGTTAAGTGCCTTGCTCAAGGGCACAAGTGTCATGACCGGGTATCGAACCCACACTCTGCTGCTGAAAACACCAGAGCTTAGGTCCGGTGACCTAGACCGCTCGGCCACGACACGCCACGATACATTGCATTTATTGATATAATTATTAGCTTACCCTGAACCGTCGACGCAATGGGCCGCAGTAATGATGTATTTGTTGTCCACCAAGTTTCCGCCACAGCTGAATCTGTTATTGAAAAGAAGCTGAGCGTACCACGGCCAGGCCCCGCGGACAGCGTCTTCTCCACCCACGATACGCGGAATCGATGATTCCGCTGGCTGACGAGTTCCGCAACCGTCTATGCAAGACAAATACAAGTGACATAGGGCCTACATTATAACAATTGTTTGCATCTCTTGTCCTGCATCAGTCTACCATTGGGCTTACGTGGTGAAATCGTAATAGGCTGCAGGTACTGCCTTCTTGAAAGTTAGCATGGAAGAATGTTAAGATTACATTGCAATAAATGGATTTCAAATTCAGACAAAAAGGCGTCACTTTGTCAAGCACAGGTAGGCCCTATGGCTTGCAAGATTCACTATAACAACAAAATTAACTACTCAAAATTGTGCATTAGTAGCAGAGGTTTATAGTTACATTTATTTCTATTCATTTCTCGGGCAGATAGAAAGCACAATAATGGCCATTGATAAAAACGTTGAAAAATACAACAAGTCTGTCAAGAGCAATTAAAATACAGAAATGGGAAAGAGAACCAGCTGGAGCTCGAATGGATGCCTTAAAAAACAAAGTTTCTGTCTACAGAGGATCTCCCTCTCCAGTTGGTTTTAAAAGAAAATAATTGAAAGAAAAACTATCTTTAAAAAATTTACAAATGTGCATATCCTATGCTCAGCAAATCATTCATAAGACTGTTAAAACATTTACTAAAAAACCTTTCAAATTGGGATGTTTGTGCCCATTTCAGTTTTTGTTTGGCCACCATTGATTCATTAATTTTATAGAACCATCCAAGAACATGGGTTGTCCCCCCTTATCCTTACCTAGACATTTAGGGAGCTGGCACATCTGGTTCTCGGTGTCTTCTCCTTGGCACAGAGTGGCTGGCTCGCAGGGGCAGACCCGGGTGCGGTGTCTCTGCCCGGCGCCGCATGGCGCGTTACACTCGGACCACTCGCCCCAGTCACCCCAGCCCTTCGCAAATAAAGTAAAGCTTTATAAAGGGTGTTTTTTGTTAACGTTTCAGTTTGTTCAAGTTTTTTATATTACAGTAGGCTTAGGGGACTTTAGTAAAAAATATGAAAACTTGGGCACAATTCCAAAAAGATGCTTTAGCACAAAAAGTAGCTTAACAATTTATGCTTACCGGAATAAGAATACCGTTAATAAAAAACATTCTCTGTGTACCTTCTGTGATAGTATCCAGCTTACTTAAAACACCAAGATATTACTTACAACAACGGGACAATTGCGGGCAGATCCCTGCGAGGCAGACGAAGAGCAACCCGGTAGCGAAAAGATTGAACATCTTGATTGCGGACTTTCAGATGTGCGGATAATTAAAGAGCAACGTTTGGGGTTGTGCGTTTTGTTTCTATGTAGCTTCCTTCACCAGAGTTTCAGATATGGCTACAAGTCATGTTTGAGCCGTCTTATAAAGACCAAAACTTCATGCAGCCTTACTGTGTCATTGAATGTGTTGACGTCATTTGATCTGCCCAGTAAGTTTTTATTTGAATAACAAAGAGCAATGACATGCGTTGTCGTACTCCTGGGTCGTACAGCATTCGTTATGAATCAAGTGATTGAGCTCAGTTTTTATGCTATAACCATATAGAAAGGATTCGGCGCTTGATTGATTAAGTGATTGATTTAGTGATTTAGTGATTGATTGATTGATTTATTTATTTATTTCAATATCTTTATACAGGATAAAAAGATCAGCAAAAGCTGTTGAACATCAATGTCATGTTTTTTGTTAAAAGAAATATTTTTAAAAACAATACAGAAGAAGAACAAGAAAGAAAAGGAAACACAACCACTTAAAGTACATTTTATTTTATAAACATTTAAAAATGTCAATGGATGAGGATTTTTGAATAGAAGAACGATTATTGTTCAAAACTTGAGTACCATCATAGTGCGTCCCATAGTGAAAAAAAAACATTAGAGAGAAGCTAAGTGTAGGCCCTACCCATACACGCGAAAGTTAACAGTTTTGTGGACAGGCCCACCCAAA
This sequence comes from Leptasterias polaris, assembly GCA_037783415.1. Lineage (NCBI taxonomy): Eukaryota > Metazoa > Echinodermata > Asteroidea > Forcipulatida > Asteriidae > Leptasterias > Leptasterias polaris. Next base: position 271,389 of record JAZGTN010000283.1, on the reverse strand, counting down.
AAACCAATCAATGGTTGGTAGCGAGATTCGCGGAAAGAGTCGGAACGCTATCGCTACAAACATTTAACGACTTGTCCACAAGTCTATAGATCCATCGACCGGGCAAGAAAATGCCTATGTCTTCATCACAATGGTTTCACAGCTTGCTTGGCGAGACACCCAAGAACGGAACCTTATTTGGGCAGTCGGAACCACCACTCTGGCACTACCTTTTGTGCCCTAGAACCAGAATAAATATTTACCGACGCCCGAAGCCGCTCACATAAAACTAAAACATATTTTGAAGGTTGTCGAAACTTTGCTTTGTTATTTAAATATCTCAAAGAAGCGGAAACTGACGCAAAGATTACTTGGCAATTCTAAAAATTAAAACACCATGGCACTTTTAAATAGGTCATAATAGTCGCAGCATTTTCTGGTATTTTTTAGAAAGATTGATCACAACTTCTGTTTCTGCTCCACAGCAATGGAAATACTTGAACGTGCACAGAATGACATGACAAAACTGAAAGATTCGTTTTGGAGGTTTTCGTTTTTATTTAGATAGAAATGTTATGGATTTTTTTTTATGATGGTGTGTTTATTGAAAATATAGAAATTAATCAGCATGTGAAAGGGTTGTAACTCAAAAACAAATGATGCAAAGTGACGCATTAAAATGACGCAAAACAAATGTTGAGCTTGTTGTAAGCAAATGTGGCGTCGCAATACAAACCACTCTAAGGTATTTGAGGTTAGCTAAATCTCTTCCCTGCCCCTGACCTCTCTGGATCCCGGTTTAAATAGATCGATCCATTAAGCCCCGCCTCCTTACGAGTTGACCAATCACAGCCGCGAAACCCGATCACCATTAGTGCAAAGATCACCAAACGGCTCAAATGGTGATCAGATTTCGCGGTTGTGATTGGTCAATGAGAAATGGGCGTGGCTTAATGGATCGGTGTATTCCGCTCCTTCGTGTGAATTTGGGCTTCCAGTCCCCTGATTGTGGTTGTAACAGTAACACTGAGATATTTTGAACACCTTTGCTACGCGTGTAGGCTACACTCTATCTCCTGGGTTTATAACCAGGCAAGTTCCCTGAGGCCTGACCCTTTACTGGACGGTCACGTATGACCCGCATTCTGTGTCAAAATTACCCAGAAATGGGTGAAACTGATGACACAGACTTCTGAGCTATAATCGCAATTTTGTTCAAATAGTTTCCGGGTCAGCTGACTGACCCAGAAATGGATCAAGCCCCCTGGAATCGGATCTGTGTCGAATCTTACCCGGAGTTGTTCGAGTGTGTCTGTGGGTCTGTATTTACAGCTACAGGTTATAGTAGGGTTCCGCGGTTTCATTACCAGCTTATAGACAAATTGGCCGCCGTAGCCGCCCCGCCAAAGGAATCAAACTCGGCAAATTACACAAATTGAACAATAATTATTATTCTCTTTTAACCTACAACTAGACCCATAGTATAAGGTGTTTTGTTTAAACACACAATTCGTATTACAGAAGGAACATCAATTTACGAAACAATAGTTGAAGGACTCGTGGCGCACCCGAATAACCTACTCCTAGAACTATGAGGTTCGATCCGCTATCGTCTCCACGAACCTCTATAGTCATAGAGTGACATGTACAAACTCCTATTCGAAACTTTTTCTCCTTCATGTTTCTGCACCTACAGTTATTTTCCCAAACCGGATCTGGCCAAAATTAGGCTCTATGTGTTCTTTGTTTTCACAGTGAGCTCGGCTCGGGTTCAGAAGTAACAAATCCAACGGTTCACGTATACTACAATCATAGGCGCAATGCTGGTTCCACAACAACCAATGTTCTGTAGTGAATCGTTGATAATCGTTACAAGCGTAGCGCGCAGCATTACAATACCAGGAGCCGATTTCACAAAGAGCTTTAGATTGAGCTTTAGATTGATCTTAACTGTGAATCAATCTTAATTGTCAAGCAAAGTGTGATGTCACAATACAAATCACCATGGTAATACTGACAACTCGACATAAGATGAATCTTAGTGCTTTGTGAAATCGACCCCAGGAGGAAAATTTCAAATAACTGTAGGTGCAGAAACGTGAAGGAGAACAAGTTTCGAATTAGGATTTTGTACATGTCACTCTATGAGGTTCGTGGAGACGATAGCGGATCGAACCTCATAGTTCTAAGAGTACGAATAACCCAGACCACCGTACGAGTCGACAACGCACGTACTAGATTATCACAGTACCATGAAAATAGTTCTACCTCCATAGTAATCAGGTTCTTCTGCCCTCACTACATGTATTGTTAGCTATGCAGAGGTTAAACACAGGTCCCAAAAGTAGACAGACAGAATCTACTCCTAGAACTATGAGGTTCGATCCCTATCGTCTCCACGAACCTCATAGAGTGACATGTACAAAATCCTATTCGAAACTTTTTCTCTTTCACGTTTCTGCACCTACAGTTATTTTCCCAAACCGAATCTGCCCAAAATTAGGCTCTATGTGTTCTTTGTTCTCACAGTGAGCTCGGCGCGGGTCTAGAAAATCCACTCCGCAAAAAAAAAATGGGAAAAAATGATAAATTCTCACCGTTTTCAGAATCCTCGCCTTCCGTTAACAAAATGGCCGCCGTTGAAATTTTCCTCCTGGTAATGCTGCGCGCTACGCTGGTAACGATTATCAACGATTCACGTACAGAACATTGGTTGTTGTGGACCAGCATTGCGCTTATGATTGTATACGTGAACAGTTGGATTTGTTACCAGCGTAGCGCGCAGCATTACCAGGAGGAAAATTTCAACGGCGGCCATTTTGTTAACGGAAGGCGAGGATTCTGAAAACGGTGAGAATTTATCAAATACAGAGAATACAGAGTTTATAAGAATAAACTGGGTGCAAAGATAGGGAATACAATATCCAAAATGGACGGCAAAATGTAAAGCCGAGCACTTGAAATCCAAGAACCATACTTGAAGACAGTGAAGTGCACAATAACCCAGTCATGATATGATAAACGTAAACACATGATGTAAAATATGCAGACATGTAAGTACATGAGGTCAAGTAAACATACATGACAAACCCCAATTTCGATAATAAACCAGACTCAAAGGAAGGCAATCATTGAGCTAACAATAATAAGGCATAATTAGGAAATAAAGAATAAGGGAAACTTACAGATTGTGCTTTGAGAAGGGCAAACAAACAAGCAATATCGAGGCAAAACTGCACTTCTAAGGAAAAGTTTTTACTAATGTGAATCACAAGGATTGCAAAATGGCTGCGTAGCAATCAACACAAGAGGGCGCCAGATAAGTAAACCAGTGGGCCAACAGTCTTGAGGCCAGAACACAGGTCATACAAATACCATTGACTGTTGAGCGAAAAAACAAAACAGCCAATGGTATGAAAGAAAAGGGTCCCAATCACAAAACCTTACATAATATACATATATATATTAAATCGAAAATATCTACAACAGTGTAAAATGTATATTGATTATAGGTCTAAATTGAAAAATAAATAAATAAAAAATGAATAAATAAAATATATGTATATTATTAAAAAAGTCCGCAAATATAACACACAAAGCGAAAAGTTTGTTCTTTTGTCTGTTTATCCCTTTCAGTACCAACACATATTGGCTACTTATGCCATGGTGACCAGAGACATTTCCTTGACATGGCTACCTGGTGACCAACACTATTTTAGGAAAATTTCAGGTTACAGCGCCCTCACAAGGCAGATTGGGGTTAGCCTAGGTCCTAGTCACATAATGCAAGTTGAGCAAGCAATTAAATTACTGTTTCCTTTGGCATATTGCCTTGGACTAAATCATTGCCTTAAACATATATTTGAGGTATGGTATTATGACCACTAAATACACAATTGAGTAGTTTAAATGTTTAAGCTAAACATTTGTCAAGTAGCTGTTCATACCAATCTGCATGAGACATATTTTTGAAACGTTAAATAAACATAAGGTTTTAAGATATTACTTTTCAAACAGCATCCTCCCCCCCCCCCAAACCCGCCCAAAAATAAAAAAATATTGGTTGAGCCTCACCGATACTGGGAGTTGGTGACTATACCCATGTTGATCAATAGGTTAAGGCTGCCATTTAGATTGTTGGCAAATTATGAATCCTCCAAAAAACAAAAGGTTTTAAGATTTTTTTTAGGAAGCAACCCCCCCCCCAAAAAAAAAAACCCGCTCCTAGGAAAATACATTAAATATAAACAAGAGAGTTTGGATTACGCACAATATGACTTAGAAATAAATGACTGGTAAAACCAAAAGTTTAATTTTTGTATACATTTAATGACAAAGAAGGAACTGACATAAAAGAACATTAAATATTGCCCATTTATAAATGTCCGCCAATAAATTAGGTTTTGGTCCGTATCTCCGTCTATGAGCCTCACATACACAAATTATAATTGCCATGGTGGTTCAGTCACTTTTAAAAGGCGGCCATTTTGATTATTATAACATTAAAAATAAACAAGAGAAGTTTGATTAAGCACAATATGAACGTTACTCGAACAAAATAACTCATAAAATATATGTTTTACCTATCATTCACCAATATGTAAAGAAGAAACAAACATTAAATATTTCAAAAGTGCTATACTTGTATTTTCTAAGTACCATCCTCCCCCCCCCCCCCCCCCCGCCTCAATGTTGGAAACTTGAATGTATTAAGGATCCAGGAACCCAACAAGACACACAATTAAATAATTGCATCAGTCGGTTAAGGCGGCCATTTTTATAATAAAAATGGCCGCCAAACAATTTTGTTTTGGCCCGTAACATAAAATATTGCCAGGTTTTCAGGATGCTGGAACCCAATGAGACCAAATACAAACAATGTGGTAGAGTTGCTTAAGTCGGCCATTTTGAGTATTTTAAAATTAGTTTCTGAAACCTGAAATAAACATGTTTTAATAAATTCCTTTTGAAGCACCCCCCAAACCCGCTCATAGGATTGCACATTCAATAAACAGAAGAGAGGAACTGGAAAACAATTACTCCTCAAATCAAATTTACACCTATCATGAACCAATATGTAAAGAAGGAACTAACATTACATTTTGCCAAAGTGCTATACTTGTTTTTTCTAAGTACCATCTCCCCCCCCCCATGCTATACTTGTTTTTTCTAAGTACCATCTCCCCCCCCCATCCTATACTTGTTTTTTCTAAGTACCATCTCCCCCCCCCCCCGCCTCAATGTTGATTGTTGGCAGGCATGCGATTGTGGGATTCAACATTGTAGCGGGGGGGGGGGGGGAGTATTCAGAAAGTTTATAAAATTATTCGTTTGGTGTGGAAATTCTCCAATAATGGTATAACCGCTTTACAAATTTTTTACATAATTAACTTAATAGTTGAATTGTTGACCTAATTTATCGCTTGGTGTGGAATTTCTCAAAGCATGGTATAACACACATTGGCTTGATACACTGCTTACAAATCGTGCGAGTTTGTTTCCGATTAGAGGTGGAACTGCATACAACACAGTCACGTTTCTTCCCGTCAACATTCGGACCTGGAAAGTGCTGAGTTGAAAGGGCGTTTGAAGCACTTGACACTTTACGGGCATGGTGAACTGGGTTGTTCTCGAAGCTTGAAATAAGTGCCTCTATCACCTTGACCCGAAAATCCAAAGTAGACAAGCTCTTGTTTGTATGGATGCTGTTGTATACGACATTAGCATTGAGCAAACATATGTCTAGGATTGTAATAAATACACGTTTCCACCATTTGAATGTTTTGTGGGTATGAGTATAGTACGTGCATAATTGTCCTGCCAGATCCGTGCCCCCCATGTATTTATTGTAATCCTCGACTATGCACGGTTTTTTGATATGACGAAATCCTGTTGAAGTTTTCCGGCTCCGAATCTTTTTACTAGTGACACTGCAATCGCCATAGTTTGAGAGGAGAGTGACACGTTTTGTGTCCTGCCACATAACGCATAGTTGGCCTGCTTTCTGAAAAAATTTGGGATCTGCACCGCTTTTCATAGGAAATTTCTTGGAGTTTGCTACGTCGGGTATCCCTAGGGTGGTATAGCGCACAGTTCCACAAGCTCCGAATCCTAGCTCAGACAACTTGGAGAACAGAGCCGGGCTAGTAAACCAATTGTCCATGTAGATGCAATGTCCTTTATTTTCGAGTCCCTGCAAAAGGTTCAATACTATGTTGCCTGGTGCCCCTATTTCGGATGGATGGTTTGTCTCAGGATCACTTACAGAGGACTGTCCTTGTGGGCACCTGGGCTGCGATCCTGTGAACAACTCCCAGGCACATGTGTACCCTGTGTCGGATTCGTTCAATGAGAAAGATTTCAATCCCCATTTTGCGGCTTTTCTTGGCATGTACTGCTTGAAGCTCACCCGTCCTTTGAATTTGACCATCGTCTCGTCCGGTGAAAGGCTTCGTCCCGGCTGGTACACCCGGAGGAATGATGGTAGTACAATGTTTAACAGTGGCCGTAATTTAGCAAGTTTGTCACGGGGAGAGTCGCCCTCGACATCTCTGTTATTGGCGAGGTGAAAAAATCTTAGGATTGCAGTAAATCGGTTACGAGCCATGGTTGCTGAGTACAGGGGACTTCGTAGAATTTCAGACCTGGACCAATGCATGGAGTAACGAGGCCTTTTGTTGATTCCCATGCAAAGAAGTAGGGCCACGAATGCCATCATTTCAGGTACATCAGTTGGTCTCCATGCACACTTATTTTCTGCCCCCGCTCCCAATATTTGTTCAGCATAACGATTAGTCTCTAGTACCATCATCTGCCACACTGCTTCACAAAAGTACAGTTTGAAGATTTGTATGGGGGAGAACGAACTGAAGTCTTCTGTAGCCCCGGTGTTTGCTGTAAATTTAACAGGCGGTCGTGTGTAACAGTTGGCTTCACGCCATCCACACCTGAAATTCGGCTTTTGTTTTGGTCTTCTTACCCTTCTTAGAACAGGTTAATGTTGCTGTTGATGTCGAGGCCCTCGGCTCTGTATCCTCACTGTCTTCTGACGTCTCCGAGTCCTCAAGTGGCGATTCCTCGTCAGATGACATTTCTGAACCACTGTCTGCGAAAATTTCTTCCAAAATTTTATCATTTTCTTCAGCCATGTTGTCAGAATGATCTCTTACTCAAGAATGCGTGGGGGGACGCTTAACGATCCCGCTTAAATTTTAAAACTTGCGACGCTTCAGGGCACACGCGGCCAGCTTGTTGCCAAGGGGATGGACGCAGGCGATTGAGGGGGCTATTAACATTTTGATAACTTACTTTTTGTCGATGTGCCACAGAGGCTCATTGGTCACCAAGAGTGCTAATAATTACGTGCCATACGGGCTCATTGGTCACCAAGTGGGATGTTGTTTTGAGCCGCTATGGCACGGCGGTACTGAAAGGGTTATTATCTTTGTGACATAAACTAACATACAGACATGTAAATATATGACGCAATTTATTGTGGCGTAAACCGTCTGATCATTAATTGTGCAGAAATAATATTGATATACAAAGCTGTAATTGAGTTTTTTGGGTTTTTTTCATAAATGTAATACCCAATATCATAGCACAAACCTGGTGCACCAAGATGACACATTCCCTTTCAGACCCCCCCCCCTTTCTGCATCGCTGCGCAACGGGCGGCGCTAAGCGTCGATGGTATTTTTTCTTCCATTTTATTAACCCCCATAAAAAACAGACAACTGAAAAACATTCTTGGTTATATATAAGAGATTCAAATCTCAAGATGCTCTGTGTAATGGTAACTTGACGTCCCTTTGGTTCCTTTCAGGTGATCAAATTTCGATCAGAGCAATTCAGTGCACAGTTCACTATTGAACCAAGTTTAACTGCATATACTGCCACCAAAATGTTAAATTTAGAGGCCAAACTGATTTTGATATGGTATTGTATTCATCTGTTTTGTCATCTTGTTTGCAACAAATTTCCCCGAAGTAATGTTAGAATCCCTTAAACAATTTCTTGTATAGCCTATAATCATTCATCCAAAATATTTCTCAAGAATTAAGAGAACACCCTTTTTCGTTTTTTATAAAAGTTTGTTCTTTTAATCAAAATGTGCGGTTGTCGGTTGAACGCTCTCGCTATACATTTGGTTTCTCTACGTACGTCACAAAGAATGAGTCCAATTTACGGCGTGGTGTGACCTCGATGACTTCAAGTTGGTTTGAAACGCAAACGAACACAGATCTCTTGCATCAGCTTCTGAAAAAAACATGATCTTTTGTCGCCCTTAAACTTTGGAGTCGCCTCCCTCCATCGCTGCGTTCTCCTGATTCGCTTCACATTCAAGAAGTATCTAAAGTCACACCTATTCCCACAATGATTGGGTTTTTCCATAGACTCTAAAAAAGTAATGTTGCTGTGTAAAACTTCTGGGTACAAATATTGTGCAACATTTTGTCAATATTGGATAAAACGACAATTTTTGTTTTACCCTTCACTAGTGTAAACTAAAATACCCAAGGGAAAGGTAGTACCTAACATCGGGTCTAGGAAATCAAACAGCATAACACCGAGGTTCAATTCACTCAAGAAGTGGGCCTTTTTTGTTTACCACAAGTGGAACTTTTGCACAACAAGTGGTACGAAGTAACTAAAAATGTGGTAAACTGCTCCTCGTGGAAACATTTTACACATAATGCAAATTGTACTATACATTCGGACAAAGCAAGTCGCAGACACAAATCACAATCAAAGATGGATGGGGTGGACGTAATTCTGATGTTGCAGGTCGTTCATGTCTGATGTTCATGTAACCACAGTTGCCTATTTGCCTTTATGGTAGTTATTCTGTTCGAGAAACACAACAGTCGAAGAGGGAAAGGCATCATCTACACGGGAAAGACATGGATTGCTATAGCTTCATCGACTTTGCAACACAAAGATTTCGTCGCAGTCTGAACCGTCAATAACAGGTCTGGCAAAACCAATCTAAAACCAATCTATAGCAATCTATAGCAATCTAAACCAATCTAATAGATTGGCAAAACCAATCTATTGTTGGCAATTGCCAACACTGCTTCCAAGAAGAGATTATTACAGTCTGCTTGCAAGAATTTTGTTAATGTTCGTTTTCACCACCAAACCCCAATTTTTCGGTTTGCCCCAAGTGTATCTGGCTGTACACAAACTCCCCAGTTGTTTTATGCAAGGTGATCATTGGGTATAGTGATCACCATAGATTAATCGGAAATTGTACAGTCCAGTTCAATTCAATGTTACCGCAAACTTAATATACTTTGCAATTTCGTATAATTGTTATGTATTTTGCTGTGTTTCATCATTGACAAAATTTGATGGAAATGCTCGAAACTTCGTTCGTGGAAATATATTGTTGGCCTATACGTAGGCCTAAAAGTGTTTTAATATATATATACAGCAATCCTTCACCGATCTTGAACTCTTGGTGGCAGCAGACATACCTCCATTACTGCGGTGTACCTGGGTGGTACTGCGCTGCCTAGCGTCTGGTATAAGGTTTGGGCTACACGGCGATCATTTGATCAGTCACGGGTTATTGGACTTTTACTTTGCAAATCGCTTAAACCCGTCGCTAGGCAGTGCAGTACCACCCAGGTACCACCGCAATAATGGCGGTATCTGCTGCCACCAAGAGTTCAAGATCGGTGAAGGATTGCTGTATAGGCTAATTTCGGCTACGCTTTATCCCCGGTCCGGGTATGAATCCAATATGTTTTAGTTATGATTGGCATATCATTATTTCTGTTTGATGATTTAAATTTTGGTATATATGCCATTGTATTATGCGTGCTTTGCAAACCTTGTCTCTTTGATTTTGATACCTTAACGTCTCCACAAAGGAATGTGGACAAATTCATTATTCAATTTACCCGTTTGGAAAAACAAAGTAATAGCCTAGTGTTGTTTGTACTAAACTGATCTGTGGTTATCGAGTAAATAATGACTTGCAATGACATAAAAGAGTGTTACACTCGACGGCAGTTAACGTTTAGTACCAGGTCTCCACAGAATCTTCACCCGCTTCACGTCAGCAATCCCTGCTAGAGTGTGCAGTTGGCATGGTCGCCATGTTGAGTTTCGCTGCGCGCATTGCACTTTCTGGTAACATGTCCAAGTCTCCGACCATAAGGAGTCTTTGTACAAAATAAGCAAAATAGCAAAATAGCATTGGTCGTTAATGGGACTAGGACTTGATCAAGTTAAGGATGAGTGCAGCAATCTCATACACTTTGCGTGGATTTTTCGAATTCAGCCGTAAATACCAAGGCGACCGTATAAGGAATCTACTGTAAATTGTACAAACAATGCAACAACATCAGTCTAGGCCTTGATAAAGTTATTATTTTGCGTCAACTTTTGACAATACACCTTTTTTGTAAGCCGTACCAATTCCACGAAACTTGCCTTGGGGTGTTTTTTTTCTACTGATAATCATAATGTGATGTCTTTGAATTTACAATAAATAAAATCATTTCTTGTTTAAGAAATATTTGTGCATGCAATATAGGACATTTACGAACTTAGTCGAACAATTATGTTTCTGGAAGTCTGATTTGTTTAACTTAATTCCATGTGTTTTGTATACAAGGAAGGAAAACGCACTGCAATTGAAGTCATGGTTACGTCACACAAAGTTTAGACCAACAAACAGTAATACGGTATCCCGCAAGTTTCTAACCGGAAAAGGTTTGACGATCAGCGGTATACTTTTAGAGATGGTGGTGACAAGATTGACCAATTAAACATTCACTTCGATTATCCATGGCTAAACTTTTAAATCAAATTACATTTTAGCTACTGGGTCAAGGCTTAAAATTCCATGGTATACAACTTTACTCTTTTGTTTTCAGAAATATGAGTCTACTGTTCTGCCGTCCACAAAATCCATAGAAAAAACCTGTCTAGAAAAACAAATAAAAATCTCAACGCAAAGAACAGCTGTTCCGACTACTACTAGTCTAATATGCTGATGCTCTACACCCAATTTAATCCCGGGCACTTCAATACTGAAATCAACCAAGCTATATCAACAAAACCTGAATAAGTTACACAAATTACACAAATCATTTGAAAAAAACAATTGCTTTTACTGAGAGTTAATCCAGGCCATGAAAATTAATCAAATGACCAGATGTAATTCCATGATAGTTATCAATTAAGTTACAAATCTAACACCATTTGCTAGCTTGCTGTAGTGCGCAATCACTGCAATGTGTCGGAGATTGCCGCACTGCATCACACTTTGAATAAACTACAGCATCAAACGGGAAGACAGTAGGCTAAAACGGTTTTGCCCAACGTAAAGAAAATGGGTTTATCTCGTCATAGTTAAGGCCATGTGTTAAATCTACATCAAAAGATGAAATCTTTGAAGTTTCAGGGTTTCCACGTTCGAAGGCATTGCATCGGGTAACTTTTATACCATATGTAACTTATAAAAAGGGGCAGTTGCTACTTATGTGTCTTGGAAATACAAGCCTTGCTGACTGCTTGCAATGGTTTATTGTCTGAAACAATGTAGGCCTATCACACTAAATACCACTTTGGAGTCTAGATGTTGTCAACATTACGTATTGTCACTAAATTCAATTGAACTTATGTTGCCTGATACCTTCAATGCATAGTTTTTCCGAGTTATTGTGGTTTGATGAATGTTAGGGAGTGGTGGTGGCAACCCACTTTTATCCTTTTGAACTGAAAACATGATTTATTAAATCTCACTTTCGACCCTCAGTAGAGTTTTTAAAACGAAAGAAAAACAACAAGTACAAAACATTCCGAGAACTTCGTTTCATTTCAGCGTGCTTTGGCCAAACCGGGGGAAAACCCTGCTGGTACCCATTGTCATTTGCCTTTGTACCCCGGTGAAAATATCCAACATTTACAAATGTAACACCTTATGACTATGGAGCTATACAAAGGAAGGAAAATCCTGTTCCATTTTAGGAAACCGGAGCAATTACATCTATGCCCCTGATCATTGGTTATTGCCTAGCTGTGTCCTTGACTCCTATTCCAACACAGACGGTTAAAAGTTCCCCTCAACAAAATAAAACCCGTCATCTGCTCACACACACGACCAAAGTATTAAGCCTGTGTGAGCATGTACATGATAGTCCGACACCTTTCCTAATAGTGTATTTAAAAATTTTGACAAAAATTGATTAACAAATGCTGGTTTTAACCCTTGTTTTTTGCCGTCAAATTTTGACCCAAATTTGATAAAAATGCTGATAATGATTCTTCATTTTTGACCCATTTTTTGGTTGAGATGCTGGACTGACCCCTTGTGACCCTTTTCCAATTTTTGACCCTGGTTTGATAAAAATGCTGGACAAACCTCTTGTGAATTTTTCCAATTTGTTTTGCCCAAAATTTGATAAAAATGCTTGCGTCCCCCTTGAATTTAAAAACAAAATTGCCCTAAATTTGTTTAAAATGCTGGACTGACCCCTTGTGATCTTTAAATATTTTGACCCAAAGTTGATAAAAATACCGGACTTACCGGCCTTGTGATTTTTCATTTTTTTTTTTACCAATTTCGTAAAACTTGTTAACCAAATTTTGATTAGAATGCTTGACTTATTCTTCGTGATTTTTCTTCTTAATATTTTAACCAAAAAATTTATAAAAATGCTGGATTACCCCCTTTGTGTTTTTTATAATTTGACTCAAACTTTGATAGAATTGATTGACTTAAACCCTTTGGATTTTTAATTTTTTTGAACGAAACTCGATTAAAATTGCTTATGATTTGTTCTTTTTCTGTTTTGACAAAAATGCTTGACTTTACCTCTCGCGATTTTCATTTTTGATCAAAATTTTGTAAAAATGCTAGTCTTGGTCCAAGACGTCACTATCCTATACACGTAACTATCTTATACAATAATACTCGTGATAACCCGACAGAGGGCGCGCTTTTCGTTCTTAAATTTATCGGCGCGGCTGACAACTGTAGTAACGTCTTGGATATCTTGTATTAGAGGGTGTGGCCAAGTTATGGTAATGAGGCATCAAATCATGTATTATTCATATTAGTGACTGAATGACAAGCTTGTATGACCTGCAAGATGTGAAAGGTCATGAACTCGTGTATGCTGTGCATGTTGTTGACATCGCGACCGTGCAATCTTGTGTTTTGAGTGATCATGGCTTCTTCGTCGCATTTATCAACGCATTATTAGCAAGTGATTCTGAAATTATTCAAGCTAAATCATTTGCTTGCAATTTGTCAGGTTTTGATTCTTTGAAGCCACAACAGTTTCAAGCTGTGGATGTGGGGATCCCCGCGGACGATGATGTTTTCGTTTAAAACTACATGAAATTGTCAGGCTATTTTAAAATGTTATTGGCAAACCTGCATGAGTGTGCAGTAGCCAAATCATACCAATTGGCCTGCTATTAAATTTACACTAAACACCCCCCTCCCCCCAAAAGGGCTTTCAAGAATTGAAATGTCCACACAGGACTCGATTTTGATTGTACAGTGTCTGACATGGTAAACAAACCTTTTGTATGAATTAAGCAAGCTTTTTTGAGAGGGGGTGCACTGTAAAAACGGCGTTTAGAATCTAAACACATTTCTAAACGCCTCGCTTGTACCCACTTTTTTCACACGTTTAGCCCTCAACATGTTTAGATTTTGCGTTTCGGTGACATGTTTACCCCGAGACACATTTAGCCTGTGATACGTTTAGATTGAATGTGTTTAGGGTTCCAAGATAGTGAGTGTTAAACATGTTTAGAATCCAACACGTTTCAGAGAATAAGCTTAATTTTTAAACACCTGAAGAAAAGAAAAGAGAAATGTTGCAACATTCGCCTGCCTGCTTACGCTCGGCATGAGAATCGATAAATCATCATCATCTCAACGGTCATCGAGATTATTTTCAGGAGCAATGATGCCATAATTTCAGTCATGCTGAAAACAGTCATTTTGAAGTCTTAGAATCCGTTCCAATTATATACATTTTGGGCTTTACTTTCTACCCATGGTGTGAATCTTTGAAGTGTGCTGGCCAATATGATACAACAAACATTTGCTTCAATTGAATTACACACATTAAAGTGTAAACTACTGCGCAGGAAAGGCTGTTATACCTACAATGGTTTTGAATAAACACCGAGGTCTATATTTGTGCATATTTAATGAAACCCCGCCCATTTCATTCTAAACAAACTGATGAATTTAAACACTTACAAAACATGTTTACAAGCAAACATGTTTAGAAATATGTTTGTAAGCTAAATTGGTATCCATTTAACATGTCAAAAAGCTAAACGTGTTGCGATCAATGCAGGTTTGAACTGGTTTGAACATTCAAATACACCAGAATGTGTGTTCATCATTTTAGTACGTTTGCTACCTGAGCAATTTTACTTGCCATGAGGCTAAACGTGTGGAGCATTTTTGATACCTTTGTAAAGTTACGTATTACCAAAATGCGAATTATTTTAAACCCTTTTAAATGTCTTTGTGCCATATAGCAAAAACGCTCTCCAAGGAAGGCCTATATGCATGCCTACGTGGAAGCCTATCATGACTAGCTGCTTAGCATTTTCATACCAATAGCAAACGTATTCAATGTAAACACATTCTGGTGTATTCAAATGTTCAAACCAGTTCAAAACACGTTTAGCTTTTGACATGTTAAAGAGGTAGCCATTTAGCTTCAAACATATTTCTGAACGTGTTTGCGTGTAAACATGTTTTGTATGTGTTTAAATTCAAAACTGCATTTTAAACAAGCACAACAAATCTCAACCCGTTTAGCTTTTTGACATGTTAAAGAGGTAGCCATTTAGCTTACAAACATATTTCTAAACACGTTTGCCTGTAAACATGTTTTGTATGTGTTTAAATTCAAAACTGCATTTCAAACAAGCACAACAAATCTCAACCCATTTAGTTTTTTGACATGTTAAAGAGATAGCCATTTAGCTTACAAACATATTTCTGAACGTGTTTGCGTGTAAACATGTTTTGTATGTGTTTAAAATCTAAACGCCGTTTTTACAGTGTGGTTGCATGTAGATAAAGTGCAGTTAAATATTTCCTCAAGATCCAATAAATGAGCTGCGAAGGTCTACCAATGTGTACTGGTGTTTTGATCTGTCTTTTAATGCCTTGGTGCATTGCTCCATTGCTTTCAATACAAAGATCCATGATGTATTGGTTCAGACCACAATACAAATTTATGCATGTTCACATTAGTATGTGTGCACACCATTAGTTTGTATATATTGTAACAAGAATTTACTCTAGATTCTTCTTCGGCACAACACAGCAAAACACACACAATATCAGACAGTTTTCTGGGTCACTTTTCTGCTTCTTTATTTTCACGTCCACTCCAAAGCACTTACATAACAAGAAGAACGTTTAGGCTACGTCTTCCCAACGAGACGGGTGTCCCAGCCGTCCAGCGAGGGGCCCGCTTCGACACAGCTCTAACAACGGTGCCGTGTCACAGCGCCCTCCAGGAGGCCGCTCGGTAACACGGCTCCCACCGGGCCCGTGTCACAGCGCCCTCCCATCATCGGCCGACTCCACCACGGAGTCGTGCTGGCGCCCTCTTGCTGAACGGTCTGGGCCAATGCTACACTGCCCCCTCCAAGAACACTGCTTGTCCCCAAGCAGGCAGCGAACTCCCGTCCCGGTGGGAACACGCAACCTGTACAGAAGAACAACAACAACAACAAAAGGAAAGAGCAACAACAACAAAATGGCTGGCAAGTCTGTCCTACTATGGCTGTTGGCCTTGTGTCTCTGGTCCGGCCGTCCCTGGGGGTGGCTGTCGCTGGGTCTCCGTCGGTTCCCACTCCATCCGCTCCATCCTCCACTCGTTCCGCAGGTGCGGAGCTGATTCACAGGCTCCGCTCCATAGGTTTGTACAGTGCGGGGCTGAGCCGTTGGCTCCGCTCCATGGGGTTGTTTGCGGAGCTGATTGACAGGCTCCGCACAATAGAATTGTGTAGTGCGGAGCTGAGCCGTGGGCTCCGCTCCATAGGGTTGTGTAGTGCGGAGCTGAGCCGTGGGCTCTGCTCCATTGGTTTGTACAGTGCGGAGCTGATTCACAAGCTCCGCTCCATAGGGTTGTGCAGTGCGGAGCTGAGCCGTGGGCTCCGCTCCATAGGTTTGTGCAGTGCGGAGCTGATTCACACGCTCCGCTCCATAGGGTTGTGCAGTGCGGAGCTGAGCCGTGGGCTCTGCTCCATTGGTTTGTACAGTGCGGAGCTGATTGACAAGCTCCGCTCCATAGGGTTGTGTAGTGCGGAGCCGAGCCGTGGGCTCTGCTCCATTGGTTTGTACAGTGCGGAGCTGATTCACAAGCTCCGCTCCATAGGGTTGTGTAGTGCGGAGCTGAGCCGTGGGCTCTGCTCCATTGGTTTGTACAGTGCGGAGCTGATTGACAAGCTCCGCTCCATAGGGTTGTGTAGTGCGGAGCCGAGCCGTGGGCTCTGCTCCATTGGTTTGTACAGTGCGAAGCTGATTAAGCTCCGCTCCATAGGGTTGTGTAGTGTGGAGCTGAGCCGTGGGCTCTGCTCCATTGGTTTGTACAGTGCGGAGCTGATTCACAAGCTCCGCTCCATAGGGTTGTGTAGTGCGGAGCTGAGCCGTGGGCTCTGCTCCATTGGTTTGTACAGTGCGGAGCTGATTCACAAGCTCCGCTCCATAGGGTTGTGCAGTGCGGAGCTGAGCCGTGGGCTCTGCTCCATAGGTTTGTGCAGTGCGGATCTTATTCACACGCTCCGCTCCATAGGGTTGTGTAGTGCGGAGCTGAGCCGTGGGCTCTGCTCCATTGGTTTGTACAGTGCGGAGCTGACTCACAAGCTCCGCTCCATAGGGTTGTGTAGTGCGGAGCTGAGCCGTGGGCTCTGCTCCATTGGTTTGTACAGTGCGGAGCTGATTCACAAGCTCCCCTCCATAGGGTTGTGTAGTGCGGAGCTGAGCTGTGGGCTCTGCTCCATTGGTTTGTACAGTGCGGAGCTGATTCACAAGCTCCGCTCCATAGGGTTGTGTAGTGCGGAGCCGAGCCGTGGGCTCTGCTCCATTGGTTTGTACAGTGCGAAGCTGATTAAGCTCCGCTCCATAGGGTTGTGTAGTGTGGAGCTGAGCCGTGGGCTCTGCTCCATTGGTTTGTACAGTGCGGAGCTGATTCACAAGCTCCGCTCAATAGGGTTGTGTAGTGCGGAGCCGAGCCGTGGGCTCTGCTCCATTGGTTTGTACAGTGCGGAGCTGATTCACAAGCTCCGCTCCATAGGGTTGTGCAGTGCGGAGCTGAGCCGTGGGCTCTGCTCCATTGGTTTGTACAGTGCGGAGCTGATTGACAAGCTCCGCTCCATAGGGTTGTGTAGTGCGGAGCCGAGCCGTGGGCTCTGCTCCATTGGTTTGTACAGTGCGGAGCTGATTCACAAGCTCCGCTCCATAGGGTTGTGTAGTGCGGAGCTGAGCCGTGGGCTCTGCTCCATTGGTTTGTACAGTGCGGAGCTGATTGACAAGCTCCGCTCCATAGGGTTGTGTAGTGCGGAGCTGAGCCGTGGGCTCTGCTCCATTGGTTTGTACAGTGCGGAGCTGACTCACAAGCTCCGCTCCATAGGGTTGTGTAGTGCGGAGCTGAGCCGTGGGCTCTGCTCCATTGGTTTGTACAGTGCGGAGCTGATTCACAAGCTCCGCTCCATAGGGTTGTGTAGTGCGGAGCTGAGCCGTGGGCTCTGCTCCATTGGTTTGTACAGTGCGGAGCTGATTCACAAGCTCCGCTCCATAGGGTTGTGTAGTGCGGAGCCGAGCCGTGGGCTCTGCTCCATTGGTTTGTACAGTGCGGAGCTGATTCACAAGCTCCGCTCCATAGGGTTGTGTAGTGCGGAGCTGAGCCGTGGGCTCTGCTCCATTGGTTTGTACAGTGCGGAGCTGATTGACAAGCTCCGCTCCATAGGGTTGTGTAGTGCGGAGCTGAGCCGTGGGCTCTGCTCCATTGGTTTGTACAGTGCGGAGCTGACTCACAAGCTCCGCTCCATAGGGTTGTGTAGTGCGGAGCTGAGCCGTGGGCTCTGCTCCATTGGTTTGTACAGTGCGGAGCTGATTCACAAGCTCCGCTCCATAGGGTTGTGTAGTGCGGAGCTGAGCCGTGGGCTCTGCTCCATTGGTTTGTACAGTGCGGAGCTGATTCACAAGCTCCGCTCCATAGGGTTGTGTAGTGCGGAGCCGAGCCGTGGGCTCTGCTCCATTGGTTTGTACAGTGCGAAGCTGATTAAGCTCCGCTCCATAGGGTTGTGTAGTGTGGAGCTGAGCCGTGGGCTCTGCTCCATTGGTTTGTACAGTGCGGAGCTGATTCACAAGCTCCGCTCAATAGGGTTGTGTAGTGCGGAGCCGAGCCGTGGGCTCTGCTCCATTGGTTTGTACAGTGCGGAGCTGATTCACAAGCTCCGCTCCATAGGGTTGTGCAGTGCGGAGCTGAGCCGTGGGCTCTGCTCCATTGGTTTGTACAGTGCGGAGCTGATTGACAAGCTCCGCTCCATAGGGTTGTGTAGTGCGGAGCCGAGCCGTGGGCTCTGCTCCATTGGTTTGTACAGTGCGGAGCTGATTGACAAGCTCCGCTCCATAGGGTTGTGTAGTGCGGAGCCGAGCCGTGGGCTCTGCTCCATTGGTTTGTACAGTGCGGAGCTGACTCACAAGCTCCGCTCCATAGGGTTGTGTAGTGCGGAGCTGAGCCGTGGGCTCTGCTCCATTGGTTTGTACAGTGCGGAGCTGATTGACAAGCTCCGCTCCATAGGGTTGTGTAGTGCGGAGCTGAGCCGTGGGCTCTGCTCCATTGGTTTGTACAGTGCGGAGCTGATTCACAAGCTCCGCTCCATAGGGTTGTGTAGTGCGGAGCCGAGCCGTGGGCTCTGCTCCATTGGTTTGTACAGTGCGGAGCTGATTCACAAGCTCCGCTCCATAGGGTTGTGTAGTGCGGAGCTGAGCCGTGGGCTCTGCTCCATTGGTTTGTACAGTGCGGAGCTGATTGACAAGCTCCGCTCCATAGGGTTGTGCAGTGCAGAGCTGAGCCGTGGGCTCTGCTCCATAGGTTTGTGCAGTGCGGAGCTGATTCACACGCTCCGCTCCATAGGGTTGTGCAGTGCGGAGCTGAGCCGTGGGCTCTGCTCCATTGGTTTGTACAGTGCGGAGCTGATTGACAAGCTCCGCTCCATAGGGTTGTGTAGTGCGGAGCTGAGCTGTGGGCTCTGCTCCATTGGTTTGTACAGTGCGGAGCTGACTCACAAGCTCCGCTCCATAGGGTTGTGTAGTGCGGAGCTGAGCCGTGGGCTCTGCTCCATTGGTTTGTACAGTGCGGAGCTGATTCACAAGCTCCGCTCCATAGGGTTGTGTAGTGCGGAGCCGAGCCGTGGGCTCTGCTCCATTGGTTTGTACAGTGCGGAGCTGATTCACAAGCTCCGGTCCATAGGGTTGTGTAGTGCGGAGCTGAGCCGTGGGCTCTGCTCCATAGGTTTGTACAGTGCGGAGCTGATTGACAAGCTCCGCTCCATAGGGTTGTGTAGTGCGGAGCTGAGCCGTGGGCTCTGCTCCATTGGTTTGTACAGTGCGGAGCTGACTCACAAGCTCCGCTCCATAGGGTTGTGTAGTGCGGAGCTGAGCCGTGGGCTCTGCTCCATTGGTTTGTACAGTGCGGAGCTGATTCACAAGCTCCGCTCCATAGGGTTGTGTAGTGCGGAGCTGAGCCGTGGGCTCTGCTCCATTGGTTTGTACAGTGCGGAGCTGACTCACAAGCTCCGCTCCATAGGGTTGTGTAGTGCGGAGCTGAGCTGTGGGCTCTGCTCCTTTGGTTTGTACAGTGCGGAGCTGACTCACAAGCTCCGCTCCATAGGGTTGTGTAGTGCGGAGCTGAGCCGTGGGCTCTGCTCCATTGGTTTGTACAGTGCGGAGCTGATTCACAAGCTCCGCTCCATAGGGTTGTGTAGTGCGGAGCTGAGCCGTGGGCTCAGGGGAATACCACGGGGAGGGGAAGGTTGGTTCCGTGTGGGACCGCCCCAACCCCTCCCCGGTCTCTGGGGCATGCTGCGGAGAGGCACAGAACTACTTCCTCGGAACCCGCTCCGATCCTTCCCCCCTCACGTTGGTGCTCCGTCGCCCCGACCCTTCCGCCCCTCTCATGTCGGTGCTCTGTTGAGAGAACCAGAACGATTCCGTGAGGGATCGCCCCGACCCCTCCAGCCCCCTCGTGTCTGTGCTCTGTTGAGAGAGCCGGAACGATTCCGAGGGATCGCCCCGACCCCTCCGCCCACCAGAACGATTCCGTGTGGTACCGCTCCGACCCCCCGCGCCCACTTGACCTGACGCGGACGTGACTCTCCTGACCTTAAGAACCTGTGGCTGACCCCCCTCATCTCCACTGTTGCTCCTACCGGCCTCTCCCAGCCCTAGGAATGATAATATCTCATCCACTGTAGACCACAATGGCCCACCCATTGTCTGAGTCTGGCTCGGCGTGTCCCCAGCATCTGCTGAGTCTGACGCCAAACTACCCAAAACACGTGAAAACCCCCACAGAGAAAAGCAATCTTTTTACCTGATTCCAGTGTCTTGCTAGTGCTCCTGCCGTCCCGGGGTTTAGAAATTATATAATTAAAACCTTATGTTTATTTAAAGTATCAGAAACAAATTTTCATTGCTCAATAATTTTCATGCAGATTGGTATGAACAGCAACTTTACAAATTGTAATATTTCACATTTAAACTACTCAATTGGGTATTTAGTGGTAATAATACCAAACCTTCAATATATGTTAAAGGCAATGATTTAGTCAAAGGCAATATGCCACAGGAAACAGTAATTTAATTGCTTGCTTTTACAACTTCCATTATGTTACTAGGACCTAGGCTAACCCCAATCTGCCTTGTGAGGGCGCTGTAACCTCAATCTTTCCAAATTTGTGTTGGTCACCAAGTGGCCCTGTGAATAAAATGTCTCTGGTCACCAGTGCATTAGCTGCAAATATGTGTTGGTACTGAAAGGGTTATGTGGGAAAAAATCACACTCGCGATTCGAAAAGCAAACAATTTTCCCAAAAGATCTGTGATGTTTTTAAAAAACAATTAAGCATTAGGGCTTTCTACAAGTACAGTAGCATTCGACCAGTAAGTTTCATAACTGGATTAAAAATTAAATCGGGCACAAAAATAGGAATGCAATGGTGCTAGAGCCAAGGATACGAAGTGGATTGGCCCTATTCATGGAGCTATATACTTTTTGTTTTTCTTAACCCTTTCAGTACCGCCGTGCCATAGCGGCTCAAAACAACATCCCACTTGGTGACCAATGAGTCCGTATGGCACGTAATTATTTGCATTCTTGGTGACCAATGAGCCTCTCTGGCACATCGACAAAAAGTAAGTTATCAAAATGTTAATAGCCCCCTCAATCGCCTGCGTCGATCCCCCCGGCAACAAGCTGGCCGCGTGTGCCCTGAAGCGTCGCAAGTTTTAAAATTTAAGCGGGATCGTTAAGCGTCCCCCAACGCATTCTTGAGTAAGAGATCATTCTGACAACATGGCCGATGAAAATGAAAAAATTTTGGAAGAAATTTTCGCAGACAGTGGTTCAGAAATGTCGTCTGACGAGGATTCGCCACTTTATGACTCGGAGACGTCAGAAGACAGTGAGGATACAGAGCCGAGGGCCTCGACATCAACAGCAACATTAACCTGTTCTAAGAAGGGTAAGAAGACCAAAAAGAAGCCGAATTTCAGGTGTGGATGGCGTGAAGCCAACTGTTACACACGGCGACCGCCTGTTAAATTTACAGCAAACACCGGGGCTACAGAAGACTTCAGTTCGTTCTCCCCCATACAAATCTTCAAACTGTACTTTTGTGAAGCAGTGTGGCAGATGATGGTACTAGAGACTAATCGTTATGCTGAACAAATATTGGGAGCGGGGGCAGAAAAAAAGTGTGCATGGAGACCAACTGATGTACCTGAAATGATGGCATTCGTGGCCCTACTTCTTTGCATGGGAATCAACAAAAGGCCTCGTTACTCCATGCATTGGTCCAGGTCTGAAATTCTACGAAGTCCCCTGTACTCAGCAACCATGGCTCGTAACCGATTTACTGCAATCCTAAGATTTTTTCACCTCGCCAATAACAGAGATGTCGAGAGCGACTCTCCCCGTGACAAACTTGCTAAATTACGCCCACTGTTAAACATTGTACTACCATCATTCCTCCGGGTGTACCAGCCGGGACGAAGCCTTTCACCGGACGAGACGATGGTCAAATTCAAAGGACGACTGAGCTTCAAGCAGTACATGCCAAGAAAAGCCGCAAAATGGGGATTGAAATCTTTCTCATTGAACGAATCCGACACAGGGTACACATGTGCCTGGGAGTTGTTCATAGGATCGCAGCCCAGGTCCCCACAAGGACAGTCCTCTGTAAGTGATCCTGAGACAAACCATCCATCCGAAATAGGGGCACCAGGCAACATAGTATTGAACCTTTTGCAGGGACTCGAAAATAAAGGACATTGCATCTACATGGACAATTGGTTTAGTAGCCCGGCTCTGTTCTCCAAGTTGTCTGAGCTAGGATTCGGAGCTTGTGGAACTGTGCGCTATACCACCCTAGGGATACCCGACGTAGCAAACTCCAAGAAATTTCCTATGAAAAGCGGTGCAGATCCCAAATTTTATCAGAAAGTAGGCCAACTATGCGTTATGTGGCAGGACACAAAACGTGTCACTCTCCTCTCAAACTATGGCGATTGCAGTGTCACTAGTAAAAAGATTCGGAGCCGGAAAACTTCAACAGGATTTCGTCATATCAACAAACCGTGCATAGTCGAGGATTACAATAAATACATGGGGGGCACGGATCTGGCAGGACAATTATGCACGCACTATACTCATACCCACAAAACATTCAAATGGTGGAAACGTGTATTTATTACAATCCTAGACATATGTTTGCTTAATGCTACGGTCGTATACAACAGCATCCATACAAACAAGAGCTTGTCTACTTTGGATTTTCGGGTCAAGGTGATAGAGGCACTTATTTCAAGCTTCGAGAACAACCGAGTTGACCATGCCCGTCAAGTGTCAAGTGCTTCAAACGCCCTTTCAACTCAGCACTTTCCGGGTCCGAATGTTGACGGGAAGAAACGTGACTGTGTTGTATGCAGTTCCACCTCTAATCGGAAACAAACTCGCATGATTTGTAAGCAGTGTATCAAGCCAATGTGTGTTATACCATGCTTTGAGAAATACCACACCAAGCGATAAATTAGGTCAACAATTAAACTATTAAGTTAATTATGAAAAAATGTGTAAAGCTGTTTATTGGAGAATTTCTACACCATGCGAATAATTTTCAATACTTTCTGAAAACTACTCCCCCCCCCCTCCCCGCTACAATGTTGAATCCCACAATCGCATGCCTGCAAACAATCAACATTGAGGCGGGGGGGGGGGGGGAATGGTACTTAGAAAAAACAAGTATAGCACTTTGGCAAAATTTAATGTTAGTTCCTTCTTTACATATTGTTTCATGATAGGTGTAAATTAGATTTGAGGAGTACTTTTTGTCCAGTTCCTATTGTGCGTAATGAAAACTCTCTTATTTTTATTGAATGTGCAATCCTATGAGCGGGTTTGGGGGGTGCTTCAAAAGGATTTTATTAAAACATTATGTTTATTTAATGTTTCAGAAACTAATTTTACAATAATCAAAATGGCCGACTTAAGCAACTGTACCACATTGTTTGTATTTGGTCTCATTGGGTTCCTGCATCCTGAAAACCTGGCAATATTTTATGTTACGGGCCAAAACCAAATTGTTTGGCGGCCATTTTTATTAATAACATGGCCGCCTTAACCGACTGATGCAATAATTTTATTATGTTTCTTGTTGGGTTCCTGGATCCTTAATACATTCCAGTTTCCAACATTGAGGCGGGGGGGGGGGGGTGGTACTTAGAAAATACAAGTATAGCACTTTGGAAATATTTTATGTTAGTTCCTTCTTTACATATTGGTTAATGCTAGGTAAAACATTAATTGTAGGAGTAATTTTGTTCGAGTAACGTTCATATTGTGCTTAATCAAACTTCTCTTGTTTATTTTTAATGTATAATACCGGTGAATCCTATGAGCGCTAATCCAAGTTTCCTACATTGAGGCGGGTGGGGGGGGGGGGGGTGGGTAGGATGATTGTTTTAAAGTACAAGTATAGCACTTTGGCTATATATTATGTTATTTAATGCGAGTTCCTTCTTTGTCATTAAATGTGGTCACAAAAATGTTGTTGGATTAAAACCTTCTGTTTATTTTTGGTTTGATAAACCAATGTTATAATAATCAAAATGGCCGCCTTTTAAAAGTGACTGAACCACCATGGCAATTATAATTTTTTTATGTGAGGCTCATACACGGAGATACGGGCCAAAACCAACTTGATTGGCGGACATTTAGAAATGGGCACTATTTAATGTTATTTTATGTCAGTTCCTTCTTTGTCATTAAATGTTGAAAAAAATTATACTTTTGATTTTACCAGTCATTTATTTATAAGTCATATTGTGCGTAATCCAAACTCTCTTGTTTATATTTAATGTTCTATCCTAGGAGCGGGTTGGGGGGTGCTTTATAAAAAAATTCTTAAAACCTTTTGTTTTTTGGAGGATTCATAATTTGCCAACAATCTAAATGGCCGCCTTAACCAATTGATCAACTATTTCATCCTGAAAACATGGGTATAGTCACCAAATCCCAGTATCTGTGAGGCTCAACCAATTTTTATTTTATTTTTGGCGGGTTTGGGGGGGGGGGAGGATGCTGTTTCAAAAGTAATTTCTTTAAACCTTATGTTTATTTAACGTTTCAAAAATATGTCTCATGCAGATTGGTATGAACAGCTACTTGACAAATGTTTAGCTTTAACATTTAAACTACTAAATTGTGTATTTAGTGCTCATAATACCATACCTCAAATATATGTTAAAGGCAATGCTTTAGTCCAAGGCAATATGCCAAAGGAAACAGTAATTTTTTGGCTTGCTTGTACAACTTGCATTATGTTACTAGGACCTAGGCTAACCCCAATCTGCCTTGTGAGGGCGCTGTAACCAAAAACTGTCCTAAATAGTGGTGGTCACCAGGTAGCCATGTCAAGGAAATGTCTCTGGTCACCATTGCATAAGTAGCCAATATGTGTTGGTACTGAAAGGGTTATAACTAGTTTCCGATGTTCGTATTGTAAAAGTCACATTGTATTTAGCGCGCGCGCGTGCTGACCTCCAGCCAGAAACTTCTTTGCACAATGTGCACACACAGGTGGCATGGTCGACTCACGCTGCGGTAGTGTATGATCTTCACGCCCCCTAGACTTGGTTCCAAGTCTGTGATCGTGGTTTTTAGTCGTCCTGATAGCCGATACACTATTTGCTGAAACAGCGCCCTCTTGTGGATAAACCTCCGTCTTGAACCTACGATCACAGACTTGGGAACATTCGGTTTGTACACACCCTATGGCGAATTAGTCCAAAAGTGGACGGAACACTCTGATTGGTCAGAATCTCCGAGGCCTTCAATAAAATGCACATTCAAACTTAACCGTTTATACCACGGGATATAGTATAGAAATACAACATTGATGCACGTGTAACTAATCTGTCTCTGCTCAGTGATTCAACTTACACAACTTACAGTTTGGAAACACAAAAAATAAAGTGATTCTAGTTTTTTTAAATTCAAAATACGTAAAAAACGTTGGGACAATCTTTGGATGATTCCATTCAAATCATAGGTATCACCATTTTTCGTCTAGTAAGGATCAGGTTGTTTGTCATGTTTATTTTTCAACATTTTGAGAGTAAATCTTGTATTATTTAATGTATAAATTAATATATAGCGTACTGTACATACAAAGCACTATAAAATAAAAGCAATGGCTCGATTTAACAGAAAATGCTGAAGCCAATGGGAGTTTTGTGGTCTCCTGATTGGTCATCTCTCTGACATAGTGTTGTTATGTAAATGTCAGTTGTGAATAAATGAATATCCCGTATACACAAGAGGGTAAAGTCTGAGATTGCGAGTTAGAGCGCGTGATAGCCAATCTGCGGGGGAATTTTGCGTGGCCGATGCAGAGAAATAACCGCAATCTCAGACTTGAAATCAAGTCTACACGCCCCCCGGACCCCGCGCCAGGCATTTGCAGGTGTTTCGTGCTTATGTTCAGTGTGTGAGAAAAACACGATGTCCACACACACAAATTCACGTGTAATTCCTCATCAGTCAGTGAATTAATAGTGGTCCACAAATGAAACAAAGTGTACGAGGTACGGATTATTAGTAGCTTTTTTGAAGAAGAAAAAATAGGTAGGGCCTATGTCATTAACTTTGTCTCTCCCTCATTTTTCCCCTTGATGTTTTATTTTATTTTTTTTGTTTTTTCAAGCAAAAGGGGGGGGGCGTGCGCCCCCCACGCCCCCCCTGTATCCGCACCTGCAAAGAACAAGTCCTCTACAGCTGAATGATAATTTAAAGTACTTAATCCAATTAGTGGACATCTGGTTAAATGCCGGACAAGATTAACGGCCACCAACAATATAAAATCGGAAATCAAAATACAATTGGAGGCTTAAGAGTCACGGAGTATTTAGATTCAATCAAATTCCTTATGACTATGATTACAATGGTAACTTGCACGGCATCTGGTAACACCCAAGCGCACAATGGATGTAGTTCAATGGAGGTCAAGGCAGTGCAACAAGGTTATTGTGTTCTTCTTTGACAAAGGTGCTCGATCGTATGAGTTCTGAATTAGGTCAAAAACGGGAACAATCGAGGTTTAAAAGTCCATGAGACTAATATCGGCAAAAAATTTTCATGAAGATCGCGATAACAGTTTTTTTATTGATGTTGGTTGAAATGTTCAACAGTTCTGTTTGTGAAAAAAAAAAAATAATCCGGTTGACGGACGCTCAGAGGATGTTGAAGGTGCTGGATAGATGGGCTCAGTCATGGGTCATCCACGTCGTACACTACGGGGGTAAAGGCGGTCTAGAGTTGTTCTTCACGTCTGGAGTGTTAAAAGACCCTCATCTGTGCAGTGGACAGGATTCCACGAGGGAAGACAACTCTGCCCGCTGCCGGTCCCCACAGGCCCAGCCGGGAATGCCCTAAATATCTAGGGGATGAGTATACCGGTTACACACTAACCGGGTATGTGCTATGAAGATCAATTGATGCTTGATGCCATTGATTTGCCCGTACCTGGAACTTCCACCAAATGTGACCATCGTAATGAAACGGGCTAAACGGCATTCAAGTGACTCATGTTTTATTGGTTCAAGTCAAATATAATCTTAGCAAAATGAGACTGAAGGATAGTACTTAGGTGGCAATTAATCTTAGTTGTAAATATGAAACGTTAAAATAAAATATAAAAGGATCATTACCTGTAGGGTGAAGATAGCAAAACACGTCTTAACTGGTCTTCAGCCCGAAACAGAATTATCTTGAGAGGGGAGCCGCCTGAGGGCGCTTGCCAAAACATTTAAAGAAATTAATGATTAAGTAATAAAGTAGGGGGTTTGCATCGCAACCGTCACACACAAATTTCATTTCAAAAGGTGGCCGTGTTTTTGAGATATCGCCGAAAAACCGGAGCAAATAATGTCCATGCGGGAAGAATAATCCCCGATAGGAATACACAACCTCAGATTCAAATTTGGGGACGTAAAAACTGTTACAGTTTTACATAACCACACAACTTCGAGGTGAATTGTTTCAAACGCTTTGTACTACCGAAAGCCGCTGTAGGCTTCTAACCAATGAGTTGTCATTGCCATAAGAGTGATTACCAAACGTATTTATTATTTTATTATTATTATTATTTATTTTAAGATCTTTATACAGGATACACAAATCAGCACAACAGCTGTATTACATTATGGTCCTGTGTATTAAAAAAAGGAAACAGGAAAAACAGTCTGAGTAAAAAGATTTTACAATTAAAAATAAAAGAAGAACAACAACAGGATTAAAATATACTTAAAAATTGATTTGTTTATACATATTTTTAAAACCACCAATAGACGATGCATTTTGGGCCATAGTAGGTAACTTGTTCCATATAGCAGCACCAGAATAATTAAAAGATTGCTTAAAACATTCCATGTTAGGCTTAGGGAGAACAACATTAAGAGAATCAGCATTTCTAGTATTGAACCCATGCCTATCAAAGTACATCTCAATATTATTACAAAGTCTGTCTGGGGCTAAACCATTAACACATTTATACATATTGCAGGCTAAAAAGAAATCCCTCCTCTGTTCAAAAGTCTGCCAAGAAAGAGTTCTCATTATATCATCACCATGAGAATTTACATAATCAAAATCATTATACTTCTGGTAAGATACAAAACAAAAAAGCTCACAGATTCACACTAAACTTACATGGTTTAAAGATATTGATAGTCGAAAGCTTCCCTTAAAATATTAGTGGCTGAGGTGCTGTAGTTTTTGAGAAATTAGTAAAACAATATCACGAAAAGACTTTTCGTCTCACTGAGACGAGAAGTCTTTTTTGAAGACAATTCGTTGAATGCTGCCCTCACACACTCGATAATAGTTGTACATTTTCAGTTGGAAAGATTCGCAAATGGTTCATGTTTATGTTACCTCGTACCCACTAAAATAGGAGAATATCTATTTTGTGTTTGTCGTGTATAGTGGTGAGCACAGTTTCCGCGCGGGCGAGGTTGTTTGGAGTTGCTGTGTACACACTCGCGTTGTCGATAAAAAATATCTTTGCAATCTTCATAAGTTATACCACGGCTTTTATCGATGTTAGAGTCTGAAAGGTCAATTTACTAGATCTAAACTGGATTCAACGGTTGCCAATAAACCCAGGAAGAAAATTGGGGGGCCAAAGTTGACAGAATAGGCCCTAAAACGATCAAAGAGTGCGTCGGTCAAACGCCATGTCAGGTATAGAAAACTCCAAAAGTTGTTACTTCCAAGTTCCATCCAGCATGAAATTGAAACTTGAAAGGGTCCTCCTGTGTCGTCGGTGCTTGGACCATCTTGGACGTAGGACTAGGATTAGGAAGATACCTGGAGAAGTAAAGCCATGGGACTGAGTCTTTCGAACGCTGACCTGGCGAGATTGCTGCTAGATATGCACACACAAGTGAGTTTTCTTTATATAAATCTTGATTATTTTAATACCAATGTGACCACTCTGTTCTGTAGGAGGCATTTTGGTTTGCCAGAAATCGTGGGCCTATTTTGATAGTGTCAAAGTGTGCCATTTGATTGAATGAAAAGTATTCATACTTTTTAACAGTAAAACAATCACATAATCATAATGCTGCCATGTATTTTTATTTATTTTTATTGATATATATTCTCCATTAGGTCTACTTCTTGATTAAATTTAACACAAACAAAAATATTTTTAACTTTTATAGATCTGCTGTCCAATCATCAGTGCCACTGCTATCCCCCTTTTGAGCCACCGGTTACGTCAACACCATCGTGGAGTTGGACCAGAAAATGTTGAAGGGGGACATTTCAGAATCTTCCAATGTGTAAGTTTATGGTACCAATTAAAATCTTTTAAAAAGGCGAGTTGTTGGCCAACAGCCAAGCACCTATAATGTATTGATTAAAAAAAATGTTTTATGAGAACATACAAACAATGATACATGTACGTACAGATGTAACCATTACCAGCTGTCCATCAATTACAGTATATCTGTAGTCCCGCCGTATGTAGATCCAGATGACTTTGCAGTTTGTTTGAAAGGATGCAATTTCAAATTCTTGTTTGTGTTTATTAACTTAACATGAAGTTAACGTGCATTCAACAAGAAGTACCATGTATGATGTGTACGTGTTAATTTTAGACATGTTGTACAGATTCATTACTTCAACTATTTTTATTTATTTTGTGCATCTTCTGTAGTTCTGTTATTTCTGGAGTTGCACCATTTGAATCACCAACAGAAAAGTGGTAGGTGCACACATTTTTATTTCTGTTAATTTCAGCTCTATTAGTATTAAATGTAAACTAGTTAACTGGTAAGTTGAACTCGTTTCTCGTTTCATGAATTTGGCCAATATTCATGTCAGAACATACAACGCAATTGAAAAAAGGGATGTATACTATGCCAAGCCAATGAGGAGGAGGCAGAGATAGCAATTATGTGAAAAGGGCACCACGGCATTTTTGTCTGAATTAGGGGGCATCATGGCAAAAACAAAATTTAACGAGACAGGTGAAAAAACTAAGGCCCCAAAAACGTTGTACACAAAAACAATGCGTCTTAATAGGGGGGCGACTTTGTAGTGGGCAACTTTGGAGTGGGCGAGTTGACAGTAACGACACTGTAGCCAATACGTTTGTTGTAAACACAATCCTTTGGCTGCTTTTTATTCGTTTTGTCTTGGTGTGATCATGCTGAATTTTGTCATTACAACAAGAGACAAATTTTTTTTTTTTTTAGTCCAGAGATAGTAAAACATTTCCTTTATCAGAAATGCATGAAATACAAGTGCGCCCAAGAAGTTTACCAAACATTCATCATTGCTTTTATGTACACCATGTATGATGATCATACGCAAAGTGATTTAGCCTTTTTATTTCTCTTATTATTTTAGGTATGATAGTATTGTGCAATACAAGTCTTTTATTCGAATTGCACTCTGTTTTATTGCATTTATAGTACATTTTGGTCTTGACTTGTTCGCTGTACTCAATTTTTTTTTTTTCTGATATCTGTGCAGATGCAAAAATTCAGTCTTTAACTTGACCATTTACATTCAGGTTAAGACATTTCTGTGCACAGTAACCCTGGTTATTTCAATAACCTTATATTATTTTGAGTCCATTTTTGGTAATTATGTTACCTAACCTGGTACTTTTTTTTTACCTCAAATTTCAGGCCTCTCTGTGACTGACCTACCGTTGTATCACGTTAAAGTTTTGGAGGATTCTGTCCGGAGGTACTTGCAGCAGGAGAACTTGACCAGTGTCTGGTGTCTTCCTGATATTGTAACCCAGCCAGATTTCTGTGAGTTGGTGCAATGGTGTCCCGTTCAAGAATGCTGCAACCAGAGATATCTGTCACTTCGCTAAACGTGGATGTATTTGCGTTCTTGTGTAAATACCGCGAAAGTTTTTTGCTGTTTTACCAGCATTTTTAGACACTGTATTCAGCTGAAACTTTCACATGTGATTTTATAGAATCTTTCTGTATAATTTTGCCTATAAATAAGCCTTTACATAGAACAAAAAAAAGCAATCTAAGACCCTACCTTTTCGGTCATTTATTATTTATGTTGTAACAAAGTACTGCTAGGTAATTGCCTAATTGTTTGTTTATTAGGTGTTATAGAGGATTGGTACAGCCAACAAAAAATAGTTGCAGACAATATTGATGTTTTGTGTGATCAACCGTATACTTGAAAAAACAAATCTGTGAACATTTTTGCTCAATCCGTTGTGTGACTCAGGAGAAAATAGTGAACAAGTATGCTCAGTTGTCAGCACGTAAATACATTGTCGTTATTTTGGGTTCTCACAACCGAAATCAGTAATATAGTGCATTTGTTTTAAGAGTTTCAGATACAGTTTTCTTGATTATGAATTCATATTTCACAGAAAAAAAAGGTTCCAGTGTGAACTTCATAAAGTTTTCAATTCTGTATAATGACTTTTAGATAAAGAAAAATCAATGTTCATTGTGGATTTAAGATAAAGAAAAAGCCACGTTCATTGCTTTCTGTGGCTTCCGTTTAGTATCAATAGTAAACTTATTTTAAGCAATACTCACGACCAAGTGTGCCAAATGCTGTATTGCAAATGGATCCACTCCAGAGATAAGAGGGAACATACAACAAATATTTCAACATTGATGCTTTATACCAGTCTACTAATTGCCTGGGCGTCCTTTAGTTGCTTTTAATTATACTTAGCATTAATATTTAAATGTTTAATATAATTAATTTGTACTAGTGTACATGTAAATGTGGGTATGTGTGTGAGAAATTCATGCAGCTGAAAGAAGAAACTTAAAATAAATTAATGTTTCCATAAAACAAGAAAACAAATGTGAAAGTGTTGTCATTATGGTGGTAAACATTTATTAAAATTGGTTAACTGATCATAGGTTCCCTAGAGAGAAGGGTAAAACAATATTATCTCCTTATATCGGAGGAATGGAATTATGCTTAAAAATATTTGTTTATTTTGTTGTATTATATTGTTTATAGTGGGCTTGCGGGATTAGGCCTCTTTCTTTAGACGAATGCACCGAGCATTTGGAGAGCCAAACGTGAGGAAGCCACAGTGAACAGTTTGTAAGACCAAAAATGCAATCATTGTTGGTTTTTCCTTCTCAGTAATCTAGAGGACAAGTGTAAAAGTTTTTCAAACAAAACAAACGAAACCTTGATGAAATTTTGTTATAATAGCAATGACTCGTGTATAATACTGAGTGCATCGTGAGTGTTCTCACAAGATAGTCGGGCACCTCAATGTTTACCCAAAACCGCATTCAGCTCTGTGAATTTTTGAAAACGTGTCCTCCAAGCTCATTGTTTATGGAAAACCGTGGCGGTCATGCAAATAAAAGGAAGCACTCAGTTTTCTGACCCCTACATACACTGACTGTTACAGAAGTGATTTGAAAACCGAACAAAAGTAATTACTCCAGCAGCCCACAAAACCACCCTCCAGCATATAAGTGTATAACACTGTACAACTATTGAAAGATTTGTTTGAATGCATTACTTATTACGTGAAGCGCCAAGCATGTGTAATTATAAATCACAGAGTAAAAACCAGTAATCTTTACACACAGCTATGCCGGTGTGTAGTTCATAGCAATAGTCAAACATCAGAACCCAGCTTCGTTGCAAGTACATAGTTAGACTTGATTTCAAGTCTGAGATCGCGGTTATTTCTCTGCATCAGCCACACAAAATTCCCCCCGCAGATTGGCTAATCACGCGCTCTAGCTCGCAATCTCAGACTTGACCCTCTTGTGTATACGGGATATTCATTTATTCACAACTGACATTTACATAACAACACTATGCCAGAGAGATGACCAATCAGGAGACCACAAAACTCCTGTTGGTTGCGTCTATTCCCAATAGGTTATAATCACTTCAGTATTTTCTGTAAAATCGATCGAGTCATTTTTTTTTTTTTTTTATAGTGCTTTGTACGTATGCTATTTCCAATTTATACATAAACTAATACTAGATGTAGGCTTATTCTTAAAATATTGAAAAATAAACATGACAAATAACCTGATCCCTACTAGACGAAAAACTGTGTTCCCTTTATTTGAATGGAATCGTCTAATGATTTTCCCAACGTTTTTTAAATTTATTTTGAATTAAAACTCGAATCACTTTGGGTTTTTTGTTTCCAAACTGCAAGTTGAATCACTGAGCAGAGGCAGATTAGTTGCATATGCATCAATGTTGTATTCTGTACTATATCCCGTGGTATAAACGGTCAAGTTTGAATGTGCATTTTATTGACGGCTTCTGAGATTCTGACCAATCAGAGTGTTCCGTCCACTTTTGGACTAATTCGCCATAGGGTGTGTACAAACCGAAAAACAATGTTCCCAAGTCTGTGATCGTAGGTTAAATACGGAGGTTAATCCACAAGAGGGCGCTATTTCAGGCAATAATGTATTGGCTATCAGGTAGACTAAAAACCACGAGCACAGACTTGGAACCAAGTCTAGTACATAGTACATGTACAAACATTACACAATGACCAGACCCGTGTGTGTACAGTTCAAAAACCGCAAACATTTATAAGCTATTATTAGCACACAGCGCGCGACACGGTGGTGTTATCGATCGCTGGCGATGGCAAGTGACCTTTCATGACCGCGAACCCGATCTCTATTTTTAGACGGGCGCAGTCAACTTTCGATTTCATACACAAGTAAGAATCGCCGGTTCACGAATCATGAGTCTCTCGCTGCAAGAGGGCGCCATGCCAATAATTGTAATCTGCAACGGATTTACACAACTTTCCTGAAAAACTTCCGTGTAATTTTCACTTTTTTCTGAAAAACCTGACGACTTATGAGGCTGAAACTTCTACAGGTAAATTGTATTATATACATCTTTATTCACAGTGAGTAGGGATTCATTCCATGGCCTAAAACTAGAAGTATAGAGCTCCTTTAAGTTAAAATGGATCGACGTATCTATCTTCCTCCCGATTAGAAGTACCGCATTTACGAGAACTTGATGCATTAAACTACTGCACTACTGCCCATTAGTGTGACGCAAAGACGTTCTCGAGCCAGTCTCCGTAACGAGCCACTTTGGTGAAAACACCGGGGTAGTTCGGTCTGGCACACCCGACGCCCCAGCTCGTGATCCCCGCCAGATACCACCGCTCAACGTCCGCTGACTCATCCTGTCTACTGCAGACCAATGGACCGCCGGAGTCACCCTGTCAAGAGAATAAGAAGGGGAAAAACAACCAACTTCATTAACAATTTGGCAATTAAGTCTTAATTGCTTTGCAATGTTTCGATAGGTGAAACCGGCAGAATTTGTGAACGGGCCCGGGCGTTATAATAAATAATGTCCAAACGCACCACCACAGGATATTCTGCGTCGCTTCGTGTCGTCGCCTGTTTTTTAATTGATTTGAATGGTGGTTTTGACTTCTGTCGTCCGTCGCGTCTTGCCGTCTCCCGTCGCGTCGTGCCGTCAAGTCGCCTGTCGCGTCGTCCGTTATGTCTCACGTCGTGTCTTCCGTCGTCTGTCGCGTCGTGCCGTAGTCCGTCGCGTCGTGCCGTCGTCCGTTGCGTCGCCCTTTATCTAATCAGTTTAAAACTTGTTTCTCACTCGAAACAGCAAAAAGCTGTGTAACTGTCAACGTTTTAAAAGCTTTTTAATAATAATAATAATAATAATAATAATAAATCATTTGTAGAGCGCAGAAACTATGTTTATATATTCTACTGCGCTTCAAGAGCTCTTAGATGCTATACCACTACACAATGCTATACAATTCAAAGCATGACCATTATATAATTAAATCTATGTTTAAAACAAATAGGTTTTTACTTTAAATTTAAAGCCATCTAATGATTGAGACTTTCTAATGTCCACATCTTGAACATCTTGAATGCGTTCCGGTTGTATGTTTTACTTTGCTTGTCCTTCAAAAACCCTTTTTATTGTGCATTTAAGACCCATTAAATGTTTGACAGTTAAAAAAAAAAAAATCTTTGCTGTTTAAAAAGTATTTTAATGTCCCTTTCACCCTACTCTTTTGGGGGCATGATGGGATGCATGCACTGTATCAATGACGAGTGAAATAAATATTACAGTATAATAATAAGTATTAATGTGGGTAAAAACTGCATTACTGTAACTGTTTTTAGTAATATAAATTTTTAAAATTGTGCAAAACAAAATTATAATATTCAACAATAACTTACACCTTTGAGTATTTTAGTTGTGTTAAACATGTGAAATCATAATTGTAGCCGTGTGAAAGCAATTCATCATTGTGTGACCACGAAAACAATGTTGATTGTATTTGAAATGGCCTAAATGCACCACAAAGAGGTTTTTATGCAGGACAAGCAAAGTAAAACATAATAAAATCGGAACACAATCAAGATGATCAAAAAGCTTTTAAAATATTTACGATGGGCGACAAGAAGGCACGACGCGACGGAAGACACGACGGACGAAGCGACGGACGACGCAACGGACCTGGGCCCAATTTCATAAAGCTGTTAAGCAAAAAAGACTGCTTAGGAAATTTCTATGCTAAGCGAAAAATGAGTGGGGCACCAGTCAAAACAGTGTTAACTTTATGGAATTTTGGCTGGTAACCAGTTTCTGCTAAGCAATATTTGTCGGTGCTTAGCAAATTTCTGTGCTTACATGCTTTATGAAATTGGGCCCTGTTCAAAGGACCTGTGTTCCCACCCCCTATAGACCAAGTGCACAACGCGCAGCGCACATACACGCGCGTCTCCTGTCCGCCGTTGTGGTTGTCAAAACGTGCACAAAAGGAATGGACTCCCCCAAAATAGGCAGAAATGGTAGACGAGTATTGTTCGGAGGTGCGTAAGCACATGTACCACGTTTTGAACATTTTGACACCCAAAATGGCGGACAGGAGACGCGCGTGCAAGTGCGCTGCGCGTTGTGCAATGGGTCTATAGACCATAGACCCATTGCACAACGCGCAGCGCGCATACATGCGCGTAATTTGTGGTGTTAAAACGTGCATAAAAGGATGGTCCACGTGTTTATACGCACAATGCTCTTGTAAACATGTGTACCATTCTTTTGTGCACGTTTTGACCCCCAAAATGACGCGGGTGTAGATGATGACGTCATATGCAATGGGTCTATATACGGCAAATAAACTGTGCAGAAATTTCTTCTGAAATCGCCCTCTTTTGAGTCAGCTTCATTTAATTCAGCCTATTATGTTAATACCGTATGGGGAACACGCACACCGGGGATAACGTCCCCTGTGACACTGGCGTTGTACATATGTTAATCTCCTACATAATATAAATGCCAATTTCAAAAGAAAGTTAGTGTCAATTGATTTGTTTTGTTTACCTGGCAGACACTAATTCCTCCTTCTTCGTATCCTGCACAGATCATGTTATCCGTAACTCTTCCGTTGTAAGCAGAATTGCAATTTTCGGAGTTGACAAGGGGAACCATCGCTTCTTGGAGCACATCAGCAACGATACCGCCCTCTATAGATGTACACAAGAAAGTCAATGACAGTAAATTCTCCTCAACGGGGTAATGCTTATAGTGGGTGAACAAAGCTCATCAATTAGAACAAGAGAATACTGCAGTATCATACCGTTTTCTTTAGACCAAAATATCAATATCCGACAAAGGGAAATTTTTTATTGGAATAGCAGGGAAGTAAGTTTCACCTGCATGTAAAGCTCACTGGTATAAAACAGCGAGAAACTGTTGTTGTTTTCACTAAAAACGACACAAAAAAATAGTTTGGTGGGATGATGTTTAACATCGACTCCAGGAATTCGAACTTCTGGACCAAGAAGTCCCAACCATTGAGTTTAACGTGCGCGCGATTTTGTCTTCAGGTAAGACTTTAGCTTATGGCTATTAAAAGTGTATCGTAATTATTATTAGGAAAGTAACAGTCAGCCATGAAAGATATGAACGTAAAATAAACCTAACAAATCAACAAAAACCCGAGAGAAGGATTCGACCTACGTTTCCGGTTATAGGCTACCTGTAAACAATTAAGAATTTCGTCCAACTCAGCGGCGGATACAGGGGGGGACGTGGGGGCGCACGCCCCCCCCCCTTTTGCTTGAGAGAAAAAGAAAAACAACCCCCCCAAAAAACACCATCAAGGAGAAAAGTGAGGGAGAGACAAAATTAGTGACTAAGGCCCTACCTAGTATTTTATTTCAAAAAAGCTACTAAAAATCCGTACCTCGTACACTTTGTTTCATTTGTGGACCACTATATAATTATTTCACTGACAGACATTGTCTCACGTGAATCTTGTGTACTGTGTGGAAAGCGTGTTTTTCTCACACACTGAACATGCCTGGCGCGGGGATCCGGGGACGTGAAGATCATTCACCCACATCGTGAGTCGACCATGCATGTCACCTGTGTGTGTGTACATTGTGCAAAGAAGTTTCTGGATGGAAAGTCAGCACTCGCGCGCGCTAAATACAATGTGACTTTTACAATACGAACTTCGGAAACTAGTGAAGACATATCCCCATGAATAGGGATAATCTACTTCGTATCCTTGGCCCAGTGCATCCTTTTTTCTGTGGCCGATTTAATTTTTAATCTGGGTTATGAAACGTACCGATCGAATGCTACTGTACTTGTAGAAAGCCCTAATGCTGAATTTTTTTTTTTTAACATCACAGATCTTTTGGGAAAATTGTTTGGGGGTTTCGAGTCGCGAGTGTGATTTTTTCCCCACTTATTAACTTGCGGGAAAACCATTGTCAGGTTCCCTCAACAATCCACAACAGTTAGACGATCAACTGCTGATATTTAATGGGGACCAGACTGATTTTGTCAGCGCGCCGAGCGCAATCAAGGTTTTGTGAAATACGTGTAATGCTGTGCGCATCTCACGCCCGTCTGCGCAAAGATATAGACCTTTCTTTTGTTGATAAACAAAGTGCGCCGGTTGGCATGGACGGCCGAATGTTGGCAAAACATTCAATCGTGTTAACAAATGTTGTGACCAAATTCAACATTTTCTGTAAAGATTCATTGAACGGAAATACCTTCCATGATTGGTTGATTTGTTTCCAACAAATTCAACACTATTTTGAATATTTTGTGTAACACTCCTCCAAACTGTGATGTGGCAATCTGTTTTTGATTTGCAGTTATGGCTTTCCA
This sequence comes from Leptasterias polaris, assembly GCA_037783415.1. NCBI lineage: Eukaryota > Metazoa > Echinodermata > Asteroidea > Forcipulatida > Asteriidae > Leptasterias > Leptasterias polaris. Next base: position 232,918 of record JAZGTN010000283.1, on the reverse strand, counting down.
TAGTTTTTCAACCTGGGTTGTGACGTTGCAAAAGAAAGGTCTATACTATGCTCAGCGCGTTATGTAAATCAGTCTGGTCCCCATAGATAGTTTAAATGTTGTGAAAATGTTAAGGGAACCCAACTAGGTTCTCGCGCAAGTTGTTAATACGCGTTATCAAAAAATTCACTCTCGCGACTAGAAAGGCAATCAATTTTCCCCAAAAATCTGTGATGTTTTAAAATAAATGTTTAGCATTTAGGCTTTCTACAAGTAGGCCTACAGTAGCATTCGATCGGTAAGTTTCATAACCCGGATTAAAAACATCGGGCACAAAAATAGGATTGCAATGGTGCTTAGGCTCAATTGGCAAGGATACGAACGAAGTGGATTGGCTCTGGGGCTAGTGAAGACATAGCATCGTATAATCATGGTGTCTCACTCTGTTTAGAAAATCACAGATTTTTTTCGTATTCAAGAAAGAGGGTAAATATCCGTTGTGTTTCTTTCAAACTAGTCATTATCAATTGTGCAGATAGTACAAAGATGTAGGGCTGGGGAGGGGGCTAGGCCTGTAGGCCTACCCTCACCTTGTCGTACATTAATGTTATTGTTGCTCGATCGCGCTGTCACTGAAGACAAGCACAGCTTGTTATTTTGTGTCACATTCTAATCCTCAAGTATGTGAAAACTAAATGACAAAGAGACCCTATTCGGTTATTTATATTAAAAGTTGCACTATCGTTTAACTCGCCAACAGTTTGTCCCCCTGAATAAATATAAGTTGTAGTCTGCATTTTGATTTTATAACTCAGGATGGCCGATACAAATCGATGACTCCCAACTCGAAAATAATGTTTTAATAATGATCTTGCAAAAACAAAATTGGTTTAAGTGGTCAGATATTGCATGAGATCGTACCACAGAGCATCTAAAATCCTGTTTCGTAGCATTTAAGCGGGCCCCGGAACCGGCCCATGCCGTTAGGGGTTCGCATTATGCGCTCGTAGGCGCCACAAATTGCATTCACCATTTGCTGCTTGGTAAATTCTCACGCCCCCCCCCCTCCCGTTTGGAAAATCCTGGATCCGCCCCTGCAACTATGACGCTCGTGTTATCATTATAGAACCTATTGTAGTGGAACCACAACTTCGCACGTGTTTTTTTTTTCATGGAAAAAATATAACCATTGCTCAAGTTGTTTTCTCGTTTTCAACAAGCACAGTCTATAGTGTGAGTATTGAAAAACAAGTAATGTTTCGGTTTTAGTATTCTGCTAAAAATCACTGATAAAAAACACTCTCTTCATAGACCATAACTCTCACGAACTCTTACCTTGAGTGCGGCCGAACCCAGCGATGAAACACACGGAGGTACCGTCGAAGCTGACACTGCCGACCGTGTCCAAACACACTGAGTTGATGAACTGACTGTCCTCTGGTGGTGGACTAGCAAGCACCATGACGGCGATGTCGTTGTAAGGAATGTTGTTGAATATATAGTAACTTTCATGAATGATGATCTTCGTCACGTAACTGACATGCTCGTCGTTGCTGATGTCACCTTCTCTGTTCTTGCCCAGAATGACCCTCCAGTTTGCTGCAACATTGCTACTTAGAAAATGAAAACAATTTTGATAAACAAACCTAAACTTCATGAATGGAAAAAAAAAACTTTCCACAAGTTGAGTCGGTAAACTTTTTGGCCAATGTCGAGACCAAACGTTCACATGTTAAAAATGTATAAGTTACACAACAATTTGCTTAAGTTTATCCCACAGTCCAGACATTTTCAAGGGCTATTAATCTGAATTATGAATCATTTAGTCACATATATTTTCCCCACACTTTTTTGAAAAAGTATTTTGGTGGCAAATATTTTGTTGTATTGCTTCGGATACCCTGACCAATTGGCCTACTAGTTGACCCAAATCTTTGAAGAAGTTTTCGTAATCTCAGACCTTCAACCCTTCCTTCTCAGCCCCACAAAATACCAGACGCCCACGCCCGATGAATAAAAACATTTGTAGTTTTGCGTCTGCTGCCCTCCTTTGGTTGAGTCAGGCACCATCAGAAAGCTGAAGATAATAATAAGCTTTCCAACCATAGTATGGTACCCCTCCTAGGAACTACATGAAAACTAATACAGAGCGAAACAGAAACCATACCATTGATTTGTTCACATGCATGAAAAAAGCTTGTGTGTACGCGTCACCATTGTGTTTCACATGCAAGTTTCTCTACGCTAGCCACACACTTTATCAGATTGTTACGCTCTCTTTCTCTGCAATTATGCCTAAAAAGAAGCCTGAAAGGATGGCAAATCCTGTCCAATATCAAAGAAAGAGTTATGAAGACATAGAAGTTTTAGATTTGTTGAGTGGTGTCGACGAGAGCGATGAGAATGGTGATCTCGACAGTGGCGAGGAAGACATGCTGAATGACGGCATCGATCCAACCATTGACTGGTAAGATTTTTTCAGTGAAGGAGTTGTGAATATGTTACTGTTTTAGTTGATAGTATTACCCCTTATTTGTGAAATAATAGCTTGTATTATGCACATTTCATGTGCCTTCCAACTATTAGAAGAATTTTATTTATAAAATCTGAACGCAGACAATTTTAACATTCCCAATTCAAGACCAAGCTTTGTGAACATGATATAGGAAATGAGATTACAAAAAAAATTCTGCCCTTCTGAATGTGTTTTGAAGTGCTTTTCAGAACAAAAATATACTTTGGAATGTCTTCTTTTGCACCCTGACTAATTTTTATACCCTTCAATATTTATGTATTTGTCATAGTTGTTTTTTTATTTTCTATATACTTTACTTTTTGGTACTGTAACATAATTTGTTATAATAAAATTTGTCCGTAATTTTTGTCTTACATATTTTTGCCTCTACAGTCTTGACAGTGTGATCGATATTCTACCACCAAAGAAAAGTGCACGCACTCGAAGAGTAAGATGCCCGGCATTCGACCCCAATCAGCCGAGCACCAGTTCTGCTTTCACCCCACCCCTACTTGCAGAAGACGATGAAATGCCACCCTGCTCTTCATTGGCCATCCCTCCACGACAGAGTACAAGGTTACGAAGACGCCCCCAACTATTCCGTCAGCAACAACACTCAAAACTGACTACAGCTGTCACTTTTGTTTATGTTTTCAAGAATGGTCAAAATTGTGATGTTTTGTAGCCCAAATAATAACCTTTACAATGATGTAGAACATGATGCATATATTGCGCACAAAACACTAGTAAATTGATGCAAACTAGGTAATTGTTAACACTATTTTTCATTTTTGCCAATTTGTTGTAAATAAAGTGAGTTATATAGCAACATGTTGTATGACTTTCAGGGGACTAAATTTATGTATTTTCCTGATTTTTTTTCATAGATAGAAAGCTCTGATATGGTTGATTATAGATAGGGCATCAAAAACTTCCCTTCATGCTGAGAAATTTATGATATTTGCAAAAAATATGGGAAAATATGAAATTTTATAGTTTAAAATCATATTAAAAATGGCCGCCATATTTTTTCAAAAGCTCCTGGGGGTCAAATTTTTCTCCCAAAATATAGCCCTATATGTAAGCTTTCCAATGATACATAATTATATAGGATTTCTGTACTGTAAATGAGATTTTGCATTACAAAATGACAACACATACAAAATCCTCAAAAGCAGGCATGATTTTAAAGGGTTTAATCGTTACATTGCATTTATTGATATAATTATTAGCTTACCCTGAACCGTGGACGCAATGGGCCGCAGTAACGATGTATTTGTTGTCCACCAAGGTTCCGCCACAGCTGAATCTGTTATTGAAAAGAAGCTGAGCGTACCACGGCCAGGCCCCGCGGACAGCGTCTTCTCCACCCACGATAAGCGGAATCGATGATTCCGCTGGCTGACGAGTTCCGCAACCGTCTATGCAAGACAAATACAAGTGACATAGGGCCTACATTATAACAATTGTTTGCATCTCTTGTCCTGCATCAGTCTACCATTGGGCTTACGTGGTGAAATCGTAATAGGCTGCAGGTACTGCCTTCTTGAAAGTTAGCATGGAAGAATGTTAAGATTACATTGCAATAAATGGATTTCAAATTCCGACAAAAAGGCGTCACTTTGTCAAGCACAGGTAGGCCCTATGGCTTGCAAGATTCACTATAACAACAAAATTAACTACTCAAAATTGTGCATTAGTAGCAGAGGTTTATAGTTAAATTTATTTCTATTCATTTCTCGGGCAGATAGAAAGCACAATAATGGCCATTGTTAAAAACGTTGAAAAATACAACAAGAGCAATTAAAATACAGAAAAGGGAAAGAGAACCAGCTGGAGCTCGAAGGGATGCCTTAAAAAAAAAAAATCTGTCTACAGAGGATCTCCCTCTCCAGTTGGATTTAAAAGAAAATAATTGAAAGAAAAACTATCTTTAAAAAAATTACAAATGTGCATATCCTATGCTCAGCAAATCATTCATAAGACTGTTAAAACATTTACTAAAAAACCTTTCAAATTGGGATGTTTGTGCCCATTTCAGTTTTTGTTTGGCCACCATTGATTCATTAATTTTATAGAACCATCCAAGAACATGGGTTGTCCCCCCTTATCCTTACCTAGACATTTCTGGAGCTGGCACATCTGGTTCTCGGTGTCTTCTCCTTGGCACAGAGTGGCTGGCTCGCAGGGGCAGACCCGGGTGCGGTGTCTCTGCCCGGCGCCGCATGGCGCGTTACACTCGGACCACTCGCCCCAGTCACCCCAGCCCCTGCATGCTGGTGGTGGGCTCGGTTTGGATGGGCCTGTTTGTTAAGAAAAAATGTGTTTTTCTTTTTTCGCAAATAAAGTAAAGCTTTACAAAGAGTGTTTTTTGTTGACGTTTCAGTTTGTTCAAGTTTTTTATATTACAGTAGGCTTAGGGGACTTTAGTAAAAATATGAAAACTTGGGCACAATTCCAAAAAGATGCTTTAGCACAAAAAGTAGCTTAGCTTAACAATTTATGCTTACCGGAATAAGAATACCGTTAATAAAAAACATTCTCTGTGTACCTTCTGTGATAGTATCCAGCTTACTTAAAACACCAAGATATTACTTACAACAACGGGACAATTGCGGGCAGATCCCTGCGAGGCAGACGAAGAGCAACCCGGTAGCGAAACTGTTGAACATCTTGATCGCGAACTTTAAGTTTTGCGGATAAAGATCAACGTTTCGGCTGTGCGTTTTGTTTCTATGTGGCTTCCTTCACCAGAGTTTCAGTTATGGCTACAATCCATGTATGAGCCGTCTTATAAAGACCAACACTTCATGCAGCCTTACTGTGTCATTGAATGCGTTGACGTCATTTGATCTGCCCAGTAAGTTTTTATTTGAATAACAAAGAGCAATTACATGGGTTGTCGTACTCCTGGGTCGTACAGCATTCGTTATGAATCAAGTGATTGAGCTCAGTTTTTATGCTATAACCATATAGAAAGGATTCGGCGCTAAGTGATTGATTTAGTGATTGATTGATTGATTGATTGATTGATTTATTTATTTCAATATCTTTTATACAGGATAAAAAGATCAGCAAAAGCTGTTGAACATCAATGTCATGTTTTTCGTTAAAACATTTTTGTTTGTAAACAATACAGAAGAAGAACAAGAAAGAAAAGGAAACACAACTAATTAAAGTACAGTTTTTTATATAAACATTAAAAAATGTCAATGAATGAGGATTTTTGAATAGAAGAACGATTATTGTTCAAAACTTGAGTACCATCATAGTGCGTCCCATAGTGAAAAAAACATTAGAGAGAAGCTAAGTGTAGGCCCTACCCATACACGCGATAACAGTCTTGTGGACAGACCCACCCAACAAACCAATCAATGGTTGGGAGCGAGAATCGCGGAGAGAGTCGGAACGCTATCGCTACAATAATTTAACGACTTGTCCACAAGTTTATAGATCCATCGACCCGGTGTCGCGCACTGAGCATTCCGGCGTACTAAACGTTCCAAATGACTAAATATAATACATTACATCATGTCATGCCTGCGCACAGCAAGCGAAAGTAGTAAATTTTGTGTCGCACTGAGTGTTCCTCTAGTCTCTAGCTGTCATGGCGTCGCTCATGAGCTGTAGTACTACTACTAGTACGTGATGAACGCACGAGCATGCCAAGTCGTTTCGTAACTCTAGGTGTGAAGACATCAATACTAATTCATTACCTTACCAGCGGGAGGTATGTGGAAGGCCTGAACAGAGGGGGAAAAGATGGCTGTACGTGCCCAATCTAAGAAATAATTATTCTTACGACGCGGTATTGTCTGACAATTTAAGAGCACGAGAAGGAGACCACGTCACCAACACGGCTGGAACGAACAGTACGGCCGCACATGCGTACGTCACCTGGAACGCTCAGTACGCCGGAACGTCGAGGACGTGACACCGGCATGAAATACATGTATGCCTGTATTTCTTCATCACAATGGTTCACAGCTGGCTTGGCGAGACACGCAAGAACGGAACCTTATTTGGGCAGTCGGAACCACCACTCTGGCATTACCTTTTGTGCCCTAGAACCAGAATAAATATGTAACAAGTATTCTACGGCATCAAAGTGAACGCAAATGAATTGGGGGGGGGGGGGGGGTGTTTAACACCCTCGTCACATAAACAGTATTGATAGCGGGGGGGGGGGGGGCATAAAGGGATATAATTTGTGTAGCAATGGCTTTTTCTGTTTTGAAATCGACAATAACAATCTCTGTAGATACCGACAAAAGAAGTAACAGAAAACAATAACAAAGTAGATAAGTTTTTAAAGATTATGCATTCGTTTCGGGCGTATTCGAACTTACGCGACTAAGTTCGTCTCACCCATATTAAAACCCTAATAATACTAAGCGAATGGTCATCGCTAAATAAGTTTTTTTTTCTCCAAAGTGTAATGACTGGGGGAGTCTAATTCCTTCATTTCCTAGACTGGACATTCCACTGTCAAAAAGGGGGTCAGGCACATTTTTGTATTATTAAACATTAAACTTTATACTTTACTTTAAGACAAACTGAGTAAAGATGTATCGATCATTTAGAAGTTGAAAAAAAAATGTAATTCCACCACCACCGTCTCGACACCTTGGATCTGCTACTTGTCAAGATGTGGGCACTATACACAAAGGGGGTGATTTTGGCACTATCAAGCCCTGTTTAGGAAACTCAAAAATTTGGCTTAAGTTAAAACGGACGGTAAAGTTTCGCTTGTTTTTAATATAGAAAAAGTCATTACGTTACCAACCGTCTCGTGGCTTTCATTTGACAAAACACTTAGTCCAGTGCTGGTCACTTCTTTCGGGAAGTTCATCCCTGAATCCAGCCATCTCGTCATACAACCTTCTACCAACCGTCTCGTGGCTTTCATTTGACAAAGCACTGGTCAATATTGGTCAAATAATTCGGGAAGTCCGAGCCTATGGATGTTCACCATCTGTTTTTTGCCATAACCATAATTCTATGCAGACAGTAATGTTTCGTTCATCCTCTGATAGACCCATTTTTCACTAACCGTTGATTTGATACTTTTTAAAAGCTAACCGTTATTGACGTTGTATAGATAGTTTGGCAACAAGAAGAAGAAAGTAATTTGTAATACAAAAATAACAAATACAAAATCACTGCGAAACCGCTCAATTTGTGTACACTACCGTATATAAAAGAACTTAATTTACCTGTTTTGCTGAAAAATGAACAAGTAATTAAGAAAAAGGTTCTGGGTCCAAAGGTTGCAGACTTGTAGGCCATTAGCTAAATCTTTCGCTCCTGAAAGTTGAAACACAATACCTGCGTCCTCTAGATATTGAAGCTATTTAAAAAAAATTGTTTTGTACGTTGAGCTGCAAACTGTCAAAAGAGTCTTATATTCAAAAAAGTATTATATTCTAAAAAGTCTTATATTCAACTTGTTGGCGCATTGGTCGCGAGACACCCCGCCCCCCCCCCCCCCCCCCCCCACCGTACATTTGAACCTTTAGGTCAGTTAAATGTTGTTGTTAGTTTATCTTTTGAATCTAAATGTAGGGAAACAAAATTGAAATATATTTTTTTTCTCAAATTATGTTGTTTACAATAAAGTCCCCTGCATACAGTCAAACATTAATGTTTGGGGAAAGCTGCGTTTAAAGTTACATTATTTTGTAAGCTAATTTGTAATCACTGGTTCGTAGACTGTTAAGAAGTTAATCTTTTAAATTTTACAAATCAGGGAGGTATAGAAATTTTAAATCATAATCAGCATTGTTGATTAAATGTGGGTCAAAATTTGACGGAAAACAAACAAGGGTGAAAACCAACATTTTTAAACTAATTTTTTGTCAAAATTAAAAAAATACACTAAGGGAAAGATGTTGGACTATCATGTACATTCTCAAACAGGCTTAGTACTTTGCTCTTGTGTATGGGCAGATGAATGGTTTTAGTTTGTTTAAGGGAACTTGTAACCGTCTGGTGGAATATTTTTAAGGAGTCAAGGACACAGGTAGGAAATGACCAATGATCAGGGGCATAGATGTAATTTCCCCGGTTTCCTGAAATGGAACAGGATTTTCCTTCCTAAATTTGTATAGCTCCATATGTCATAAAGTGAGACATTTGTAAATGTAGTGTTGGATATTTTCACCTGGGTACAATAGCGATGACAAGGGGTACCAATCAGGGTTTTCCCCCAGTTGCCCAAAGCACGCTTAGATGAAACGAAGTTCTCAGAATGTTTTTTACTTGTTGTTTATCTTTCGTTTTAAAAGCTCTACAGTGCTCTACTCTGTCTGTGGCAATCTATAAATGGTTTTGTCTCCATGAAATGAAATATTTGATGTTTTAAGTCTTGGCTGTTTACACATTCTTAAAAACATAAGGTATCACCATCAAACCTCAAGTCAGAAACTGAATTTAGTTGTTATTCAATTTTTCTTAACTTCTAAGAGAAAACGCGTGAGAAATATAATTGAAAGTTTGAGTGGCCAGGGCAAGGTCGTTTACACGCTACGTTGTTTAGAACTTCCACAGGTTGTAGGGTGGACTCGTACACAAACAAGCCTTAGTCTTCGGGTCCTTTGTTGGCAGATATTTACTTACTAGGTTGACAGGTCTAAGAGTCTTTATGGGTGCACTCCACTAAATAGGGAGAAAACATTTCGTCTTCCTCATGTCCTCAGTAATATTTTGTGGGCGCTCAAAATATTCTCTATTAGGCAGGTTTGAGAGCCCAATAAAAGGGATAAAGTGTAAAAAATGCGACCACCTTTTTGAAGTGAAATTTTCACTGGTTAGTTTTATTACAATATATATATATTTAAATTTATATAGGATTCAAACAACCGAACGGTTCCAAAAACCAAAGGTTTAGTTTGCCTTTAAGCAGGTACCGAGAAACTAATGCAGCCGTTTTTGCCTCGACACCGTACTTTGCCGTCTTCTCGGAGGGTCCTCTCCTCGACCAGGCAGGGTAGCACAGTGGCTGTGGATCCAAGCAGACCCTCGCCGCACTGGCACGCTCGGTCTTTGCTTTACCGGGGCCTCGTCTTCGTGGGTGTCGTAGCAACTTTGGCCCCTATCATACCGAAGTACGGAGTCGGAGGCCTTCGGAGGAGCAGGCTGATGAAGACCGGAGGCGCTCAGACACCAACGAAGCGGCTCTGCAGACAAGTCCCCGGTAACTCTAAGACCGAGTGTGTCAAGGCGGTTATTATCTCGTTCGAACGACTTAGTATCTCGTTCGAACGACTTAATTATCTCGTTCGAATGACTTAGTATCTCGTTCGAACGACTTAGTATCTCGTTCGAACGACTGAGTATCTCGTTCGAACGACTTAATTATCTCGTTCGAATGACTTAGTATCTCGTTCGAACGACTTAATTTTTTAATGTTTTTATTTAACCTGGCAGCAATGCGCTTCCGTAGGAAATAACCAATGATCAGGGGCATAGATGTAGATTCCCCGGTTTCCTAAAATGGACAGGATTTTCCTTCCTTTGTATAGCTCCATAGTCATAAAGTGGTACATTAATTGTAAATGTTTGTTGGATATTTTCACCTGGGTACAATAGCGATGACAAGGGGTACCAAGCAGGGTTTTCCCCCAGTTGCCCAAAGCACGCTTAGATGAAACGAAGTTCTCAGAATGTTGTTTACTTGTTGTTTATCTTTCGTTTTAAAAGCTCTACAGTGCTCTACTCTATCTGTGGCAATCTATAAATGGTTTTGTCTCCATGAAATGAAATATTTGATGTTTTAAGTCTTGGCTGTTTACACATTCTTAAAAACATAAGGTATCACCATCAAACCTCAAGTCAGAAACTGAATTTAGTTGTTATTCCATTTTTCTTAACTTCTAAGAGAAAACGCGTGAGAAATATAATTGACAGTTTTAGTGGCCAGGGCAAGGTCGTTTACACGCTACGTTGTTTAGAACTTCAACAGGTCGACTTGACTCACGGGAATCCCCTGTGACTCGTACACAAACAAGCCTTAGTCTTCGGGTCCTTTGTTGGCAGATATTTACTTACTAGGTTGACAGGTCTAAGAGTCTTTATGGGTGCACTCCACTTCTCATGTCCTCAGTAATATTTTGTGGGCGCTCACAATATTCTCTAAGTATTAGACAGGTTTGAGAGCCCAATAAAAGTGTAAAAAACGCGACCACCTTTTGAAGTGAAATTTTCACTGGCTAGTTTTATTACAATATATATATCCCTTTCAGTACCAACACATACTTGCAACTAATGCAATGGTGACCAGAGAAATTTCATTGACATTACTACTTGGTGACCAACACTATTTTGGAAAGTTTGAGGTTACAGCGCCCTCACAAGGCAGATTGGGGTTAGCCTAGTTCCTTGAAACATAATGCAAGTTGTACAAGCAATCAATTAAATGACTGTTTCCTGTGGCATATTGCCTTTGACTAAATCATTGCCTTTAACATATATTTGAGGTTTGGTATTATGACCACTAAATACCCAATTGAGTAGTTTAAATGTGAAAAGTTGCTGTTCATACCAATCTGCATGAAAATTATTTCGCTAGGAAAATATGTTTCTGAAACGTCGTTAAATATACATAAGGTTTTAATTATTTACTTTCGAAACTCCATCCTACCCCCCCCCCCCCCCCCCCCCTCCAACCCGCCACAATGTTGAGCCTCACAGATACTGGTGTCTATACCCATGTTTTCAGGATGAAATATGGATCAATTGGTTAAGGCGGCCATTTCGATTTTTGGCAAATTTGTTTATGAAACCTAAAATAAACAGAAGGTTTGAATACATTTCTTTTGAACCCCCCCCCCCCCCCCCAACCCGCTCATAGGATTCCACATTCAATATAAACAAGAGAGTTTTGATTACGCACAATATGACTTGGAAAAAAAATTACTGCTAAAATCCAAACTATTATTTGTTACCACATTTAATGACATTAAATATTGCCAATTTCAAAATGGCCGCCAATCAATTTGGTTTTTGCCCGTATCTCCGTCTACCACGAGCCTCACGGATAACATAAAATATTGCCATGTTTACAAAAATTGTGGTTCAGTTGCTTAAGGCGGCCATTTTGATTATTAGAAAATTGGTTTCTGAAACCAAAAATAAACAGAAGGTTTTATTACAAACTATTATTTGTTACCACATTTAATGACAAAGAAGGAACTCACATTAAATAACATTAAATATAGCCAAAGTGCTATTGTACTTTCAAACCACCATCCTACCCCCACCCCCCCCCCCCCCCCCCCCCCCCACCGCCTCAATGTAGGAAACTTGGATTGGCGCTCATAGGATTCACCTGTATTCAACATTCAATATTGCCTAAAATAAACAAGAGAAGTTTGATTAAGCACAATATGAACTGGAACAAAATTACTCCTCAAATCAAATTTACACCTATCATGAACCAATATGTAAAGAAGGAACTAACATTAAATATTTCCAAAGTGCTATACTTGTCTTTTCTAAGCACCACCCCCCCCCCCCCCCGCCTCAATGTTGGAAACTTGAATGTTTTTAGGGTCAAGGAACCCAACAAGACACAAAATTAAATTATTGGATCAGTTGCTTATCAAGGCTTCTCCTATCAGTTGCTTCTCCTTCACGTTTCTGCACCTACAGTTATTTTCCCAAACCGGATCTGGCCAAAATTAGGCTCTATGTGTTCTTTGTTTTCACAGTGAGCTCGGCTCGGGTCCAGAAGTAACAAATCCAACGGTTCACGTATACTACAATCATAGGCGCAATGCTGGTTCCACAACAACCAATGTTCTGTAGTGAATCGTTGATAATCGTTACAAGTCCGTCAAAGTGGTAAGTCAATGCTTTTCTGCAGTACAAAATTACACTATAGATTTTTGTTTGCCCCCCCCCCCCCTAAATTTTAGTTTTTCTCCCTCTTGCCCCCCCCCCCTCCCAGATTAACAGGTCTGGTGCCGCCGCTGAGAAAAGGGTCCCAATCACAAAACCTTACATAATATACATATATATATTAAATCGAAAATATCTACAACAGTGTAAAATGTATATTGATTATAGGTCTAAATTGAAAAATAAATAAATAAAAAATGAATAAATAAAATATATGTAGGCCTATATTAAAAAAGTCCGAAAAAAAAGTATAACACACAAAACGAAAAGTTTGTTGTTTTGTCTGTTTATTATCTTTATGACATAAACTAACATACAGACATGTAAATATATGACGCAATTTATTGTGGCATAAACCGTCTGATCATTAATTATGCAGAAATAATATTGATATACAAAGCTGTAATTGAGGTTTTTTTTTAAATGTAATACCCAATATCATAGCACAAACCTGGTGCACCAAGATGACACATTCCCTTTCAGACCCCCCCCCCCCCCCCTTCTGCATCGCTGCGCAACGCAGGGGCGGATCCAGGATTTTTTAAACCGGGGGCACAACGGCGCAACCAGGATTTTGTATTAGAGGGTAAACCCAAAATGGGTGGGGTCCAGGGGCCGGCCTTACGGCCCCTGGTGGGGTCCAGGGGCGAAGCTCTGAGCCTTTGGCGTTCTGTGGGGTGAAAAATCAAGCCTCCGAGTGCCTAAAACAGAGAAATAGACACACTCTTATTGGAAATCAGATCTATATAAATCTTCTAAATTTACTGGGTAAATTTCTGTAACATCGATGGTGGGGATTCAGGGGCGAAGCCCTGGTGGGGGTCTGGGGGCGAAGCCCCCTGAAGCTCTGAGCTTTTGGCATTTTGAGGGGTGAAAAACCAAGCCTCCATGGTGTCTAAAACAGAGAAATAGACACACTCTTTTTGGAAATCAGATCCATATAAATTTTCTAAGTTTACTGGAAAAATTTCTGTAACATCGATGGTGGGGATTTAGGGGCGAAGCCCTGGTGGGGGTCCGGGGGCGAAGCCCCCGGAAGCTCTGAGCTTTTGGCATTTTGAGGGGTGAAAAACCAAGCCTCCATGTGCCTAAAACAAAGAAATAAACACTCTTTTGGAAATCAGATCCAAATAAATCTTCTAAGTTTACTAGGAAAATTTCTGTAACATCGATGGTGGGGATTCAGGGGCGAAGCCCTGGTGGGGGTCTGGGGGCGAAGCCCCCGGAAGCTCTGAGCTTTTGGTATTTTGAGGGGTGAAAAACCAAGCCTCCATGTGCCTAAAACAGAGAAATAGACACACTCTTTTTGAAAATCAGATCTATATAAATCTTCTAAGTTTACTGGACAAATTTCTGTAACATTGATGGTGGGGATTCAGGGGCCCTGGTGGGGGTCCGGGGGCGAAGCCCCCGGAAGCTCTGAGCTTTTGGCATTTTGAGGGGTGAAAAACCAAGCCTCCATGTGCCTAAAACAGAAAAATAGACACACTCTTTTTGAAAATCAGATCCATATAAATCTTCTAAATTTACTGGGAAAATGTCTGTAACAATGATGGTAGGGATTCAGGGGCGAAGCCCTGGTGGGGGTCTGGGGGCGAAGCCCCCGGAAGTTCGGAGCTTTTGGCATTTTGAGGGGTGAAAAATCAAGCCTCTGTGTGCCTGAAACAGAGAAATAGACACACTTTTTAAGCTCTTCTTATCCATACCAATCTTCTAATTTTACTCAAAGAAAATGTTAATCCCACAAATCATGCGTTTGGATATGGTCGCTGCAATATCTGGTTTCATGAATATTCATTCAAAAATTATAGTTCAAGCTTAGTGTAGTCTTTACACTTGAATGCCAGAACGACATGAAATATATTTTATCCAGGACAAATTGGCATGTCAGGTTTCAAACGCTTATGTTATCGTGCAAATCTAAGCAATTACAAGTGACATAATAATTATGAAAGATCCATTTTGGCAGAAAGAAACAAATTTGATAGGCATAGGATGAAAAAGAAATCCATCCTGCCGTTGGGGGAAAAGACACCACACACACTTGAGGCTAATTTTTAAGCAGGCAGAAAGTTAAAAAAATAAAAATAAAAAATAAAAAAAATTTACCCGGGGGGCACGTGCCCCCTGCCCCCACCCCCCCGGATCCGCGCCTGCAACGGGCGGCGCAAAGCGTCGATGGTATTTTTTCTTCCATTTTATTAACCCCCACAAAAAACAGACAACTGAAAAACATTCTTGGTTATATATAAGAGATTCAAATCTCAAGATGCTCTGTGTAATGGTAACTTGACGTCCCTTTGGTTCCTTTCAGGTGATCAAATTTCGATCAGAGCAATTCAGTGCACAGTTCACTATTGAACCAAGTTTAACTGCATATACTGCCACCAAAATGTTAAATTTAGAGGCCAAACTGATTTTGATATGGTATTGTATTCATCTGTTTTGTCTTCTTGTTTGCAACAAATTTCCCCGAAGTAATGTTAGAATCCCTTAAACAATTTCTTGTATAGCCTATAATCATTCATCCAAAATATTTCTCAAGAATTAAGAGAACACCCTTTTTTCGTTTTTTATAAAAGTTTGTTCTTTTAATCAAAATGTGCGGTTGTCGGTCGAACGCTCTCGCTATACATTTGGTTTCTCTACGTACGTCACCAAGAATGAGTCCAATTTACGGCGTGGTGTGACCTCGATGACAATTCAAGTTGGTTTGAAACGCAAACGAACACAGATCTCTTGCATCAGCTTCTGAAAAAAACATGATCTTTTGTCGCCCTTAAAGTTTGGAGTCGCCTCCCTCCATCGCTGCGTTCTCCTGATTCGCTTCACATTCAAGAAGTATCTAAAGTCACACCTATTCCCACAATGATTGGGTTTTTCCATAGACTCTAAAAAAGAAATGTTGCTGTGTAAAACTTCTGGGTACAAATATTGTGCAACATTTTGTCAATATTGGGTAAAACGACAATTTTTGTTTTACCCTTCACTAGTGTAAACTAAAATACCCAAGGGAAAGGTAGTACCTAACATCGGGTCTAGGAAATCAAACAGCATAACACCGAGGTTCAATTCACTCAAGAAGTGGGCCTTTTTTGTTAACCACAAGTGGAACTTTTGCACAACAAGTGGTACGAAGTAACTAAAAATGTGGTAAACTGCTCCTCGTGGAAACATTTTACACATAATGCAAATTGTACTATACATTCGGACAAAGCAAGTCGCAGACACAAATCACAATCAAAGATGGATGGGGTGGACGTAAATTCTGATGTTGCAGGTCGATCATGTCTGATGTTCATGTAACCACAGTTGCCTTTGGCTTTATGGTAGTTATTCTGTTCGAGAAACAACAGTCGAAGAGGGAAAGGCATCATCTACACGGGAAAGCCATAGATTGCTATAGCTTCATCGACTTTGCAACACAAAGATTTCGTCGCAGTCTGAACCGTCAATAACAGGTCTGGCAAAACCAAGCGGCTCTTTTCAAAGCCAACACTGCTTCCAAGAAGAGATTACAGTCTGCTTGTAAGAATTTTGTTAATGTTCGTTTTCACCACCAAACCCCAATTTGTCGGTTTGCCCCAAGTGTATCTGGCTGTACACAAACTCCCCAGTTGTTTTATGCAAGGTGTCATTGGGTATAGTGATCACCATAGATTAATCGGAAATTGTACAGTCCAGTTCAATTCAATGTTACCGCAAACTTAATATACTTTGCAATTTCGTATAATTGTTATGTATTTTGCTGTGTTTCATCATTGACAAAATTTGATGGAAATGCTCGAAACTTCGTTCGTGGAAATACATTGTAGGCCTAAAAGTGTTTTAATATATATATAGGCTAATTTCGGCTACGCTTTATCCCCGGTCCGGGTATGAATCCAATATGTTTTAGTGATGATTGGCATATCATTATTTCTGTTTGATGATTTAAATTTTGGTATATATGCCATTGTATCATGCGTGCTTTGCAAACCTTGTCTCTTTGATTTTGATACCTTAACGTCTCCACAAAGGAATGTGGACAAATTCATTATTCAATTTACCCGTTTGGAAAAACAAAGTAATAGCCTAGTGTTGTTTGTACTAAACTGATCTGTGGTTATCGAGTAAATAATGACTTGCAATGACATAACATAGTGTTACACTCGACGGCAGTTAACGTTTAGTACCAGGTCTCCACAGAATCTTCACCCGTACTTCACGTCAGCAATCCCTGCTAGAGTGTGCAGTTGGCATGGTCGCCATGTTGAGTTTCGCTGCGCGCATTGCACTTTCTGGTAACATGTCCAAGTCTCCGACCATAAGGAGTCTTTGTACAAAATAAGCAAAATAGCAAAATAGCATTGGTCGTTAATGGGACTAGGACTTGATCAAGTTAAGGATGAGTGCAGCAATCTCATACACTTTGCGTGGATTTTTCGAATTCAGCCGTAAATACCAAGGCGACCGTAAGGAATCTAATGTAAATTGTACAAACAATGCAACAACATCAGTCTAGGCCTTGATAAAGTTATTATTTTGCGTCAACTTTTGACAATACACCTTTTTTGTAAGCCGTACCAATTCCACGAAACTTGCCTTGGGGTGTTTTTTTTCCTACTGATAATCATAATGTGATGTCTTTGAATTTACAATAAATAAAATCATTTCTTGTTTAAGAAATATTTGTGCATGCAATATAGGACATTTACGAACTTAGTCGAACAATTATGTTTCTGGAAGTCTGATTTGTTTAACTTAATTCCATGTGTTTTGTATACAATGAAGGAAAACGCACTGCAATTGAAGTCATGGTTACGTCACACAAAGTTTAGACCAACAAACAGTAATACGGTATCCCGCAAGTTTCTAACCGGAAAAGGTTTGACGATCAGCGGTATACTTTTAGAGATGGTGGTGACAAGATTGACCAATTAAACATTCACTTCGATTATCCATGGCTAAACTTTTAAATCATAATATTACATTTTAGCTACTGGGTCAAGGCTTAAAATTCCATGGTATACAACTTTACTCTTTTGTTTTCAGAAATATGAGTCTACTGTTCTGCCGTCCACAAAATCCATAGAAAAAAACCTGTCTAGAAAAACAAATAAAAATCTCAACGCAAAGAACAGCTGTTCCGACTACTACTAGTCTAATATTATGCTGATGCTCTACACCCAATTTAATCCCGGGCACTTCAATACTGAAATCAGCCAAGCTATATCAAGAAAACCTGAATAAGTTACACAAATTACACAAATCATTTGAAAAAAACCAATTGCTTTTACTGAGAGTTAATCCAGGCCATAAAAATTAAACAAATGACCAGATGTAATTCCATGATAGTTATCAATTAAGTTACAAATCTAACACCATTTGCTAGCTTGCTGTAGTGCGCAATCACTGCAATGTGTCGGAGATTGCCGCACTGCCTCGCATTTTGAATAAACTACAGCATCAAACGGGAAGACAGTAAAACGGTTTTGCCCAACATAAAGAAAATGGGTTTATCTCGTTACAGTTAAGGCCATGTGTTAAATCTACACCAAAAGATGAAATATTTGAAGGCATTGCATCGGGTGAACTTGTATACCATATGTAACTTATAAAAAGGGGCAGTTGCTACATATGTGTCTTGGAAATACAAGCCTTGTTGCATGACTGCTTGCAATGGTTTATTGTCTGAAACAATGCAGGCCTATATCACACTAAATACAACTTTGGAGTCTAGATGTTGTCAACATTACGTATTGTCACTAAATTCAATTGAACTTGTGTTGCCTGATACCTTCAATGCATAGTTTTTCCGGGTTATTGTGGTTTGATGAATGTTAGGGAGTGGTGGTGGCAACCCACTTTTATCCTTTTGAACTGAAAACATGATTTTATTAAATCTCACTTTCGACCCTCAGTAGAGTTTTTAAAACGAAAGAAAAACAACAAGTACAAAACATTCCGAGAACTTCGTTTCATTTCAGCGTGCTTTGGCCAAACCGGGGGAAAACCCTGCTGGTACCCATTGTCATTTGCCTTTGTACCCCGGTGAAAATATCCAACATTTACAAATGTAACACCTTATGACTATGGAGCTAAACAAAGGAAGGAAAATCCTGTTCTATTTTAGGAAACCGGAGCAATTACATCTATGCCCCTGATCATTGGTTATTGCCTAGCTGTGTCCTTGACTCCTATTCCAACACAGACGGTTAAAAGTTCCCCTCAACAAAATAAAACCCGTCATCTGCTCACACACACGACCAAAGTATTAAGCCTGTGTGAGCATGTACATGATAGTCCGACATCTTTCCTAATACTGAGTAATAGTGTATTTAAAAATTTTGACAAAAATTGATTAACAAATGCTGGTTTTAACCCTTGTTTTTTGCCGTCAAATTTTGACCCAAATTTGATAAAAATGCTGATAATGATTCTTCATTTTTGACCCATTTTTTGTTGAGATGCTGGACTGACCCCTTGTGACCCTTTTCCAATTTTTGACCCTGGTTTGATAAAAATGCTGGACAAATCCCTTGTGAATTTTTCCAATTTGTTTTGCTCAAAATTTGATAAAAATGCTTGCGTCCCCCTTGAATTTAAAAACAAAATTGCCCTAAATTTGTTTAAAATGCTGGACTGACCCCTTGTGATCTTTAATTATTTTGACCCAAAGTTGATAAAAATACCGGACTTACCGGCCTTGTGATTTTTCATTTTTTTTTTTACCAATTTCGTAAAACTTGTTTCGTAAAACTTGTTAACCAAATTTTGATTAGAATGCTTGACTTACCCCTCGTGATTTTTCTTCTTAATATTTTAACCAAAAATTTATAAAAATGCTGGATTACCCCCTTTGTGTTTTTTATAATTTGACTCAAACTTTGATAGAATTGATTGACTTAAACCCTTTGGATTTTTAATTTTTTTGAACGAAACTCGATTAAAATTGCTTATGATTTGTTCTTTTTCTGTTTTGACAAAAATGCTTGACTTTACCTCTCGCGATTTTCATTTTTGATCAAAATTTTGTAAAAATGCTGGACTTCAATCCTGGATTGACTTTGCAATCCAGGGCAGTTCCTGGCAGGCAAGATACTACAGTCTGGTCATAATGAGAAACTTTGCATTTCTGTGTCATAATTTACACATAAGTTCAAGAATATAGCCTAAGCCTTTTTTTAAATTACAGCTGAACAAGTTTTGAGATGGGCTCCCCTTTCTTGATATTAAACAGGACAATCTCCATTAAACTGTCAGATTTAATGTTTTTATCCGTTGAGCTTTATAAAAATCAGCATGCAGGTAGTCCAGGCAGCGCTTTTTTAACAAACTAGTGATTAGTGATTAGAATAAGTATTATCGGCTATAATTACTGATTCACAATTTCTTGATTATTTGGGTATTTCATAAACATAAAGCTGTAGACTAGTTTGGTTTTATATCCCATTGTGGAAGTTGCCTATTGTTCTTGCACGGGGAGATCATCTATACAAACAAACGACGTGTCTCTGGCAGCAGATTTCTTGGTCTATAACAGGGGCGGATCCAGGTTTTCCAAAGGGGGGGGGCGTGAAAATTTACCAAGCAGCAAATGGTGAATGCAATTTGTGGCTGCTTCGAGCGCGTAACGCGAAGCCCTTACGGCATGGGCCGGTTCCGGGGCCCGCTTAAATGCTCTGAAACAGTTAGGATTCTAGATGCTCTGTGGTGCGACCTCATGCAATATATCTGACCACTTTTAGCCAGATCATTATTAAAACTTTATTTTCGAGTTGGGAGTCATTGATTTGAATTCTGAGTTATAAAAATAAAAATGCAGCCTACAATTAATACTTATTCAGGGGAAAAAACATCGATGTTCTGTCTGAACTATTGATAATTACCAGTTTGAAAGAAGCACAACAGATATTAACCCTCTTTCTTGAATACGAAAAAAATATGTGATTTTCTGAACAGAGTGAGACACCATGACGATGCTATGTCTTCACTAGCCCCACATAGGGCCAATCCACTTCGTTCTTGCCAATTGGCTCTAGCACCATTGCAATCCTATTTTTGTGCCCGATGTAATTTTTAATCCCGGTTATAAAACTTACTGATCGAATGCATAATTACTTCTTTTTTTTAACATCACGGATTTTTGGGGAAAATTGATTGCCTTTCAAGTCGCGAGAGTGAACTTTTTGATCACGTATTAAAGGGTGTGTACAACATTGGTAAGAATGAAAATATAAATGTTCACAGATTTGCACATAACTTACATGGTATAAAGATGGTCATGGTGGAAAACTTCCCTTGAAATAGTTTTGCTTGAATTGCCATAGTTTTTAGGAAATGAGTAAAATAATAGTTTTTATCCTGCAGGATAAATTCCGATGTTTGAAAAGAAGTTAAAACACATAAGGTTTTTTTTCACTGTTTTCTCATGACTCCGAAGACCGATTGAGCTTAAACTTTCACAGGTTTGTTATTTCATGTGTATGTTGGGTCACATCAAGTTTGGATACAGGTCTTTGGCAATTACCAATGTTGTACACACCCTTTAACAAGTTGCGCGAAAACATACTAGTTGGGTTCCCTGAACAATTTCACAACATTTATACGATCTAATGGGGACCAGACTGATTTACATAACGCGCTGAGCATAATACCTTTTGCGCAGACGGGCTTAAGATGCGCACCGCATTACACGTATTTCACAAAACCTTCATGGCGCGCTGAGTGAATCAGTCTGGTCCCCATTAAATATCAGCAGTTGATCGTATAAACTGTTGTGGTTTGTTAAGGGAACCTGACAATGGTTTTCGCGCAAGTTAATATTATGTGGGGAAAAATCACACTCGCGATTCGAAAAGCAAACAATTTTCCCAAAAGATCTGTGATGTTTTTATAAAACAATTAAGCATTAGGGCTTTCTACAAGTACAGTAGCATTCGATCATTAAGTTTCATAACTGGATTAAAAATTAAATCGGGCACAAAAATAGGAATGCAATGGTGCTAGAGCCAAGGATACGAAGTAGATTGGCCCTATTCAAGGGCCTATTCCTTTTTTTTTCTCTTAAAACTAGTTTCCGAAGTTCGTATTGTAAAAGTCACATTGTATTTAGCGCGCGCGCGTGCTGACCTCCCCCCAGAAACTTCTTTGCACAATGTGCACACACAGGTGGCATGGTCGACTCACGCTGCGGTAGTGTATGATCTTCACGCCCCCGGACCCCGCGCCAGGCATTTGCAGGTGTTTCGCGCTTATGTTCAGTGTGTGAGAAGAACACGATGTCCACACACACAGATTCACGTGTAATTCCTCATCAGTCAGTGAATTAACAGTTGTCCACAAATGAAACAAAGTGTACGAGGTACGGATTATTAGTAGCTTTTTTGAAGAAAAAAAAATAGGTAGGGCCTATGTCATTAACTTTGTCTCTCCCTCATTTTTCCCCTTGATGTTTTTTTTTGTTCTCACGCAAAAAGGGGGGGGGGCGTGCGCCCCCACGCCCCCCTTTATCCGCCCCTGTATAAAGCGTTCCCTTCCAAGATATTATGATTGGATAATAAAGTTCACTGACTAATAATCAAAAGAGGGCTCTTTAGCTGATATAACATGCACGAATTATTAGTGCGTCGTCGTACACATACAGCAAGGTATTCACACAGCAGGCCGTACAGCGCGTTGTTATGCTACAAAGATCCAGTCCCAACGCGTGATTTAAGGCCCGACAAAGTGCCGCCGTTTTGTCCGACAAAATTCTGATTTGATTGTATTGTTTACTACACACGTTTCGCTGAATTGCATGATCCCCAAAACGTTAATATTCAAAGGATTTTTACTTATGATAATCAGTTTGCGCATGAATGTTGGCCTATTTAGTGTGGCGCATTCATTCTAAAGGCGCCCTTTTTAATTTTAGAGTGTGACGTCATAATGCAAGGGTCTATTTGTATTGTAAGGTGCGTGCGCTCAGTCGCAGCAAGTATGAATTGGCCTTTAATAAAATAGTCCGCGAAACCTGACTTACTCCACGAAACATAAAGTTTTCTAGGTTATTTTAGAAAGGGCAAACTAAAAAGTTTGAAAACAAAGAATATACTTTAACAATTTTAAAATAGTAAATAAAGGGGACAGGGAAGGGGATTGTGTTGAGTTTTAGTAGTCAATTTTAAAAGCCGGCAATTTAAAAAACTTTACTGCTTCTTTTATTCAGAAAAAATAAAAAATGAAAAAGCACGACTCGTCAGGTGCAATATGCTTTAAGGCTGAAGGTTTCGACTCAAGAGACTGCACCACCTGCCTGTTAAGTATTTTTTTTTATATAGCGAAAGACTGTAATTGGGAGGTTCGAGAATGGGAAAAACGACCGGCCTCGGCTTCAGCCAAGGCTTGACCTTTTGCCCCTAGTAGTGACAGTGTTAATACTATTGTGTATTGTGTGCTATTGATGGAGGATTAACATAGTGTGGTAGATCACTTTATATTGAAAACGTCATCATGTAGATTTTGCTTTTTTGTGTTTTGCTGAATTCTCGTCCTTTTTAAATAGAGGGCTGGTGTCATAGGGAAATCTGTCCCCCGGAGATTCTGCCCCAATTATTGAAAATTTACATGGGCTGGAGAAGGATGATCCAAAAGAGGGCACTATCAGAAGCAGTTTGTACACAGTTATCCGTATTGGGGAGACAGAATCTCCGGGGGACAGAATCTCCTGCCACACCGGCCCCCTTCCCGTGTCTCTACAAATGGAGTCATAGACTGCAGGATTAAAAGGAATAAGGGTGTTAACATAGCACAAATGTTATTATGTTTGCAGAAATTAGTGTTATTTTAACCCCTTATGGTGTAATTTGTGACAACACATTATAGGCCTATGTGACAACACACAAGGGGTCAATCTTAACACCCCAAAACGGATCACTCAGTTTGGTCATTTCATTCTACGCTCGTTCAAATACGTGCTTATTTCCATTGCTGTGCAGCGGAAACAAGAGTTTTATCAATCTTTCTCAAATACTAGAAAATTCTGCGACTAATACCTATTTAAAAGTACCATTGTGTTCTAATTTTCAGAATTGCAAAGTATTAAATCTTGCCATCAGTTGCCGCTTCTTTGAACTAAATAACAAAGAAAATATGTTTTTTTAAATGTGAAATTGGCTTCAGGCGTCGATTAATATTTAGTCTGTTTCTATGACACAAAAGGTATAGAGCCATGGTAGTGCCAACTGCCCAAATCAGGTTCCGTTCTTGCATGTCTCACGAGCCATTTGTGAAACCATTGTGATGTAAATATAAAGGCATATTTTTTGCTCTTGCCATACTGTACGACCCAGAGTACGACAAACTATGTCATTGTCCTTTGTTATTCAAAAAAAAAAAAAAAATTACTGGGCAGATCAAATGACGCCAACACCTTCAATGACATTATAGTTGCTAAAGTCTTGGACGGCTCATACATGACATGTAGCCATAATTGAAACTCTGGTGAAGGGCCACATACTATAGGAACAAAACGCACAACCTTTAAATATCAAAGAAACTAGGGGCTACTACAACGACAACCCATGTCATTGTCCTTTGTTATTCAAATAAAACTTACTGGGCAGATCAAATGACGCCAACACCTTCAATGACATTAGTTGCTAAAAGTTTTGGACGGCTCATACATGACATGTAGCCATAATTGAAACTCTGGTGAAGGAAGCCACATACTATTTGCTGGCTTGATGACGTCACATTGTTCGTGCGGCAGCCATTTGAAATATCGGTTACAGTTACAAAACTTGACAAATTTAGCTCTATAGAGGGCATTCTTCTATTATTACAGTGTCCACATAATATTATCACCACCTGAAAAGACAAGAAATTTGCCTCAATTATATTTTGTTAAGTTTTTGTAGTGTTTTTATTAAGTCTGGAGACAATAACTTGAAGGCTTGACACCTTGTTTAGGGTTACTCACTGGCAGGCTAAAAATGCTGCTGACTGTTTTTTAATCACAATTCACAGAAAAAACCTAGTACAAAAATACATATCCAAAAATAAACCTTATAAATCATTATGTAAAGTTACAACCAATGCTAAAGCTTATACTTTCCCATAGGTAGCCAACCATCTACCTTAGTTTGCATAAAGGAAGTATGCATAACATTTAGTTAAAGCCAATACCGATGCATACCATGTGCACTTCATACCATGTGCTATTTATTTATCAAACAATATTGTTACCCAATTTCAACCCAAAATAACATTCTAACATCCTACTCACCAACCGACCCTCCTCTCTAGATATTACTAATTAATGACTCCATGAGTGGGTCCCTTTCCTCGCTCCCTCCACCCAAAATGTGGGATTTACACTGTCATATTTTTCTCAAACGTGAACACATTCAGAAACCAACACAGAAAAAGGACGCAACAAATAGACCCGACCGCCTAACCCAGCTAATATTACTACGCTCAACACTGATTAATTAACAATCTCACCTATGCATAGCTGAAAATTGAAAATAACATAGTGAATATTTGTATAATTGTGTATAATTAATTTACATACAGCAATGAAGACGAGATTGAGACTAACTTCTTTATAAGATAAAATAATCCCAAAAGTTATGCCTTCTTACATCCTTGCAAATTGGATCAGTGCGACTACCGTTAAAGCAAAACGGCGCCCTCTATCGGTCAACAAAATCATTCAATCAAACTTTCTATCAACGCAACAAAATGCCACGGGTATATTACAATTATACGAAAGCCCAATCGTGCCACTGAAGTATATATTATCAGCGGGAACTAATCCGTTATAACGAATTAGTAATCCGTTATAACGAATTAGTAATCCGTTATAACGAATTAATAATCCGTTATAACGAATTAATAATCCGTTAAAACGAATTAATAATCCGTTAAAACGAATTAATAATTCGTTAAAACGAATTAGTAATCCGTTAAAACGAATTAACAATTGGCCCACCTCCATGATGCGACTGAACAGCCGTGTGCGAACTGATGATTTCGGATGCGGATAGCCGGCCGTTGACTACAACAACGATGAGTTATGGAACTTTTCGGCGTTCCTGCCATATACGAAATCATCAATTCGGACTCGGCCGTTCGGTCGCACCGTGGAGGTGGGCCGATTGTTAATTCGTTTTAACGAATTAGTAATCCGTTTAAACGAATTAGTAATTCGTTATAACGAATTAACAATTGGCCCATCTCCATGATGCGACGTACTGTACGGCCGTGTCCGAATTGATGACTTCGGTAGTGGCTATGTGGATATGACCGGAACGACGGTCGGGCACTGCCGCACTGCCGCACAGTCACACCATGGAGGTGGGCCAATTGTTAATTGGTGCGACTGTGCGGCCGAGTTATAATATGGCAGGAACGCCGCATCCGAACTCGGGCGTACGTACGTCGCACCATGGAGATGGGCCAATTGTTAATTCGTTTTAACGGATTATTAATTCGTTATAACGGATTATTAATTCGTTATAACGGATTATTAATTTGTTATAACGGATTAGTTCCCGCTGATAATATATACTTCAGTGGCACGATTGGGCTTTCGTAGTTTTCTCCTGAACCAGATGGCCGATTGATCTCAAACTTCAACAGGTTTGTTTTTGTATGTATATGGTGAATTAAATAAAGTGCTAACACTGCCAGCAATTGTTTCATTAGCTAAAAACCAATCCTGTAGATTACCTTTAACTCTAAATGTAAATTCTTTTTAAATTCTTAATTAATTAGCCACTTTACAGCGAGGTGAATATTTAATTAGCCAGACTTTAGACCACTCTATCTCAAAAAGTAGACGACCGATCGTCACACTTTTTTCAGTTTTAGACTTCTTGGGTACTGTAGATGTGCTTTTCGGCCTAAAATGTGGAACGACGTCACAATGACGTCATTTATTGCGCATTTTCGCCCATGTACAAAACACATGGAGATAGTGAAAACAAATCCGACTTCTAGAAACACAGTTTTTTCAATTAAGCTCAAATTTAACGTCCTAGATTACACAAATGTTTCTTAAAACAAGAAAGGTTTTATAGACAATCAGTTTAAAAGCATCAAAACGTATTAAAACATTGTCAGTAGAAAAAAAACCCAAAATTCTCAGGCAAATTGAACGCCATGGGTACTCTGACTTCAATTTGATATGTGTTTATTAACGACAGAGTAAATATTTTCCCTTTTTTTTTGAAGTAAAAAAAACCGCACCGTTAAACTCGTATAGCGCCCTCAATCTTTCTAGGGTTTCCTAGATTCGTTCAAGCCCTAAACCCATTTATGACCTGTGTTGTTGACGTTTATGTAGAATATACGTAGAGTCATCATTCCTGTCGCCGACTGACACAAGTTAACGTTCATTCACAAAAATCGAAAGGAATTTGTCTTGCTATCAGCGCAGTCGTGTAATCAGATAGTTATTCAGATAATTTTCAGCGTGGACGTAAAGAATAGAGCGCCGCGTTCTTGGCGATTTTTCTTGCCTGGCAAACTTGTCTGCGCTTGGGTCTCGTTCGCCGGAAAACGATATGTTTAAAGTTTCTTGTGCAAAGGAATGACTTCAGTAAACCGCGATGAATCAGTTACAAAACTTGATGGCGGTTGCAATAAATAATAAAAAGAGCTGATTGAGGAAAGGTGTACAATAGAGAAATTACCTTGCTAAACGGTCAGTGCTAGATTTGGGGGTGAAGAACAAAAATTAACAATAGCCCAGCAAGAACATACTAATCGTTACAAAGACACAACAATAGTGTTTTTATATTATAGAAAACTGCAAACAAGGTAAACAGTTTCTGAAACAACCAATATTTACAATAAAAAAAAATTTCATCAATCTAAATACATCAGGGCCCAATTTTATGGCTCTGCTTACCGTAAGCTTAGGATCGGCGCTTACTGACGAAGCAGGTTATTCTGTGCTTATGTCAAGCGTATTACACGGGTTAGCATGGCATTTTGTGTGCTTGCATAGTTTCATTAGGCATTCTACGCTTACACAGCTAGTGCAGAAATTCTGTGCTGCTTGCTCGTTAAGCAGAGAAGCAGAGACCCCATAGCGCAGAATTCAGCATTAAGCTGGCCATAAATTTGGGCCCTGCGTTTTTTTTTTCCTAGGGACTATATTATACTAACAAAACACTTTTCAACGTTTATCCGAACCGTACAAATGTAAACGATTAACCGGATGATCTGTCACTTAACCGTGTAACTGTCACAGGCTTACGTATAAGCCCGCACACTCATATATTTTTTTTAAACGTGTAACCGTTTTCTGACACTAAATAGTCACAATTTTCGCAGCACTTTTCAAGTGAATTTGTTTACGCTGATCCCAATCGTTAACATTTGAACGATTAACAAGATTATCGTTTGGTTAACCGGGTAACCGTGCAATCGATTTGTTTTGGAACGCCCTCTAGCGTTCAATGTTTCTTTCAACTAATGCCGCACGCAAAGTAATGAAATAACGAAGAATTAAGCCTGTAAATTGGAAACGATATAGGTGTGGCAATAATTATTATGGTCAGCATTTCGCAGCACTTTTCAAATGAATTTTTCAACGTTTATTCGAACCGTACAAATGTGAACGTTTAACCGTAAGATCCGTCACTTAACCGTGTAACCGTCACAGGCTTACGTATAAGCCTGCGCATTCACGGTTATTTTTTTGTAAACGTGTAACCGTAATTCTGAAACGGTTGATGACCCGTGTAACAGCAGTTTCATAAACAACATTTCATGTAAAAAAAACTGTTTACACAACCAGCATGTGATCAAAAACATTGTGTCTTCCTTCTTTATTGCAGAATTTTGACTTTGCGCACCTACAAAAGCGAGCATGTTGCGCAATCGAATTGTTGTGGAACGCCCCCTAGCGTTTAATGTTTCTCACAAATTGCTGCACGCACAGTTGTATTGAAATAACAAAGACTACGAGTCTGTAAATTGGGAATGATATTATGTGTGTGTGTTTTATGGGATATTGTGCTGTGAAAATCGTGATCGCAGTTATTATGGTCAGCATAACACGGCACTTTTTAAGTGAATTTTTCAACGTTTATCCGAACCGTACAAATGTGAACGTTTAACCGTAACATCTGTCACTTAACCGTGTAACCGTCACAGGCTTACGTATAAGCCTGAGCATTCACGGTAATTTTTTGTCAACATACCGTTTCTGAAACAGTTGGTGACCCATGTAACAGCAGTTTCATAAACAAAATTTCAAGTAAAAAACAAACTATTTACACAACCATGCATGTGACCTAATATCCTAAGCGTAAAAGTATGAAAGAGTTAGATCCTATATTAAATTGAAGCTTAGGAGTACATGAACTTAACTCTCAATGAAATTTGTTTTTTAATTCTTAATTAATTAGCCCATTTACAGCGAGGTGAATATTTAATTAGCCAATCTTGAGACCACTATATCTCGAAATATATACAACCGATCGTCAAACTGTTTTCAGTTATAGACTCCTTGGGCATTTGAGATTAGCCCTGGGCAACCGTGACCCCATGTTGACCTTTACTAACGGGTCAACCGGAAGTGGGACCATCTCAAGAACTACACAACCGATTTCCAAACTTTTTTCAGTTATAGACTCCTCGGGCATTGGGCATTGGAGATTAGCCTTGGGTAACCGTGACCCCATGTTGACCTTTACTTCCAGGTCAACCGGAAGTGGGACCAAATCTAAAGAACTACACAACCATTTTTCAAACTGTTTTCAGTTATAGACTCCTCGGGCATTGGGCATTGGAGATTAGCCTTGGGTAACCGTGACCCCATGTTGAACTTTACTTCCAGGTCAACCGGAAGTGGGACCAAATCTAAAGAACTACACAATCATTTTTCAAACTGTTTTCAGTTATAGACTCCTTGGGCATTGAAGATTAGCCTTGGGTTACCGTGACCTCATGTTGACCTTTGCTTCCGGGTCAACCAGAAGTTAGACCATATCTCAAGAACTACACAACCGTTTTTCAAACTGTTTTCAGTTATAGACTCCTTGGGCATGGGAGATTAGCCTGGGCTAACCGTGACCCCATGTTCACCTTTACTTCCGGGTCAACCGGAAGTGGGACCATATCTCAGGAACTACACAACCGTTTTTCAAACCTTTTTTCAGTTATAGACTCATTGGGCATTGGAGATTATCCTTGGGTAACCGTGACCCCATTCTGACCTTTACCTATGGGTCAACCGGAATTGGGACCATATCTCAAGAACTAAACACCTGATTTTCATTTTCTTTTCAGTTATAAAACCTTTGAGCGAAACAATAATACACGGAACAGCTTTGTGTTTGTTCACAAACACCTAATGTCTAGTTAGCTGTTCCGACCTAGCTGTCGGAACAGCTATTGTTTTCGTCGAGATTTTTATTATTTTTATTATTATTATTATTATTATTATTCTTTGTTTCTGACCTAAATCCCATAGCATTTGTACACGTTTTTTCTTTATTCTTAATATCCTAAAGCGTAAATATGAAAGAGTTAGATCCTATATCAAATTGAAGCTTAGTACATGAACTTAACTCAAAATGTAATAAATGTAAACATTCTTAATTAATTAGCTAATTACAGCGAGGTGAATATTTAATTAGCCAACCTTGTGAGCACCATATATCAAAAGTATACCCCCGATCGTCACACTTTTTGTAGTTTTAGACTCCTGGAATACTGTATATGTGCATCCCGGTCCAAAATCACGGACGACGTCACAATGACGTCATTTATTGCGCATTTTCGCCCGTGTACAAAACAAATGGAGATAGTGAAAACAAATCCGACTTCTAGAAACATAGTTTTTCAATTAAGCTCAAATTTAACGTCCTAGATTACACAAATGTTTCTTAAAACAAGAAAGGTATTATAGACAATCAGTTTAAAAGCATCAAAACGTATTAAAACATTGTCAGTAGAAAAAAAAAAAAAAATTCTCAGGCAAATTGAACGCCATGGGTACTCTGACTTGAATTTGATGTGTGTTTATTAACGACAGAGTAAATTTTTTCCCTTTTTTTTTAAAGTAAAAAAAACCGCACCGTTAAACTCGTATAGCGCCCTCAATCTTTCTAGGGTTTCCTAGATTCGTTCAAGCCCTAAACCCATTTATGACCTGTGTTGTTGACGTTTATGTAGAATATACATAGAGTCATCATTCCTGTCGCCGACTGACACAAGTCAACGTTCATTCACAAAAATCGAAAGGAATTTGTCTTGCTATCAGCGCAGTCGTGTAATCAGATAGTTATTCAGATAATTTTCAGCGTGGACGTAAAGAATAGAGCGCCGCGTTCGCTTGGCGATTTTTCTTGCCTGGCAAACTTGTCAGCGCTTGGGTCTCGTTCGCCGGAAAACGATATGTTTAAAGTTTCTTGTGCAAAGGAATGACTTCAGTAAACCGCGATGAATCAGTTACAAAACTTGATGGCGGTTGCAATAAATAATAAAAAGAGCTGATTGAGGAAAGGTGTACAACAGAGAAATTACCTTGCTAAACGGTCAGTGCTAGATTTGGGGGTGAAGAACAAAAATTAACAATAGCCCAGCAAGAACATACTAATCGTTACAAAGACACAACAATTGTGTTTTTATATTATAGAAAACTGCAAACAAGGTAAACAGTTTCTGAAACAACCAATATTTACAATAAAAAACATTTTACATCAATCTAAATACATCAGGGCCCAATTTTATGGCTCTGCTTACCGTAAGCTTAGGATCGGCGCTTACTGACGAAGCAGGTTATTCTGTGCTTATGTCAAGCGTATTACACGGGTTAGCATGGCATTTTGTGTGCTTGCATAGTTTCATTAGGCATTCTACGCTTACACAGCTAGTGCAGAAATTCTGTGCTGCTTGCTCGTTAAGCAGAGAATGGTGACCCCATAGCGCAGAATTCAGCATTAAGCTGGCCATAAATTTGGGCCCTGCGTTTTTTTTTTCCTAGGGACTATATTATACTAACAAAACACTTTTCAACGTTTATCCGAACCGTACAAATGTAAACGATTAACCGATGATCTGTCACTTAACCGTGTAACTGTCACAGGCTTACGTATAAGCCCGCACACTCATATATTTTTTTAAAACATGTAACCGTTTTCTGACACTAAATAGTCACAATTTTCGCAGCACTTTTCAAGTGAATTTGTTTACGCTGATCCCAATCGTTAACATTTGAACGATTAACAAGATTATCGTTTGGTTAACCGGGTAACCGTGCAATCGATTTGTTTTGGAACGCCCTCTAGCGTTCAATGTTTCTTTCAACTAATGCCGCACGCAAAGTAATGAAATAACGAAGAATTAAGCCTGTAAATTGGAAACGATATAGGTGTGGCAATAATTATTATGGTCAGCATTTCGCAGCACTTTTCAAGTGAAATTTTCAACGTTTATCTGAACCGTACAAATGTGAACGTTTAACCGTAAGATCTGTCACTTAACCGTGTAACCGTCACAGGCTTGTATACGTATAAGCCTGCGCATTCACGGTTATTTTTTTGTAAACGTGTAACCGTAATTCTGAAACGGTTGATGACCCGTGTAACAGCAGTTTCATAAACAACATTTCATGTAAAAAAAACTGTTTACACAACCAGCATGTGATCAAAAACATTGTGTCTTCCTTCTTTATTGCAGAATTTTGACTTTGCGCACCTGCAAAAGCGAGCATGTTGCGCAATCGAATTGTTGTGGAACGCCCCCTAGCGTTTAATGTTTCTCACAAATTGCTGCACGCACAGTTGTATTGAAATAACAAAGACTACGAGTCTGTAAATTGGGAATGATATTATGTGTGTGTGTTTTATGGGATATTGTGCTGTGAAAATCGTGATCGCAGTTATTATGGTCAGCATAACACGCACTTTTTAAGTGAATTTTTCAACGTTTATCCGAACCGTACAAATGTGAACGTTTAACCGTAACATCTGTCACTTAACCGTGTAACCGTCACAGGCTTACGTATAAGCCTGAGCATTCACGGTAATTTTTTGTCAACATACCGTTTCTGAAACAGTTGGTGACCCATGTAACAGCAGTTTCATAAACAAAATTTCAAGTAAAAAAAAAACTATTTACACAACCATGCATGTGACCTAATATCCTAAGCGTAAAAGTATGAAAGAGTTAGATCCTATATTAAATTGAAGCTTAGGAGTACATGAACTTAACTCTCAATGTAATTTTTTTTTTAATTCTTAATTAATTAGCCCATTTACAGCGAGGTGAATATTTAATTAGCCAATCTTGAGACCACTATATCTCGAAATATATACAACCGATCGTCAAACTGTTTTCAGTTATAGACTCCGTGGGCATTTGAGATTAGCCCTGGGCAACCGTGACCCCATGTTGACCTTTACTAACGGGTCAACCGGAAGTGGGACCATCTCAAGAACTACCCAACCGATTTCCAAACTTTTTTCAGTTATCTAGACTCCTTGGGCATTAGAGATTAGCTTTATGTAACCGTGATCCCATGTGGATCTTTACTTCCGGGTCAACCGGAAGTGAGACCAAATCTCAATAACTACACAACCGATTTCCAAACTTTTTTCAGTTATGGACTCCTTGGGCATTGGGCATTGGAGATTAGCCTTGGGTAACCGTGACCCCCTGTTGACCTTTACTTCCAGGTTAACCGGAAGTGGGACCAAATCTAAAGAACTACACAACCGATTTCCAAACTGTTTTCAGTTATAGACTCCTTGGGCATGGGAGATTAGCCTGGGCTAACCGTGACCCCATTCTGACCTATGGGTCAACCGGAATTGGGACCATATCTCAAGAACTAAACACCTGATTTTCATTTTCTTTTCAGTTATAAAACCTTTGAGCGAAACAATAATACACGGAACAGCTTTGTGTTTGTTCACAAACACCTAATGTCTAGTTATGTTTGTTATTTTAACCCCTTATGGTGTAAATTGTAAAAGAAATTGTATCTATATGTGACAAACACACACGGTGTCAATTTGAATACCCCCAAAATGGATCACTCAGTTTGGTCATGTCATTCTGTACACGTTCAAATACGTGCTTTATTATTTCCATTGCTGTGGAGCGGAAACAGGAGTTTTTATCAATCTTTCTCAAATACCAGAAATTGCTGCGACTATGACCTATTTAAAAGTACCATTGTGTTTTATTTTTCAAATTGCAAAGTATTAAATCTTGCCATCAGTTGCCGCTTCTTTGAACTAAATAACAAAGAAAAGTTTCGAAAACCATCAAAATATGTTTAGTTTATTTTATGTGAAATTGGCCTCAGGCGTCGGTAAATATTAGTCTATTTCTATGGCACAAAAGATTAGAGCCATGGTATTGCCAACTGCCTAAATAAGGTTCCGTTCTTGCGTGTCTCACCAAGCCAGTTGTGAAACCAATGTGATGAAAAAAAAAAAGGCGTATTTTTTTTTTTCAAGATGAGCTCAATCACCTGATTCGTAATGAATACTGTACGACCCACGATTACGACAACCTATGTCGTTGTCCAACTTGTTATTCAAATAAAAACTTACTGGGCAGATCAAATGACGCCAACACCCTCAATGACATTAGTTAGGCATACATGGCTTGTAGCCATAACTGAAACTATATTGATAGTAGGGTCAATATACAGTTGGACCCCAACAAATTGTAACAAAAGGTTTTCCAACGGTTTCAGGTACTATTGGACATCAAACATAACATATTAAAAATCTAAGAAAATCAGAGTACCGGAAATCCGTTTTTTCAAAATGGCGTCCAAGATGGCCGCTATACTATCCTAAAATGACTATAAGTCAATCATTATTCACCGTGCAGACGTAATGTTGGTGCCTATCCCCAGGTTTTAGTGGTCAGAGAACTCATTGAGACCAACAAAAGAAGCATTGAGTAATGAGGTAACATAAAATTCCAAGATGGCGTCCAAAATGGCCGCCAATACACTAAAAAGGCTATAAGTCATTTAATATTCACCTTGGGAGTTTAATTTTTGTGTCTACATCTATCTTGTATGGATCAAGAAACACACTAAGACCAATAACAATTTAGTGAGTAATCAGGTAACCTAAAAATCCAAGATGGCGTCCAAAATGGCTGTCTAATTTGCTAAAAGCTATTTGCTGAGAGTTTATTTTGTTGTGTCTAATCCTGTGTTATAGATGCCCGGGAGAGGGTTGGGGGAAGTTCTTGCATCGCGGTTCAACCTGGGCGCTGCGAATGTGTCTGCGGACTCCGGCACGGTGGTTTGTTTCTGTGCTTACGACCCTCCGGCGGACAAGGCCCGGGCCACGTGCGATCCGGGCCGCAATGTGCGTTCGAAAGGCCGATGATCACTGCAGTCTGCAATTCACACTGATTCACGCAGCTGGCTGCCTTCTTCATCGAGTGATCCACCGCCAAGAATTGTACAACTCTTGGATTTCACTCTCGGTTACCGTCGGTTCCATCACCAATGATGGGCTCTGCCGCGCCCCGTGGTCTCGGGCGCAGATGATTTGGGTCAAGATCTTGCGGGGCGTTCGAGATATCTGCGGCTGCTGGCACCAGACTTGCCCTCCAATAGATCCTCGTTAAAGGATTTAAAGTGTGCCCATATATTCCAATGGGCCTCGAAAGAGTCCTGTATTGCTAATAGACCTTATGCATATGACGTCATTTGAGTAGGGCGCCCTCGCCTAGAGGTCAAAAGGAAGATACTCATTGGCCAGTCCTGTGCGCCGCGCGTACAAATCAGCGCGTTTCCATTGTTTCATTATCGGTTTACCTCTAAGATGGCGGCTTGGTGACGTCAATGCATAAGGTCCATTTTCGTCACTACCCCCCCCCCCTCGTGTCGGGAGTGGGTGATTTGCGCGCCTGCTGCCTTCCTTGGATGTGGTAGGCGTATAACGGCCAGGCGGTGGTCACACCAGTGGTCCGGTCCTGTCGCCCTCGAAGCCACTCTCTCTCTCCATCCCTTCTCTCATTCTAATCGCCGGGGGAAAAAGAACAAATCAACCGGGGCGTGTGTCGTTCGCCTCCGTCCCCCATCATTCGCCCAGGTTGGGTGAGCCGTGGAAGCTCGCCCGGCCCGTCTGGTTCCCCGGGATTGGGCAAGGGCTCAACAAATGCTTCGGCGTATCCCGGAGGGATAGCAATCAGGATGCCAAGAGGGGGTCCCGCTAGCGCAGAGCTGAATGAGGCCGGGCTCGACAAAAGGTATCGGTAAACTCACGCTCTCGCGCCCATGCGGGCTTCACGAATTGCCGTTGGGTTCGGGATCCGCCCCCGCCCCGGGGCGAGACGGCACTGCCACTCCCGCTGCAGGAAGAGGCAGCACGGTCCAACACCCCGCTCACTGCGTCGGACCAGTCCGGTCGTGCCATCAGGGCCCCCCGGGGGTCACTTAAGAAGCCAGGCCCGCTACCTACTGCCATGCACGGGGAGAGGGGCATCCACCGGACCGGCAGCCTCACGGAGAAGTAACTGGTGGTTTTGGACGCCATCTTGGATTTTTAGGTTACCTGATTACTCAATGACATTTTTATTGGTCTAAATGGGATTCATGACCCCAAAACATGGATGTGGACACCAAAATGATGACTCTAGGGAAAATAATGAATGACTTATTGCCATTTTATTGTAATGGCGGCCATCTTGGACGCCATTTTTAAAATAACAGCTTTTCTTGGCGCGGAATTTCTTAGATTTTTAATATGTTATTCTTGATGGTCAATACTACCATAATCCGTTAAAAAACCTTTTGTTACAATTTGTTTGGGGTTAAGGTGTATTGTTTCATAAATTGACCTTACTATGAAGGGAGCCACAAAGAAACAAAACGCACAACCGAAACGTTGCTCTTTATCTGCAAAACTGAAAATCCGCAATCAAGATGTTTAACCTTTTCGCTATCGGGTTGCTCTTCGTCTGCCCGCAATTGTCCCGTAATTGTAAGTAATTTGTTGTTATAAAAAGTAAGCAGGATACCACTCACAGAAGGAACACAGAGAATGTATTTTTTTACTGGTATTCTTATTCCGGTAAGCATAAATTGTTGAGCTAAGCTACCTTTTGTGCTGAAGCATCTCTGTGGAATTGTGCCCAAGTTTTCCTCTTTTTACCAAAGTCCCCTACGCCTGCTGAAATAAAAAATATTTATTTGCAATAATTGTTTTAAAATAATTCTTAAAATTACTGAACACGTTTGGTAATTACTCAAAATATTTTTTAGCATAAAAACTTACGTAGTTTTTGAGAAAGAGGTAACTTCTCACTAAAATAATAAAATACTTCATGCATGAAGCCTTTTATTAGCATCGGAAAGCACACAAAATTGTGCAACAAGGGTGTTTTTTCTTTCTTTATATTCTTGCAACTTCGATAACCGATTCAGCCCAAATTTTCACAGGTTTGTTATTGTATGCATATTGTGGCGGGACACCCTCGAGTCAGCGACTAGGCCGATGAAGACCAGACACAACCCAGGGTGCTTATCCAACCCCAATAATATTTATTAACCTTATGCAAGGGTGAGCGGCTACCCAGACAAAAGGGGGGATAATAACGAACGGCGGCTATGCCTAGGGGCAGTTCGTTTGGTGGAAGTTTACCACCGATTGAGAATGATATTCCTAATAGCTAGAATCAGAGCAATCACCCGAAACCTCAATAAACCTCACAAGGATACCAGGTCTCCAATAACAGTAACAATGGTTTTATTTCTCATAAACGTTCAATGAATCACTCAACAATAATAGTAATTACACAACCAGGTAAAGATAATAAACCTCACCTAAATGTAATAAACCTCAGTAATACAAACAAGTGTAGTAAGCAGCATAAACCTCAGTACAACCTCAGTCGACCCAGCGCTAAGAATCAGCCTTGCCAAACACAGGTATACCTCACACTGTATTATGCTAATAACCCTCACAGACTGGCAAGTCTGCACAATTGAAACTTCATGCGGATTACAATAACCCTCTCTAAAGAACTCGTCAGCGCTACTCTAATAACCCTCCGGGTAGCCCGCACAGTGATCGCAACTGAATCGTATCTCAGCCGTCCTACACCAACGTGTATTCAACGGCATACAACTCACACAACCTTCCAATGCTTCAGCCTTCCCCCGATAAAGGTTACCCAATTCACGCTCTACAACTCCGAGCCTTACATTAACATAAAGTTTACTTATACAGTAAAACCCACCTCGCTATATCTCTCTCGCTGAACGTAGAA
Organism: Leptasterias polaris; assembly: GCA_037783415.1. Classification (NCBI taxonomy): domain Eukaryota; kingdom Metazoa; phylum Echinodermata; class Asteroidea; order Forcipulatida; family Asteriidae; genus Leptasterias; species Leptasterias polaris. Next base: position 195,288 of record JAZGTN010000283.1, on the reverse strand, counting down.
CACACGGGTCACACAGCTCAACCACCAGCTAAAGATCACGCACACAGTAGCAGTGGGAACACACAATTTGGTCTCAGCACAGTGCCAACGCACAGTTCACGGTCACAGAACTAGAGCAACAGACTACATCAAAACACTAGACCAAATTGAAGAGGCGGGAAACCCAGCGCTGCTCGCTTATAAGAACCCGCTAGCACCCCCCGCAAAGCACAATGCGCACTGCGTCTTTTGGTGCACTAAACTTCACCAGGTCTACCCCCCTGTTCCGTCACAATATGTTGGGATACACCGAGTGACAATACTGGTCTTTGACAATTACCAAACATGTTCAGTGCCTTTAACAAACAGGTCCATCCAAACCGACCCCACCAGCACCAGTATTCTGGGCCTGGGATGACTGTTAGTCCGCGTGTAAACGCCCATGCGGCGCCGGGCAGAGACACCGCACCCGGGTCTGCCCCTGCGAGCCGGCCACGCTGTGCCAAGGAGAAAACACCGAGTACCAGATGTGCCAGCTCCAGACATGTCACCCCGAGGCAGGTAAGGATGAAGGGGGACAACCCATGTTCTTGGATGGTTTTATGATATTAGTGATTCAATGGTGGCAAAATAAACCATTACAGAGGCACCTTGTGAAATGGTAAAAAAACATCCCAATTTGAAAGTTTGTTTATTTAATGTTTTAACAGTCTTATGAATGATCTGCTGAGTGTAGGATATGCATATTTATTTTGTAATTCTTTTAAAGAATTATTTTTTTTTTAATTGAAAGAAAAACTAACAGCTGGAGAGGAGAGCCTCTGTAGACAGAAACCGTTTTTTAGGGGGGGGGGGGGCAATCCTTCGAGCTGGTTCTCTTTCCTTTTTCTGTATTTTAATTGCTCTTGTTGTATCTGTCAACGTTTTTAACAATGGGCATTATGGTGCTTTCTATCAGCCCGAGAAATGAATAGAAATAAATGTAACTATAAACCTCTGCTACTTATGCAAAATTTAAAATAATTGATTTCGTTGTTATAGTGAATCATGCAAGCCATACCGGTGTTTGGCAAAGTGACGCCTTTTTGTAACAATTTGAAATCCATTTATTGCAATGTCATCGTAACATTCTTCCAAGGCAGTACCTGCAGCCTATTACGATTTAACCACGTAAGCCCAATGGTAGACTGATACAGGACAAGAGATGCAAACAATGATAATAACGTATGTCATTTTTTATTTCTCTTGCACAGACAGCGGTGCGGAACTCGAGGGCAAATCGTTGTGTAACCTTTACATTTGTGCCCATTTAGAAACGTTTGGTATCGACATTAGCCAAATATCGACTCAACTTGTGGAAATGTTTTGGGGTTTTCCACTCATGAAGAAGCTTAGGTTTAATTGGTTTTTTTGTATCTCAGTCGCAATGTTGCAGCCAACTGGAGGGTCATTCTGGGCAAGAACAGAGAAGGTGACATCAGCAGCGACGAGCATGTCAGTAACGTGACGGAGATCATCATTCATGAAAGGTGTTACACATCCAACAACATTCCTTACAACGACATCGCCGTCATGGTTCTTGCTAGTCCACCACCAGAGGACAGTCATCAGTTCATCAACTCGGTGTGTTTGGACACCCGATCCGACTACCCACCGCTGCTAATAAGCAAGGCTTGAGGGGAAGATGCCATACTATAGGCGTGCCCGAAATATATTATCATCTTACATAATATCACCCGCCACGCTTAGAAGCGAGGCCGGTGTCATAGGGAAATCTATCCCCCGGAAACTCTGTCCCCCATATGGGAAATTAACGTGGGATGGAGGAGGATGATTCAAAAGAGGGTGCTATCAAAAGCAGTTTGTACACAGTTCTCCATATGGGGGGACAGAATCTCCGGGGGGACAGAATCTCCTACCACACCGGCGTCGCGCGGTAGAGAATCAGCCACACCATTAGGCTATCTTACCAATAATCATTGATCGGCAGAATCTCTACCTAAGCACCTGAACACAAAGTGGATGTGTTCAATGTGATTCATCCATTGATGATTCGGAGACATTTTGGGGCGAAAACTTCCGCAACCAGAACTTTGCAGAAGAAGTCATTATTTCATGAGGCGGCCATGATGGCGGCCTCGCTAACAATCGTGGCGGGTGATATTATGTAAGATGATAATATATTTCGGGCACGCTTTATAGTATGGCATCTCCCCCCCCCCCCCCCCCCCCCCCCCCTCAAGCCTTGCTTATTAACAGCGGTGGGTAGTCGGATCGGTTTGGACACGGTCGGCAGTGTCAGCTTCGACACTACCTCCGTGTGTTTCATCGCTGGGTTCGGCCACACTCAGGGTAAGAGTTCGTGAGAGTGATGATCTACGAAGAGGGTGGTGGTTTATCAGTGATATTTTATTATTATTTTATTATATTTAACAGAATACTATCAATCCACAAACAGGGGAGCCAGACACCATTCCTAGTCGAACGACACGGTGCAGGCGTAGGGTGATCAAGCCCAGCAGATATTGCCCTCCTGTTACTAACACAGACCTTTTCTCTGTTTCTCCCCCCCCCCCCAGGATGGAGGGGGCGGAGTGTAGACAGTGTGGGAAATATTTCAACCGGACCGGGAACCTGAAACGACACCTCAAAACCTCCTGTCCGGTCACACACCCTTTTAGGCCCTTCACGTGCCCGTTCGGATGCGGGAGGGACTTTTACAGGGTTGACATGCGGCAGCGCCACCTACGATATTGCATGCGGAGGCCGGGTTTCGTGGCGACGGCCCTGGTGGAGGACAAGTTGGAAGTGGAGATGGACACGGAGATGGAGGTGGACGGCATGGAGCAGGGAAGGGTTGGGGACCGTTCGGAACCCCCCTCCGACGCTTCGAAGCCCCAGCCGGAGGACGCCCACCGGAGACCTCCTTCCCGAGAGAGACGACGGGCCACCCAGGAGCGACCTTCCGCAGCACCGGGTACGCAGACACCGCCTGCCCCAGAACGCCGGGAGAGCAAGAAGAGGGAACGGACACCACCCCCGCCCGTCCTCGACCGAGAGGCCCCCCACGGATACCAGACCCACACGGAGAAGTCTCCGTCACCAGGCTCCCACCGGAAGCAGGGGCCTCTAGAGCCCTCGGGGCACCGCTGGACCGGCCGACAACGGGGGATGTCACATCAGAGGGATGAAGCGTCCCAGACCGGGAAGGAGGCCCCCACCCGTCCACCATCGCGAAATAGGATTCCGGCGGGCGCTTGCATCACCATGCCGGATGGCTCCAAATGGACGCTGCCAGTGGACGGCACCCTCGCGGCCCACCAGTCATTCCAGGGGTGCGTTTTGGCGGCGGTAACCAAAAACTGTTTCGGTTGTTGGTCGTTGGTTCTGCTGTTCAGACTGAACGATAACCGAGTTGTGAGCTCGGTTATCGTTTTGGTTATGACGTCAGAAACAATTATTGGTTACAGCCGCCAAAACGCACCCCAGGACGCCGCCGTCCAGTCAGAACCGCATCACCATCGCCGGGACGCATCCACACCCCTGTGTGAACACCTGCGGAACGAGTGGAGGATGGAGCACACGGGGGTGGGAAGAGACGGAGACCCAGCGACAGCCACCGCCAGGGACGGCCGGACCAGGGACACAAGGCCAACAGTCATAGTAGGACAGACTTGCCAGCCTTTTGTTGTTGTTGCTCTTTCCTTTGTTTTTTGTCGTTCTTTTGTACAGGTTGCGTGTTCCCACCGGGACGGGAGTTCGCTGCCTGCTTGGGGACAAGCAGTGTTCTTGGAGGGGCAGTGTAGCGTTGGCCCAGACCGTTCAGCAAGAGGGCGCCAGCACGACTCCGTAGTGGAGTCGGCCGATGATGGGAGGGCGCTGTGACACAGCACCGTTGTTAGAGCGCAGCGGGCCCCTCGCTGAACGGCTGGGACACCCGTCTTGTTGGGAAGACGTAGCCTAAACGTTCTTCTTGTTATGTAAGTGCTTTGGAGTGGACGTGAAAATAAAGAACCAGAAAAGTGACCGAGAAAACTGTCTCCTACTGTGTGTTTTTGCTGTGTGTTGCCGAAGAAGAATCTAGGACAAATTCTTGTTATAGTATACTATTTTCGTTCCTCTCTGTTTCGCCTATCGAAACAATGCAACAAATTAATATAAGACTTAATTGCAAATTTTTAACGAAGTTGATTGTTTTTCCTTTTCTCATGACAGGGTGACTCCGGCGGTCCATTGGTCTGCAGTAGACAGGATGAGTCAGCGGACGTTGAGCGGTGGTATCTGGCGGGGATCACGAGCTGGGGCTTCGGGTGTGCCAGACCAAAATACCCCGTGTTTACACCAACGTGGCTCGTTACAGAGTCTGGCTCGAGAACGTCTTTGCGTCACACAATGGGCAATAGTTTAATTCAAACACGACAATGTCCTGCATCAAATTATCGTAAATGCGGTACTTCTAATTGGGAGGAAGATATATATACCGTCGGTCCCTTTTAACTTGGGCCTAATTGTGCATTTCGTTCATAGTGATACTCGGTTATTATTCTGTACTTCTGTGCCGGCCATCATGTATGCCATGTATGCCATGTATGCCATGTATGCTTTTTATGTTTGACTAAAACGCGTTAATGTAATGTTCATGATATTGGGTTGTTTGTATGACGAGATGGCTGGATCCACGAACTTCCAATATGACCAATATTGACCCAGTGTTCTGTGAATGAAAGCCATGAGACGGTTGATAACGAAATGACCTTTTTATTAAAAATAAAGCGAGACTTTAACATCCATTTTAGCTAATTAAAGGCAAAGCAAACCTTTGGTTTATGGAAGCGTTCCATTATTTTAGTCCTATAAAATAAATCCCAAATATGCAAGAGAATAAAGTACAAAAATATTAATAATGATCTCAATATGCAATATACTTCCACAAAACTATTATAAAACTCAATCGATGTACCAATGCAAAAGAATATCAGGTATCACAAAACCAAATACTTGAATGCAAATTAGAGCACAATCAATATTCAGATAGAAAGGACTTTGACTATCTACTCAAATGAGGATAACAAAGCGTTCCACAAAGCTGAACGATCCAAATGTCCAACATACAATAAGAACGAATTTACGGGTGTTCTTTTGTACACCAAGACTTTAATCAACAATGGCAAACATGACTGGAATTTGTTCGAAGAACAGGTCCTCTACAGGTGAATGATAATTTAAAGTACTTAAATCCAATTAGTGGACATCTGGTTAAATGCCGGACAAGATTAACGGCCACCAACAATATAAAATCGGAAACCAAAATACAATTGGAGGCGATATGCGATGTCCCTTCAGGGCCACCATACATTGCTACTTATGTTTCTGGGAAATACAAATTCGTGCCTTGTTACAAGAGTGCGTGCAATGGTTTATTGTCTGACACAATTTATCACACTAAATATAACTTTGGAGTCTAGAATATTGTGTTTATTTAAGCAGTGCGCTGATGGTATAACATCAACATTGGTATTGTCACTAAATTCAATTGCATTTATGCTGCCTAAATACCTCCAGTGAATAGATTTTCCGCTCGTTTTCGGGTAATTGTGCCCTGATTTATGGTTCGATAAATATGAGGGGGTGTTGGTGGAAACCCACTTTTGAACTGAAAACATCTCACTTTCGACCATCAGTACAGTTTTTAATAGTATAAAAACGTGGGGCCATTAAAAAAAATTATTTTACATTTACATCTATAGGCCCTAGGCATTTTATGTAGTTTTGATTTGGAAGCAGTTTGAAACAACGAATTCCATTTTCTTTTAAAATAAAGTCAGAAGTAGCTTGCCTGTTTCATCAAAACACTTCGAAAAATTATGCCTGCATTGATGTACAAAAAAGACTTCTAAGTAAAACCATCGAAAATTAAGTTTTAGTTTTTGTACCTGCTTAAAATGATGTCTATAGCTCTAAAGATTTCAGTGCGCAAGCATTTATAAAGCGCCATCTATCTAGCTAGGCTATTCCGAGGCGCATATTATTACCCCTGGTCACTGGGCCATTTTTATCAATCCTGAAACCATATCAGCTCCCTGGGGAGTATATACAGCCTGTGCTGCAATATATGCGCTACTAGGCTAAATCCATCACAAGAACCATCTCTGCCCTCACAGGTACCCATTTTACCCCTGGGTGGAGAGAAGCAATTATAGTTAAGTGTCTTGCTCAGGGACACAAGTGTCACGACCGGGACTCGAACCCACACTCTGCTGAACAGAAACACCAGAGCTTGAGTTCGGTGCTCTTATCCACTCGGCCACGACACGGCCACAAATATAACTTTGGAGACTAAAAACAGTGTTCCTACGTCTAGGACAAGCTTTGAATAGAAACCCCCAGGTGGGCAAAGCTTTGTACCATTGTGCCATACACATTCTTCCATCACTTACGAAAGTACACAACAGCATGCATTGATCCTCTGTCCTTGCTCATAATAAGTATAATAGTAATAGTGGCTTCTTACATAGCGCTCATATCCGTCACACTAAAAAAAATTAATATAACTTTGGAGTCTATTATACTATTGTGTTTATTTAAGCAGTGCGCTGATGGTGTAACAACATTAGTATTGTCACTAAATTCAATTGCATTTATGCTGCCTAATACCTCCAGTGAATAGATTTTCTGCTCGTTTTCGGGTAATTATGCCCTGATTTATGGTTCGATAAATATGAGGGGGTGTTGGTGGCAACCCACTTTTGAACTGAAAATGTCTCACTTTCGACCATCAGTACAGTTTTTAATAGTATAAAAACGTGGGGCCATTAAAAAAACAACATTATTTTGCATTTACATCTATAGGCATTTTATGTAGTTTTGATTTGGAAGCAGTTTGAAACAACGAATTCCATTTTCTTTTGAAATAAAGTCAGAAGTACCTTGCCTGTTTCATCAAAACACTTTGAAAAATTATGCCTGCATTGATGTACAAAAAGGACTTCTAAGTAAAGCCATCGAAAATTAAGTTTTAGTTTTTGTACCTGCTTAAAATGATGTCTATAGCTCTAAAGATTTCAGTGCGTATTTGCTATTGTATTCTCCCCAAAGTGCCCACAAAACGTCTACAATGATTAAATATTTATAATCTTTTGACTACTGTGTGGACCACGAGCTCTACCCTCACAGGTATCCATTTATACTAATTATATTATGCTGTAGTTTTTGTCTTTGCCAAAGTGTCAAGACCAGGATTCGAACTCACACTCTGATGTTTTTGCTCTATGCTCTGGTGACTCAGGCAGCCATCTGAACTTAAGTTGGACTCTATAGGCTGTGATGGCTACGCGGATTACGTCCAAAATGGTCCAACGGGGTTCAGTATAGTCTTGGCCCAAAACGTCAGTGATCGATAGTGGATAGTGTACTGCGCTCGGTTACAACTCGTTATGGCGCGCCCTCGTGTGGCTTGAATGCACAAACCACGTTATTTGTACAGTTTCCGTTAACTGAACACGTTGTGTACAAAAATAGTGAAAGAGATTTGTATGATTTAAGATCTCTATACTTCCCTGATTTGTAAAACTTCAAAAATTAAATTCTTAACAGTCTACGAATTTTAAAATTATCTCACAAAATTATGTGCACCACACTAAACAGGCCAACATTCATGCGTTAAGCTGATTATTAAAGGCACTGTACACGTTTGGTAATTACTCAAAATATATATTATCATAAAAACTTACTTGGTGACGAGCAGCGGAGAGCTGTTGATAGTATAAAACATTGTGAAAAACCACTCCCTCTGAAGTAACGTAGTTTTTGAGAAAGAGGTAATTTCTCACTCAAATAATAAAATACTTCTGGCCAGGGGTGTTTTTTCTTTCATCATTTTCTTGCAACTTCAATGACCAATTGAGCCCAAATTTTCACAGGCTTGTTATTTTATGCATATGTTGGGATACACCAAGTGACAATACTGGTCTTTGACAATTACCAAACGTGTTCAGTGCCTTTAAGTCAAAATCCTTTGAATAATAACGTTTTGGGGTCATGAAATTAAAATATTGTATAATTATAACAATTTATCAGAACCTGGGGGCTCTGCATGTGCTTCAACTTTGAGGAGATTTGATAAAATTGGGCTTTAAAGTTGGTTCTTTTTTGCTTGGGAATGGAAGAAATGCCTTGGAAAATCTGGCAGCAAGTCGGTTTAGGAAAATGATTATTTTCGGGACAGTTTTTTGCTAGGGTAATCAGCACAAATACCACACGGCTGACCTGCTAAAAATTGAAAAATAAATCTGAAGTATATTTTTGTCTGGAAATAATAGATATTTGGTTCGTTTTCAAGAAGCGAAGAGACTATTTTTTGAGTATTTTTGAATATTTGGCATTTATCATTGGTTCCTATGGGAGTTTATTGAGTATGGTGCACCCCAGACTAAAAACAGTGTTCCTACGTCTAGGACAAGCTTTGAATAGAAACCCCCAGGTGGGCAAAGCTTTGTACCATTGTGCCATACACATTCTTCCATCACTTACGAAAGTACACAACAGCATGCCTTGATCCTCTGTCCTTGCTCATAATAAGTATAATAATAGTGGCTTCTAGCGCTCATATCCATCACTCAGTTACGCTCAAGGCGCTTGAACAGTCAGTATTTTCCTGCAAGGTATGTGGAGTTAAGTATTTTGAAGTATTAGACCTATTCCTTTACATAGCACCATGTAATGGTTTACAAGGTGCTGTGGCGCAATATGCAGCCAATCAAACCAGGAACACCAGGGCTAACCCCTTCACTTTTCGATAAGTGCACTCTCTGGTTCTTTTACGTGTATTACACAACACACGGGACCAACGGCTTTACGTCCCATCCGAAGGACGAAGCAATGGTGGTTAAGTGTCTTTCGGACACAAGTGTCACGACCGGGACTCGAACCCACACTCTGCTGAACAGAAACACCAGAGCTTGAGTCCAGTGCCCTTATCTGCTCTGCGACGACACGCAAAACTGTCATCAGCATATGAACAGTTTTTACCTGCATGATTCAAATTAAAGCGGTCAGTTGTGACCAATCAAGTCATTGAACCTACCGTAAGTCACATGCTCAGATTCTTTATTGAACATTTTGGTGTGTTAAAAACAGATGTTTGTTGAAAGCTTAATTACCGGGATGCTAGAAATGGCTAACAGGTGGTACCACACCATCAAAGAGATATTAAACATGTTTTCTGTGCATTTCTGATGATGTTTTACATTTAAATGACTGCTTTTCGTGCCCAGCTATTGTCTATGATTATTTATCTTCTTTAATGTAATGTTTAATTAATTTTGTTCTAATTGGTTATGTATTACAGCGAAATACAGAAATAACATAAACTGAAACGCCACGTGCAAAAAAATAAAAGCATAAAGGTATCAGTGTTTGGATGAGTGAAGGGTCTTTTACATTTTGTGTTGAAAACCAGACACGCACACAAGCTGTTGACAAGATAGGCATACACGATATAAACAGACCGTTCCGCTTATGAAAGGGTTTTATCTTAGCATTGCCTAGGAATGGTCCTAAGTTAGGAAGAGTTTTGTAAAATCGACCCCGGGGGTCGACCCGGGGAAGCTAATCGAACGCACCCATTACTGATTCAAGGTCTTCTTGTAAATGTTGGAGCCCACCCCCCCCCCCCCCCCCCCCCCTCCCCGAGCCAACATGGAAAGTCAGTTTGCCTGTATGGATATAGGCCTAGGTAATGTCTAGGTACAGATCTCTAAACATCCAATAGCATGAAGGGGTATTTCAGGCATTTTCAATACTGGGCCCGAAATTCCACCCCTTTTCAAGATATGTTATCTTCGATTTCCGTATTTCCCAGAAATGTTATCATTGAATTCCGTATTTCCAAGATATGCTATCATTGAATTCCGTATTTCCAAGATACCTTATCTTCGATTTCCGTATTTCCAAGATACCTTATCTTCGATTTCCGTATATCCATGAGATGTTATCATTGATTTCAATATTTCAAAGATACGACGTTATCTTCGATTTCTATATTTCCGAGATATGTTATCATTGATTTATGTGTTTCTTAGATATGTTATCTTTGAATTTTGTATTTCTGACAAATATAACTCTGAAAACCGTAATAACTAGGACATGATTCTGTGTTTCAATGATAAATTATCTCGGTAACGCAGTAATATAATGGTCATATACGCTTAATCCGTACTTATCACAGTTGTCAGTAAACGCAGGCCTAATTGCTTATACGTGCGTAATGCACGGTACGGTTTGTGAATACCTCGAGCCCTGGCGGCTTTTCACTTTCGTATTTGTACTACGTGGTCCTTTCTCTATGGTATTACAGTGACTGTACTCTGTATCTGTGTACAGCACAGAGGGAGTCCTATTTTATAGGGCTAGTGAATACCCTGCTGTATGTACCACGCACAGTTGTATGAATGTATGTTATAATATCAACTATGAGCCCTCTTGTGATTATAGTCCGTGAACTTTATTATCCAATCATGTAAGGGACCGCTTTGTCTATAGACCAAGATACCTGCTACATCATTGCAGAGAGACAGGTCGTTTGTTTCTTTCGGCAACTTCCACAAGGGGATGTAAAACCAAACTAGTCTACAGCCAATCTCTTTCACAGTATAACAAAAAATGGTTCAAACGTATATGATTATGAATTGCCCAAATAATCATTGTGAATCGGTAACTAGCCGACAATACTTAGCCATTAGTTGTGGGAGCAGCACTGCCTTGACTTCCTGCAAGTACGATTTGTTTAAAGCTCAATGGATAAAAACATTAAATCTGACAGTTTAATGGAGATTGCCCTGTTCGATATCAAGAAAGGGGGCCCATCTCAAAAGAGGCCCATCTCAAAACTTGTTCAGCTGTAATTTAAAAAAAGGCTTAGGCTATACTCTTGAACTTATGTGTAAATTATGACACAGAAATGCAAAGTTTCTCATTATGACCAGACTGTAGTATCTTGCCTGCCAGGAACTGCCCTGGATTGCAAAGTCAATCCATACTTTAAGTCCAGCATTTTTACAAAGTTTGAATCAAAAATTTAAATCGGTAGGTCTTGCAAGCATTTTTGTCAAACTTTTGTCATAAAAGAAAAAGAAAAAATCATAGGCAATTCAAATCGAATTTGGTTCAAAATGTAAAAATCTAAAAGGGTAAGTCAAACAATTCTATCAAAGTTTGAGTCAAATTTTAAAAATCACAAGGGACAATTCTTGCGTTTTTATCAATTTTGGGTGAAACATTATGAAGAAAACATTAAACATTAAGAAGAAAAAATCACGAGGAGTAAGTCCAGCATTTTTCATCAAATGTTGGTTAACCAGTTTAAACAAATTGTTAAATAAATGAAAAATCACAAGGCCGGTAAGTCCGGTATTTTTTATAGACTTTGGGTCAAAATATTTAAGATCACAAGGAGCATCTCAACAACAAATGGGTCAAAACAAATAATCACAAGCGGAAAGTCTAGCATAGTAGCATTGTTGATCAAGAAAGAAAAAACAAGGGGTAAAACCAGCATTTTAAAATTAACTTCTGTAAAAAATTAAAAATACACTAAGGGAAAGATGTTGGACTATCAATATCATGTACATGCTCACACAGGCCTATTACTTTGCTCTTGTGGATGGGCAGATGAAAGGTTCTATTTTGTTGCAGGGCAACCGTCTGTTGGAATTTTAAAAGGAAGACCAATGCTCAGGGGCATAGATGTAATTGCCCCGGTTTCCTAAAATGGAACAGTATTTTCCTTCCTTTGTATAGCTCCATAGTCCTAAAGTGGGACAATTTAAATGTATGTTGGATATTTTTGGTACAAAAGCTGGGTTTTCCCTCAGGTTTGCCCAAAGCACGTTTAAATGAAAAGAAGTTCTCAGAATGGTTTTTTCTTGGTGTTTATCTTTCGTTTAAAAAGCTCTACAGTGCTCTACTCTATCTGTGGCAATCTATAAATGGTTTTGTCTCCATGAAATGAAATATTTGATGTTTTAAGTCTTCCATTAACCCTCCAGTCAGCAACTGGCTGATTAAGCGGGTTTTTTTAAATTACTCTGCGCGTGAATTTAGTTGTTATCCCACTTTTCTTGACTTCTAAGAGAATACGCTTGAGAAACATAATTTAAAGTTTGAGTGGCCAGGGCAAGGTCGCGTACGTTCAGACGTGGAGTTAAATTAACCCGTAGTCCAAAAGTGTTAGAATATCCCTCCGTTGGAACGCAAAAAACCAGTCCGCGAGGGTCAATTTGACCCACTCACACAAGTGGGCTATTCTAGACAGAAAAGGGTGGACCAGCGCAGTTTAGCCCAGGTTTTACGCAGCGGCGTAAGTAAGGTAAATTTTTTGATGCCAGCATTGTCACCCCAGCATGTTGTAGTATGTTGGTGCAATCTGTACACAGGGCCGCAAGAACACCCCACTGATTTCGAATAACAAAAATAGAATGCAACAGAGAAACTTGGTACATCCAGTGTGGGGGGGGGGGGGGGGGGGGGGGGAATTGGCACAGACACATTGGTCAACATCCCTTGCATATAGAAGAAATGCGGTAATCATAATCACCAACCCTGATACAGTGATAGCTTTTGTTTGGACACTTAATTTGCCATGTTCAGATAAGAGTTATTGTGAGAATTTTTTTATGACTGCGGCAGCTAGATTACATGTTTTACATAATTATGCGTGTAATTAATTAAAAATTGTAATCTGTCAAAAATGATGTAAACCTTCCTAGGCTTATTTTTTTTAAATGCAACCCAAATGTCAATATCAAAAGTAGGGTATTCTAGTTATCCGTTTTAATTTGTGGTAATTAAATGACTTCTTAGTTAAATTTGGCACTGTTAATGTGTTTCTTCAGTAAAACAAAATGCTCATTGAGCGGACCATAGCCTTTCAATCCCTAAAAATATTGTTGCACTTCCAATTTTGATTAAATCCAATTTTATTTTGATAAGGGCTGGCCTAAACCAAATTTTGAACCCCTGTTAACCTTTGTTCCCCCCCCCCCCTTTGGCAAATTGACACCACTTAAAACTTTCTTGAGTAGTTGATTTTGAGTCAGCACAGTGTAAGGTACACATTGGCACATGTTTTATCCTTGCACTCAAAATTTCGATTAAGCGTGTAATTAGCGCTAATTAAGGGCCTTCTTAATTAGACTTGACACCATTATTTATTTTCTTAAGTACGGAAATCATAGTCAGTGGACAATGGCCTTTCAATCCATGAAGAAATTTTGCTTGCACTCCAACATTTTCATTAAATCGAACTTTGACCTTTGTTGACCTTTGACCCTTTCTTAAGCAAAGATGGCACCACTCAGCACAAATACCAAACGGCTGACCTGCTAAAAATTGAAAAATAAATCTGAAGTATATTTTTGTCTGGAAATAATAGTTATGCGGCCTGTGCAGCGTTACATGGCTACACAGGCCGCATACTATTTTGCCGAATGACGTAATGCTTCTCACAGCACTGCCATCCCATAGTATTCATCACCTCGATCCCGCGGAAGTGCTTGCATGCTCCTAGTAGTTGCTATACTTTATTGTAAGGGGATGAAGAAACGTGGGAGCGAAGGTGCAAGGGAAATTCCCTTAGTGAGAAATCGACCGCGTGTTCGGGGAAACGTCACGTGCCCGTTAAAAATCGAGGCAGCAGCTTCAGAGCGCGGAACGTTCGGGGCTGGTCGATCGGCACAACCACACTTCCTCCTGTATTAGACGTTCTGTTTTCATGGAATATGGATATTAAATTCAGTGATTTTACCTCAGCAGTTTATCAATACAGTCAAGTCTTGTTTGTTTAAAATTGCTCACTTCCTCCCTGCGATAAAACCGTCTTTCCGCGTTCGAAAAAACATAACGGCGATATTTACCCGACAATATAAATTATCGCCATTCAAAATACAAAAAGAAAATAGACCCACTTGACTGCAGACCATTCTAATAAAATGATTTAAATAACGACCGATGGTTTTAACTTCAGTACATTTTGAACTTAAATGCAACGCAAGACGCAATTTATACGATCACTACAGAGGACTAGTAAAACAGTGCACATCCGACTATGGATACTAAAAATGCGCCTTGCTGACGTTCGAAGGCTAGTGCAGCGGTTTAAAAGACGAATTATTTTTCACTCTTAGAATTATTACTTCCCAATGTTTTATTTTATAAAATAAGTTGAAAGAATAAATTTGCCTTAAACGTATGCTTGTTTGTCAAGGACAGTCCTATTTTAACCGGCAGTTGCATGACGACTTTATCTACACACAATATTAATGCGCACGCACGGCGCAGCCGGCGGAAAGAAAATCTACACAAACAATTAACCGTTCTCTGCCATTCCTTGGTGGATTTTTACCATTTAAAAAAGAAAACCAAATAACTTTTTACAATTCTAATTATTTTAAATATAAAATCACTCAATATCCTAGTGTTCCATTGAAATAAATCCACATGGATTCCTTCAGGCAGGATGGCTTTCACACCTTTGTCAAACACTTATCGGATTAGTGGTGATAACAATCGTAATCCCCTGGACTCCCAGCTGATTTTCTCATTTTAAAACCCTCCAAAAGTATGCGTCCCGACCCGACCTAATACAAGGTTTGGTCGGGTCGGCTTTTAAAGGGCTGGAGTATTTGAAGATTTCAGATGAACTATTTGAAGTTTCATGGTTTTCGTTCGAAGGCATATTGCATAGAGACACCTTTTTCCGTATGTAACTAATTATAAACAAATCCCATTGCTACTTATGTTTCTGGGAAATACAAATTCGTGCCTTGTTACAAGAGTACGTGCAATGGTTTATTGTCTGACACAATCACACTAAATATAACTTTGGAGACTAAAAACAGTGTTCCTACGTCTAGGACAAGCTTTGAATAGAAACTCCCAGGTGGGCAAAGCTTTGTACCATTGTGCCCTACACATTCTTCCATCACTTACGAAAGTACACAACAGCATGCCTTGATCCTCTGTCCTTGCTCATAATAAGTATAATAATAGTGGCTTCTTACATAGCGCTCATATCCGTCACACTAAACAATTAATATAACTTTGGAGTCTATTATACTATTGTGTTTATTTAAGCAGTGCGCTGATGGTGTAACAACATTGGTATTGTCACTAAATTCAATTGCATTTATGCTGCCTAATACCTCCAGTGAATAGATTTTCTGCTCGTTTTCGGGTAATTATGCCCTGATTTATGGTTCGATAAATATGAGGGGGTGTTGGTGGCAACCCACTTTTGAACTGAAAACGTCTCACTTTCGACCATCAGTACAGTTTTTAATAGTATAAAAACGTGGGGCCATTAAAAAAACATTATTTTGCATTTACATCTATAGGCATTTTATGTAGTTTTGATTTGGAAGCAGTTTGAAACAACGAATTCCATTTTCTTTTGAAATAAAGTCAGAAGTACCTTGCCTGTTTCATCAAAACACTTTGAAAAATTATGCCTGCATTGATGTACAAAAAGGACTTCTAAGTAAAGCCATCGAAAATTAAGTTTTAGTTTTTATACCTGCTTAAAATGATGTCTATAGCTCTAAAGATTTCAGTGCGTATTTGCTATTGTATTCTCCCCAAAGTGCCCACAAAACGTCTACAATGATTACATATTTATAATCTTTTGACTACTGTGTGGACCACGAGCTCTACCCTCACAGGTATCCATTTATACTAATTATATTATGCTGTAGTTTTTGTCTTTGCCAAAGTGTCAAGACCAGGATTCGAACTCACACTCTGATGTTTTTGCTCTATGCTCTGGTGACTCAGGCAGCCATCTGAACTTAAGTTGGACTCTATAGGCTGTGATGGCTACGCGGATTACGTCCAAAATGGTCCAACGGGGTTCAGTATAGTCTTGGCCCAAAACGTCAGTGATCGATAGTGGATAGTGTACTGCGCTCGGTTACAACTCGTTATGGCGCGCCCTCGTGTGGCTTGAATGCACAAACCACGTTATTTTAACAGTTTCCGTTAACTGAACGCGTTGTGTACAAAAATAGTGAAAGAAATTTGTATGATTTAAGATCTCTATACTTCCCTGATTTGTAAAACTTCAAAAATTAAATTCTTAACAGTCTACGAATTTTAAAATTATCTCACAAAATTATGTGCACCACACTAAACAGGCCAACATTCATGCATTAAGCTGATTATTAAAGGCACTGTACACGTTTGGTAATTACTCAAAATATATATTATCATAAAAACTTACTTGGTAACGAGCAACGGAGAGCTGTTGATAGTATAAAACATTGTGAGAAACGACTCCCTCTGAAGTAACGTAGTTTTTGAGAAAAAGGTAATTTCTCACAAAAATATTTGAATCTGAAAGAAACTTCAGGCCTGAAGCCTTTTTCAGGCATCTGAAAGCACACAAATTTGGGCAACAAGGGTGCTTTATCTTTCATTATTTTCAACTTCGATGACCAATTGAGCCAAACTTTTCACAGGTTTGTTATTTTATGCATATTAGTGGTGTAAAGTGTCTATTAGACAGATTTGAGAGCCCATTAAAAGGGATAAAGTGTAAAAAATGGATTCAAACAATCGAACGGCTGTTTTAAACTGCTTCCTAACCAAAACTACATTATAGGCAAATAGCATGTATAGATATAAATGCAAAATAATATTAATGGCCCCACGTTTTGACCATATTAAAAACTGTACCGAGGGTCGAAAGTGAGATGATAAATAATGTTTTCAGTTCCAAAGGATAAAAGTGTGTTACACCAACACCCCCTAACATTCATCGAACCATAAATAAAGGCACAATTAACCGGATAAGAGCAGAAAATCTTTGCACTGAAGGTACCTGTGGCCTGGTAAACCTATCACATGAACCCCAGGTAATATACCATTCTCTACTCGACGACATGTGTGTATACAACATACAAGTAAACACGTCCACACCGCGCCGTAGAAGACGTGTCAAAAAAGAAGAAACGAAAACCTTTGCACTGAAGGTATCAGACAACACAAATGCAATTGAATTAGTGTCAATACCAACGTTGAAACCAACAGCGCACTGCTTAAATAAACACAACTATAGAAATGTTGTGTTTGTAGGATTACAAACACTAGGTGTTCGGGTTTTCAAAGAATGTTATAGTGGTAAGGCTTTATGACTGCATGGTGCCATGAAACATTTGTTTTTATATCCCATTTCGATAGTGAGAAGGATGGCGGAAGAAGGTTGGTCTTTCTAATACTTTGCAAACTAGGGTTTGTGAATAGTTTGTTGACTTGAAATTGAAGATTGAACCAGAAGGCGAGTTTGGCAAGTTAAATGATTTTTTTTTTTACCCTCGAACACAGCACCTTAAGGTTTGGCCAAAGCAAGCTGAAATGAAACGAAGTTCTCGGAATGTTTTTTACTTGGTGTTTATCTTTCGTCTTAAAAGCTCTACAGTGCTCTAAATAGTTGATGTTTTGAGTCTTCCATTAAGCTGTGTACAAATTGTACCTGCTGGAAGTCCGGGACACTTTGGTAAGCATTGTGATGTCACAGGCTACACGGACGTTGTGTTAAAAAGAGCAACATTTGTCGACATCCTTGCTCAATGTCTCAAAACGAGAAAGAAAAAAAAACATTCCCCTACCAAGACCCCAAAATAATCCACTACTATATCTACACAATGTGTATTCACATTACACACAAATTTGAAATCTTCGCACCAACACTACTTTTTTGAAATTTGAAATATTGCATAATGGTGGAGTGAGCCATCGGTGTCGACGGATCTCATTGGTGACGGGGACTTCGTTGGTGACTGATGAGGCCAATGGCTGATGCGCATAGCCGGCCACAGATGTTGCAAACAAGGGCAGCATTTGGAGGAGTCTCCGATCTTTGCTTCCTTAAAGTGTCACTAGAGCGATTTTCGCTGCGGTTCCCCTTATCAATAAAACTGTAGAATGATACTTCATAATGACACACACAAAAAATCAAAAGAATTAGCCCTTTCAGTCATGCCAAAATAACCACTTTTACAGACCCTATTTTTGGAAATACCACTCCGAATCGCGAAAATACCCCCCGCGTAGAGTCTCTGCTGCGACCAACTGCATGACGTCACAGAGTGGGTAAGGTCTTGTGTTGTTATTATACTTCCATGCACACTCAAGGGACGAAGGCGAGCCACGCAGTGGGGAGGCGTTCGGCCCACGGCAGTGTTCTTGAGGCCCGAAGGGTCGAAGGCGAGCCACGCAGTGGGGAGGCGTTCGGCCCACGGCAGTGTTCGTGAGGCCCGAAGGGCCGATACGAGGGAACCAACATGATGCATGGCATCATGTTGGGTGGTGTCTGGAAGACACCGGAAGGCATTGTCTCACGACAGTGAAACTTGGGACAAACCGTTATTGTTTGTCCTAAGTCAAGGCGCGGGAGTGATTTTTAAAATCACGGAGCGCCGAAAACTGAAGCACGCAGCACAAGCGAGACGTTCACGTCTCGTTTGTCTTTTCACGAAGTGAAAACAAAGGGACTGATTACACGACGTCTGGCAAGACGTCGAGGAAGAAGACGAAAAACAGGAGGGTTAGAGTAGTGTTTGTAATTGTAGTGTTACTGTACTTTAGTTTGTTAAATCAAATAAGAAACCACAAGGATATTTAGTTAATACTTAATACAGGTGTTGGCAGTGTATTCCTATTGCTAGCCTCTTAATACACAGAACCTCCCAGAAAAATTGTGTGTGAAGTCGATTTGAATGGGTTATTTGCAGAGTCTGGTTCGGAAATTGGTTGCTCAACCACCCGCAACGTTGTCTATTCAGCAGACACCGGAATAGGTTGGGTGCTCAGTCACTCGTATCCATTGTCAAATACCTGTTTAACAGGAGGACAGGTGCGACATTGGAATAGGTTCGGTGCTCAGTCACTCGTATCCATTGCAGTCATGAGGGTATCCTATCCAGCGCAGACAGCAAATGGGTTGATCGATAGTTGTATTAAAGGAACACGTTGCCTTAAGATCTCACGAAATCTCACGGTTGGAGGTGTTCCTTATAGTTATTAAGAGTTGTTCTTGCAATAAAACACCTTTAATGTGTTATAATTAGTGAATGGTATACGTATTTCAAGCCGTCAATACGATCGTCGGTGTAATGGGCAATAATGCGCGATGAAGAGCAGTAGGCTGGCACCGTTTTTTTGTTTTAGTTTGGTTTATTTCCATACATCAATCAAAATACAATGTTTACATAGGGTATAGAGTTATAAAGAAGTAGAAGTATGGAGGTGTCTGATAGAAAGCCGAGGCTTATACGAGACCAGGCACCTGGGTAATGCAATACAATAAATGCTACAATTAAACAATAATTATAACAGAAACATGTACCTTGCGTCTTGTTGGATTACTGAAGGGAATCGTACAATATAACACAATGAATGTGATAAATGTAATAAATGTGGGGTTTTACTGAACATAAATAATGTATAAATGAAAATACAATAAACAGATAAAGTAGTACACAATCATTATGTCCTGTTGAATTACACGTGAAGATCGTACAATATAACATGATAAATGTGCTAAGAGTGGACTGAAAATAAAGAATTTATAAATAATAGCTACTAGAAAGCAACAACTTTTTCGTATACTTTTTAAAGCTATGTAGTGTTCGTAGGGGGGGAAGTGGTGATAAATTGTTCCAATGGATGGGTCCTTGATTTCAGATTATTGATTTACTAGCTAAGTTTACATGGAGCTTACTTGACGATTTAGTATTATACTTGTGAACATCAGCATTCCTTGTGAAGAATGTAGCTAAGGGAGGAGGCAACGTATTTTTGTCGAATTTGTACATGAGAACACCTAAATTATATTTGTACAAATCAAAAAACGGTAAGAGTGTTATGTTTAGCAAAGAGCGGTGCTGCGTGAGCTCTGTAAGGAGTATTATTAATTACTCTGAGTGACTTCTTTTGTACGATTAAGAGTTTATTTAAGTACGTTTGGTATGTGTTGCCCCATGCCAAAATTCCGTATTGAAGATGAGGTAAGGATAGAGTATTATATATTGAAAAAAGCGTCTTTTCGGGTAAAATATGCTTGAGTTTGCGAAGAATTCCAAGAATTCTTGAAGTAGCTGTGTGCACTTTTTCACAATGATTTTTCCAAGTAATATTTTTGTCAATAATTACTCCAAGAAATTTAATGGAATCGGCTCGGTTGATTAAAGTATTATTAAAATAAATAGCAAAATTGACATTTACACTCTTGTTAGTATAAAGCATCGAATATGTTTTTTTTTTAATTTACGGACAATCTGTTACAATTAAACCAAGATGATACTTTAATTAGTTCCTCATTTACTACTGCAATAGCTTGAGATAGATTTGGATTACTATACAATAAACTTGTATCGTCGGCAAATAGAATAAATGAAAGCAGCTTTGAAGAACAACAAACATCGTTGATATAAAGAAGAAATAGTATAGGTCCTAAAATAGAACCTTGAGGAACGCCACATGTTATAGGTAGGGAGATAGACTTTTCATTTTTCCAGATGACAAATTGTCTTCTATTTGTGAGGTAATTTTTTAACCATTCTAAGGCTATACCACGTATTCCATATCTGTATAGTTTAGAAATCAAAACCCCGTGATCAATTGTATCAAAGGCCTTTGATAAATCTAAAAAGATACCTATGGCATGGTTTGATTTATCCAATGATGTACTAAGTTTATCAACAAGATCAAGAAGAGCCATTTGTGTGGAATAGTTTGCACGAAAACCGTACTGAGAATCGCAAAGAATATTGTGTTAACTTATAAATTTATTTAAGCGGTTAGCCACTAATCTTTCAAGGATTTTTGAAAAGCAAGGTAATAATGAAATAGGTCTATAATTAATGAACTTGCCTGAGTCACCACTTTTAAAAATAGGTATGACTTTAGCTAGTTTTAAGTCGTCTGGCACTACTCCAGTTGCTAGTGACAAATTAAAAATGTTCGATAATGGATGAAGAATCAGTTTAGAGATTGTTTTAATTATGAATGCACAAAAGTCGTCATATCCCGAACTTTTTTTGTTGGGTAGACTATTAATACATTCCAAAAGTTCAGTGGTGGTAATTGGAGTTAAGAACAAGGAATCGGGAAAATTGCCCTTGATAAAATCTACAGGATTGGAGTTTGATTGAGGAATTTTGGATGCAAGATCTGGACCAACATTTGTAAAGAATTTATTGAAGTGCTCAGCTATCGATTTCGGATTACTTGTGGTTCCATTATCTGAGGAAAAAGAATTGGGAGAAGGTGCATTTGCTTTGGACGGTTTCTTTAGAATATTATTAATAATTTTCCAAGTGTTATTAGTATTATTTCTTTGTTTCTCCAACAATTTGTGATAATAATTCTTTTTGGCATTACGTATAAGTGTGGTTAGCCTGTTTCGATATGAAACATAATTAGTTTTACACCTTTGACTACCTTCAGTTAAGAACTTCTGATATAACTTATTTTTGTGTTTTATTGATTTTAACAGACCTTTTGTGAGCCAAGGATTTTTCAAGTCCTTCTGCGAGGTGCGAAATCTTTTCATCGGGATGCATTTTTCATAGAGAATGTTGAGTTTGGAAATAAATTGTTCATAACAAGTGTTTACATCATCTGCCTGCATAATTAAATTCCAGTCAACTCTTCCTAGTTCACTTTTTAACGCAGAAATATTTGTATCAGAAGTGTCTCTTTTCCAATAAAAAGTTTTGTTTTTCTTACTTTTTTCTAGGGAAGGACCGAATAATATAATTGGGAGATGGTCACTTAAATCGGATAGCAAAATATTTGCACTGTGTTGAACCAAGTTATTTGTAAAAATGTTATCAATAAGCGTAGCTGTATTATGTGTTATCCTCGTAGGTTTGTCAATGGTTGGACGAAAAGAATACGAGTATAACAAATTTATAAAATCTGAGGTTGGATTAGGGGTTTCATATTTCAATATATTAATATTAAAGTCTCCAAACAGATAGCAATTTTTGTTTTCAGTTGAAATATTTTCAAGACATTTTTCAAATTCTTTAACAAAGTCAGTGACACTCAGACCTGGTGCCCTGTAAACTACACCAATTATAATATTTTTCATATTAGTTACTTCAATTTCAATAAAAAGTGATTCGAAATATTCAGTGGATGTTGACAAATCCTCCCTCACAGTGTATGATAACGAATCATTGACGTATAACAAAACCCCTCCTCCTTTTTTGGTTGGTCTATTTTTTGATTCCAGTCTGAAACCAGGTAGAGATAGCATGGAATCGGGCTCCACATTTACCCAAGTTTCAGTAATACCTATGACATGAAATTGGTGATCAATGTTACTGAGTACAACGTCAAGATTGTCAAAATTCTTCTGAATACTTCTTATATTTGTGTGAAATAGTGATAAGGGCCGATTACATAGTTTACCAGTTTTAATTTTAAGTTGCTGCTCTGTTACATAATCAGAACCGCTTCTATCATAAAGCCTGTGGCCTGGTAAACCTATCACATGAACCCCAGGTAATATACCATTCTCTACTCGACGACATGTGTGTATACAACATACAAGTAAACACGTCCACACCGCGCCGTAGAAGACGTGTCAAAAAAGAAGAAACGAAAACCTCGCCAATCAGGGTAAGAATACTGTCATGGGACAAACCGAGAGAAAGGACTTGGGTTATTTATACCCAATGTTTATTGTGGACACGACTAAAAAAACACGGCACATCACACGTAATAAAATAATTGCTCATAAGTCGTAGTTCAACAGCTGCGACTCTGGAAATAAGACTAATACTAATAGAATTTGTCCGCCATTTATGGGAGTCAAAATCTTGACTCCCATAAATGGCGGAGCGTTTTGTTTTGCGAAATTTAGCAAAAGCGAAGCATTTCTAAGGCACGTTTGTGTGGATCATTATATTCTACTTTTTAAACATCTTTCCGACCGTGCTCATTTTAAATCAAACGCTTGTTATAGCCCAAAAGCGCCCAACAGCGCCCAACCCGAAGGCAACGTGTCCCTTTAAGGCCCTGTCACACCTTGACGTTTTAACCAGCGTATGCCCACGTATCAAAATTTCTCTAAAACGCCGGTATACGCTGAACTATCGATTTTTTTTTTTCAATTTTGGGCGTATACATAGCGTATTCATAACGAGTTGGACGTATACAACGTAATAGTAACTTTTGTAGAACGTTTCTATAACTTATATAGAACTTATACCAACGAATACCAACGAGTGCTTAGCGTGTTGCCGGCGTTCACAACTTATGCCCAACGATAGTCTAACTTATGCATAGCGTGCGAAGCGTATCTCCGACGATCACGTGTCGTACCCTATAAAAAGGCTGCCGCTCGACTATTCCAATCATAACTGCACTAGACATCACAGCTCACCATGGGTTCTTGAGGAGTACTGACGTGTTCCTCCTGCGAACCCCATTTTTAGGTCTTCCAATTCCCCTAAGTGCAGCCAATACGCCATTATAAGTTAGAAACACGTTCAGTAAGTTCTGTGGTCGTCCGGAACACGTCAAAACATCCACTATATCAATATGCGTTGGATTCGACATAGGTTCAAAGCACGTTACTACGAAAGCCCAATCGTGCCACTGAAGTATATAATATCAGCGGGAACTAATCCGTTATAACGAATTAGTAATCCGTTATAACGAATTAGTAATCCGTTATAACGAATTAATAATCCGTTATAACGAATTAGTAATCCGTTATAACGAATTAATAACCCGTTATAACGAATTAATAATCCGTTATAACGAATTAATAATCCGTTATAACGAATTAATAATCCGTTATAACGAATTAATAATCCGTTATAACGAATTAGTAATCCGTTAAAACGAATTACTAATTCGTTATTACGAATTAACAATTGGCCCATCTCCATGGTGCGACGTACTAAGTACGCCCGAGTTCGGATGCGACGTTCCTACCATAATTATAACCACTGCCGAAATCATCAATTCGGACTCGGCCGCACAGTCGCACCAATTAACAATTGGCCCACCTCCATGGTGTGACTGTGCGGCAGTGCCCGACCGTTGTTCCGGCCATATCCACATAGCCACTACCGAAGTCATCAATTCGGACACGGCCGTACAGTACGTCGCATCATCGAGATGGGCCAATTGTTATTTCGTTATAACGAATTACTAATTCGTTTAAACGGATTACTAATTCGTTAAAACGAATTAACAATCGGCCCACCTCCACGGTGCGACTGAACGGCCGAGTCCGAATTGATGATTTCGTATATGGCAGGAACGCCGAAAAGTTCCATAACTCATCGTTGTTGTAGTCAACGGCTATCCGCATCTGAAATCATCAGTTCGCACTCGGCTGTTCAGTCGCATCATGGAGGTGGGCCAATTGTTAATTCGTTTTAACGGATTACTAATTCGTTTTAACGAATTATTAATTCGTTTTAACGAATTATTAATTCGTTTTAACGGATTATTAATTCGTTATAACGGATTAGTTCCCGCTGATAATATATACTTCAGTGGCACGATTGGGCTTTCGTACGTTACTCATGTGTTAGAAATAAGTTTTGGGTACGCTAGACATTATCTCCACGTATGTTGACTTATGAGTAACTTAAAAGTAATGTGTGTGAAAGCGTGTCAACGATCGTATAACTTACTTCAACTTATGGCCCGCGTATGCGGGACGTATGAGCCATACGCTGGCATAAGTCGTAAAATTTTGGGCAATTTTTCGACGACCTCGCCGTACTACGACGTATACCAGCGTACTTCGGCGTGCTCTTAACTTATACAAAATGTATTCATAACTTATTCAACGTATTCGGCAAAATTTTCAAACGTCGGCATACGCTGGCTAAAACGTCAAGGTGTGACAGGGCCTTAAGGGAAGTGTACTTATAGTGTTTGATAATTATTAATATGAAGAAGAACAAAACTAATTTTGAACTAATTTATCAATGTGATAGGAATCATGGGTAAGGTCAAGGGTAATTCTGTTATTTTGCGCAATGCGGGATGGAATACCAACATGAAGCCAGAAACTTTCTATCACTTTATAGGAGAGATTTAATATTTTCATTTAGCTTCAATGTTTTCACTAGATCAAAGCAAAACATATTTGTTGCTCTGTCTTTTTTATTTCACAACTTTAGTGTCTTATTTAGTTGGCAAATCAATTAC
Organism: Leptasterias polaris; assembly: GCA_037783415.1. NCBI lineage: Eukaryota > Metazoa > Echinodermata > Asteroidea > Forcipulatida > Asteriidae > Leptasterias > Leptasterias polaris. Next base: position 170,073 of record JAZGTN010000283.1, on the reverse strand, counting down.
ACAGTCTTGCATAAAAATAAATGGACAACTCAACTCGTATATGTTCTGTCTAGGCCAAACACTAAACACGATTCAAATAGAGATATCATTATGTATGTACATGCAAATACGTGTGTACAAACATCGATATATATGCGTGTACATGTGCACAGCAACAATCATGGGTACACTTTTTGTTACAAAGACACCAAATGAACAACGGATAAATATTGAGTAACTTTTTGCAGATCTTGTATTTGCGAACTTAAGCACTTTTTATTCATCATTGACACAGCGATTGCTAATTGATATATAAATAACATTGAGATAACTGCTACCAGTGGTTTTCAAACGGTTGTTCATAAAATGGACACGGAAAAAATGTGTACCCATGTCGTGGCTGTGCACACACACGTATGTGCATGTACATGCGGCACCCACAAGTACTTTATCGCGGCAATGACATGAGTGAGAAATGTGTTGGTTTCACGCACGTTAGGACTATATTCCAAAGGAGTGAAGTCGAAATGTCAACTTCACTAAATTCAGACCAGGCTGTACTTTGTCTAGTTGTGATATATGGAAAATAAACAAACAATCTGTTGTGGTGACAATGGAGGGCACCAGGTATGGCGGAAACCAAGTTATTATGACGGTAAATAAATGACCAGAATCAACACCTACACGTATGTTGTAGTGAATAATGATTACAAAACATAAATTTCCCCCAGGAACTACAGCCAGTGGAACATAGGCTACGGTCTGCCATATTGTGGTTCTCTGTCTTGAAGTTACACAAAAAACACACAAGGAATATTTATGTGAACCTTTGTATTTTTCTGTTAAACTATCTTGCCAACCATGTTCGTTTCATAACAAACGCTTATAAAAGCCAAACAAGGCGCTCAATCCGAAGGCAATGTGTCCATAAACGCCGCAGTTGGGTTGCTTCTGAGAATTCAGTCATCAGGATATTATAGGTTTAATAACGATGTGCTACACTGTGCTGTTATCATCGCGCTTCACTTACTGTTGTGGCCCTGGCCTCATTACTAGGCCTATTAGTATGACTGTCTGCCCATAGAGGAAACGAAAGCAAGCCAAAAAATTGCACTGAGCATGCGCGATAAGACCTATAACCGTACGACGGGCGACGGGCGACGTGCGACGGGCGACGTGCGATGGGCGACGGGCGACGGGCGACGGGTCACGGCGATGAGCGACGCAACACGGGCGACGGGCGACGGGCGACGGGCGAGGGCGACGGGCGACGGCAGATATACATAAACATTTAATTGCGGGCAACAGGCGACGCACGACGGGCGACGCACAAGGAAAGACATGGATCAATAATTCCATAGTAAACGTGAGTTGGGATTCAAAACTTGAAAGTATTTTGCCGTCGAGGGCGTTTGATTGGTTATAACAATCATGACGTCACAGGGTGGATTAGGTTGCTGGTGATATTGCGCAATCACTGACCAAGTGCGTGTAAACAATGCAGCGAAGACCTGCAGAAAAGCAGACCTCAAGCAGATGAAGTGTAAATGAGACTTCAAAATACCGAAATCGGGTGCATTGGAGGCTGCATAAAGAACAGTGATAACATTTCTAACCTCAGCTTCCAAAAAAATTCCGGCTGATTCTGCTAATTATGAAGGAATGGGTAATTTTGTAAACTTAAACACGATCCAACTTCAGCGTTTCGAAAGTGTAGTTAGTTTACCGACGTTGACCGTGTATGGATACTTCGCTCACACACACTGAAGACTCCACATAAACTGACACAACGCGATCTAGGAAAACAGACGAAAAGACAGACAGCGAAAAGGTCAATCGGACGAATATGAAGAGTTAAACCCACTGGTAAGTGTGTTAAAGTTATTAAGTGGTTGGTAGGAAACGGTGGGGAGAGAAAGACGCCGAAGTTTCAGGCTACCGGGCATGATCGGATAATCTGTGATGTCCGGATACCGGACGAAACCGTGCGTGTACAATGTACACGTACATTTTACTAGTCACATACGTGTTCGTCGTCATGTCAAACAATGGGATTGCTATCCTCTGTAAAATAGAAATGGCGAGCGTTTTCCTCATTGATCCTTTCTTTGCCTACAACTACCACCGTGACTTCTAGACATGGGAAGTTTTAAGAAAAGCAAAAAATAGAAGGGTGCCTAATCCTCTCGAAATGTTTGTTTAACAAATGAAATGACATGCATGCTCGAAAGAAATTATTATTGGTCATAACAACTGAAATAGTGTGAGTGGAATGATACCGTTTCCAAATTAATTCCCCACCGCCTCCAACCCCCCCCCCCCCCCGAAAAAGGGATACAATAATAAATAAATAAAATATATAATAATAAAATAATTAAAATACAGATAAATAAATAAAAACAAAAAAATTAAAAACAGTAAGACTTTATGGGTAAATTTTAATTGTTTTCAATGGAACATTTTGCATTTTTAGATGCTAATGGAAATCATCAAGACTGGAGAAACGATTGATCCATCAACATATGGACTATCAACGGCTAACAAATGAAATGACATGCATGACGTGTTTCATAACAACTGAAATTAGTGTGAGTGGAATGATACCGTTTCCAAATTAATTCCCCACCGCCTCCAACCCCCAACCCCCGCCCCCTGAAAAAAGGATACAATAATAAATAAATAAAATATATAATAATTAAATAATTAAAATACAGATAAATAAAAAATAATAAAAAAAATAAAAAACAGTAAGACTTTATGGGTAAATTTTAATTGTTTTCAATGGAACATTTGGCATTTTTAGATGCTAATGGAAATCATCAAGACTGGAGAAACGATTGATCCATCAACATCTGGACTATCAACGGCTGGACCTACATCTATAATTATGGCTGAACCCTCAACACCAACTGTACTATCGGATTATATTAGGAAACATGAAACGTTGTTCTCCTAGTCTTGATCAGAATTTGGGATAACAAAGAGAGTTTCTCAACTTTTATGGGATTAAACAAAATTGGTTGTGTATAGAAGGCTGAGAAGGACAATCTAAAGGAATACGTAAATTATGAAACAGATTCTGTGGCACATTAGCAAATTTTAGTTTACTCTTTCAATTTATTTGGTTTTCTTTCTAATAAACAGTTGAAAATTAAAAGTTCGTCACAACACTTTTGTACACGACTTTGAGTGAAAAGTGTACAAATACAAAACTCCATATTCATTAGATGAGGAATTGTAACAATTTGGGTGACTAGCACTGTGGGCTACTACTGTAAAGTTAAATTTAATTTCAACCTCTGGAAATTTATTTGAAAGCCAGTAGGGATAATGTTACGATATGGACCCAATTTCGTGGCTCTGCTTACCGTTAGCCAAGAATCGCAGCTTACGGAAGCATGGAATTCCACGCTTACGTCAAGCGTATTTCACAGGTAAGCAGGAATGTTTTGCTTGTGCGCTTGCGTAGTCCATTAAACAGCTAGCGCAGAAATTCACGCTTGCTCAGTAAGCGGAGAATGATGACTGCAAGAGTTCGATGGTAAGCAGAGCCAGGAAATTGGGCCATGAAAATGATTCACAAGGAATAATTCCTCAATTAAACAAAGCACACAAATTTCTTGTGTTTACATTTATGTTGTTAAACTAAAAAGCAACATATTTTTGAAGAAATACGTGATCATGAAAAGTGCAGCCACGGGGTAAAGCAAGACAAAATGTTATACAGTTCAGGTTAGCTGAAGACTTTACCATCTGGGTTTGGGTACAGCTGTCAGATTTTATTCATTACACATGATGAAAGTGGAACACAGTTGAATCTTCCCAAAAATCCCCAACCCCATCTTTTGCCTTGATAAGCCACCTGTCGATATTTCCTGGAGATTAATGAGAAATAAAAATATGGAACAAATCAGTACCAGTTGAGGAAACTCAATACTGTATAGACAGGTTCTAGCCATTTATTAAACAATAATTAAAAATGGAAGGACAGTTGTAGGTTTCCCTCAATCTGTGTAATATAATTTTTTCTGGAAGACACCGGAAGACACCGGAAGGCATTGTCTCACGACAGTGAAACTTAGGACAAACCGTTATTGTTTGTCCTAAGTCAAGGCGCGGGAGTGTTTTTTAAAATCACGGAGCGCCGAAAACTGAAGCATGCAGCATAAGCGAGACGTTCACGTCTCGTTTGTCTTTTCACGAAGTGAAAACAAAGGGACTGATTCCACGACGTCTGGCAAGACGTCGAGGAAGAAGAAGAAAAACCAGGAGGGTTAGAGTAGTGTTTGTAATTGTAGTTTTACTGTACTTTAGTTTGTTAAATCAAATAAGAAACCACAAGGATATTTAGTTAATACAGGTGTTGGCAGTGTATTCCTATCAGAAAAATTGTGTGTGAAGTCGATTTGAATGGGTTATTTGCAGAGTCAGGTTCGGAGATTGGTTGCTCAACCACCCGCAACGTTGTCTATTCAGCAGACACCGGAATAGGTTGGGTGCTCAGTCACTCGTATCCATTGCAGTCATGAGGGTCTCCTATCCAGTGCAGACAGCAAATGGGTTGATCGATAGTTGTATAAGGGAAGTGTACTTATAGTGTTGTGTTTGATAATTATTAATATGAAGAACAAAAAAACGCTACGAATGAAAATGTTATATATATTTTGTTTGTTTGTTTTGTTTTAATTGTATCAGCCAACAATGGTTAGAAGAAAAATAAATGCAACGCACATTTTTCGACTCAAACATCTATTGATACCCATTTGTCAATAATGTACGAGTCCAGCAGTTTTGTGATCGTCCGCTATGTTTTGATCGTGTTCGAACATGCTCTCATCAGTAGCCGGACTGGGCAACAAGAAGACCCGAGCGGATGTTTATTTTCTCGTTGTGCGAGTTTCTAAAGGACACGGTAAATTATATACAATTGGGATAATTACTCAAATATCCCTAATACTAAAATAGAGATAGAAGAAGGAAAAACAAATAATAATCAGTATAGACACGTATTAAACAAAGTTGCTTGGGGTTCTGCCTTTCTGACAAATTCATAACTTTACGTGGTTGCTCATTAATAATAATAATAATAATAATAATAATAATTAACTAGAGATTTAGAGTTTGTCATACCACAAACTCAAGGTGTTCGGTTCCGGTGGTGGGGGAATGATGAGCCGTTTTTCAATACACGCGGTTGGTATCGTAAAGAGTTTCATTTTTTCCCCTCAAATTTAGGACGAAAAGCAGTCAAAAGCACCATTTAAATGAAAATCAAAGCATCAAGTCTCCGCTGTAAGAAAACCAGTTAAAAATACCCAAGCGTTTTGAAGGAAAGCGGGATTTAAAAAAGCGTTCAACATTGAACGCCGTTTTCTCCGATTGTTACTTTTCACTGGGATCTACGTGTGTGTAGCGTCGGTGACGATTTGATTGTTACAGTCACATTGACAAAATGTGTCTCGAAAGTAAGCATTCATGACTTGTCGCATGACTGCTTGCAATGGTTAATTGTCTCATACAATGTATACACTACATAAAACTTCGGAGTCTAGACACTATTGTGTACATACATTGCATTTATTTGCACATTTGATATTTTAAAAGTTATAGGTCATTAATTGTCGCATGACTGCTTGCAATGGTTTATTGACTGATACAATTTCAACGCTACATAAAACTTTGGAGTCCAGGCACTATTTTGTACATTTAACCAGTACATACATGTGTACATTTGATAGTTTCACAGTACATTGACATTTATTGTATGATACATTATGACATGAATATAATTAGCAAATCTTGAGACCACCATATCTCGAAAAGTATAAGTCCGATCAACTGTTTTCGATTGTGTACTTGTGGGATACTGTAGATGTATTTGTTAGGCTAAAACATTGTGCGACGTCATCATGACGTCACCAGTGCCCAACGTAAAGTCAATAGATTTCGCTCGCCACAATTTCTGTTCTATGGCCTGTGTGGTAAAAAAAACACCTCCATAAGACTGTGCGGCGCGGTATGCTACTTTATGTGTTCTCTGATGTTATAATGTAAGGAATTATGAAGTCACCCCCTGTTAGAGCACGCTCTATCAATCGTCTATTTTCAAACAAAATAAGTTTAATTTTGAAATCTACAGAATATGCTTGATCGAGTCAGAAGTTGTTTCCCATCCCATCCCGGAATACTGTGAGCTACGGTACTAATGTTTCAAGCTCGAAAACATTTTGCATAAATTTTTGATTTCACGTACTAACACAAAACGTTTTACTTTATTGCTTATTAATTTAGGACAAAAAGCGGTCAGCACCATGTATATGAAGTTCAAAGTAACAAGTCTCCACTGTAAGAAAACTAGTGACTTTTTGAAGGAAAGCGGTATTTTATAAAAGCCTTCAACATTAGATGCCGTTTTCTACAATTGTTACTTTTTACTGTCTACGTGTGTGTCAGTTCGTGGAACCGGTGGGTGACGATTTGATAGCTTCACAGTTACCTTGACAAATGTGTCTCGAAAGTAAACATTCATGACTTATCACATGGCTGCTTGCAATGGTTTATTGTCTGACACAATGTATGTACTAAATTAAACTTCGGAGTCTAGACACTATTGTGTACATTGTACATTATTGATAGCTTCACAGTTACATTGACAATGTGTCTCGAAAGTAAACCTGTATGAATTGTCACATGACTGCTTGCAGCGGTTTAAATACCATTTGTTTTCAAAAAATAACAACGAATTTATCGTTCTTAGTTTCTGAGTTCTGGTTGTTAAACCAAAAACTCAAAATTTGATTTAAATTAATTACATTTAATTACCCAATAAATCAATGGATGACGTCATTATGTGTCAAACTTCTGTTTCATCTATTTATCAGGTGTAACACTGTTGCCAAGTTTCATGACCGTACGAGCTTGGGAAGGATGTCAAAGTCTGCGGACAACGATTTGTGTGTATTTTTGAGATGGAACAAACTCAAAAAGTCACTAGAGATTTAGTGTTTGTGAGAACAAACACTAGGTGTTCGGGTATCGATGGGGCACTGTTATGTTACTAAAATGCGTAAGCAGATTTATATTGAAAGTTTTTTAATTTTCAAAAAAAGTCGTTTGCAAACCTATTACTTTTATACTTTTAGTGTACACGGGGGAAAGTGATATCGTTGCTGTATGAGTCTCCATAAAGTAGTTTAGATACACATGTATAACAATTTTCATGTAAATAGTCACAAACGTAACATGCTTAACTGATAAATTAAAAGACTATCACTAACAATTCAAAAATAAATGTTATCAAATACGCATGCTTGCTACCTTATGTGTGAAGCAACATCATTTGTCATGATTATGAAAAGGGCATAAGAACCTACTGTTTACACGATGTGCAATTTATGTTGAATTTATTTTGCTAGTCACATTGTATTTCTTTGAAGTATTCAACAGGATCTAAAAGTTAGATTCGCGTAAAAACCGTTGTTGATCAGAGTCAAATTTATGTTGACCCTTTTCCGATTGCATTTTCTCAGTTATCAAAAGTTATTCAAATCACCAAACCAGTTCAGCAAAATACACTCGTTCAGTTGATATTTACCACCAAGCCAACAAAAGGCTAACACGAAGGTTATGCAATGAGCTATTCATTGGACCACCGTCGAACAACGTAGATTTCCGAAGGATGGTTGCATTTATCGACGAGTGCAGTAACAAAGGACCATTAACTTGGTATAGCGCCACCATGGATAACGCATCAACTTTACTGTACGCTTAATGTACATGTACATGTACATGTACATGTACATGTACATGTACATGTACATGTACATGTACATGCGGGCCAGCAATGCACAGTCTTCGTGGACTTTGAACCTTAAGATCAATGGCGCAGTGTGTGTACAGTTTACATGCAAGATTACACGTGGTCAATGGAACGGAACGACCAGCCCTTTGCTTCTGCTGCGGGCTAATACTAACGTAATGTTCAACTTACATTTTGAGCGAGAAGTCAAGAACAAACGGGGTAACTCTTTGTGTAGCATTTGTTGAGTTTTAAAAGACCTGTCCGATGATGTATTGATTGAAGCAATCCATTTAGTAATTATTAAGTTATGATTTTTTGAAATATTAAATTTTGATTTACTGTATTTCAACACCCGATGACGTCATCATGACGTCACAATAACCTGATGGAGGTTTCATCAAGGTTCTAACATGGTGTAAATTTGAAGTTGATCAGACAAACAGAAGTTAAGAATTTTGCCAGGAAATGATTTTTTGTTAAGAATTGCAGAAAGGCAAACGTTGACCTTCCGGTACGACCGGAAGTAAAGGTCATGTGAATTTGGCGTTAACTTTTCAAATGTTGCCCGTGTCTTGATCTATCATATGCTTAAATATGAATATTATAGCTTTCCTATTCAGAAACATACAGGCATTGGCATGAGGGCACTTTTTAACCTTAAATGGCTTGTAATTTGACACCCGATGACGTCATCATGACGTCATTGCGCACACACCTTCTGCTCTTTATGTTCTAATGTCACATTGAGTTTCAAGTTGATCAAAGGTTTGCAAGTATGGTTTTTGTTGCGGACAACTAGAAACAGAAGAATAAGCAAAACAAAGAAAAGACCAAAAAAACCGAACAAAAACAAGGAGTTGTTCGGGCTTCTAAGCCCGAACACCTAATAACTAGTTCTTATATAGCGCATTTCACAATAACGGTATCAATGCGCTTTACATTGACGGCTTGAAATACGTGTATACATTTCGCGGGACATGTCTCGGGGGTCAGAGGTCAATGTTTGGGTTTTTTAATTACCATTCACTAATTATAACACATTAAAGGTGTTTTATTGCAAGAACAACTCTTAATAACTATAAGGAACACCTCCAACCGTGAGATTTCGTGAGATCTTAAGGCAACGTGTTCCTTTAATACAACTATCGATCAACCCATTTGCTGTCTGCGCTGGATAGGATACCCTCATGACTGCAATGGATACGAGTGACTGAGCACCGAACCTATTCCAATGTCGCACCTGTCCTCCTTTGGGTTAAAAAGGTATTTGACAATGGATACGAGTGACTGAGCACCCAACCTATTCCGGTGTCTGTTGAATAGACAACGTTGCGGGTGGTTGAGCAACCAATTTCCGAACCTCTGCAAATAACCCATTCAAATCGACTTCACACACAATTTTTCTGATAGGAATACACTGCCAACACCTGTATTAACTAAATATCCTTGTGGTTTCTTATTTGATTTAACAAACTAAAGTACAGTACAGTCGACTCTCGTTAATACGAGGTCCGCCGGACTAGCCCGTTTTCCTCGTTATATCCGGAGCACGCAATATCTGATCGCGGTAATATCAATGCACTATGCACAAAGTGCATGACATGGGCCGCACGTGTACACATGGCTGTATGCTGCATGCAATACAGTGGATAGTAGTGTGCATGTACAGCACAAACAAGCACAAAATTGGGCGAATAAAACTGTTTTATTTTAGTTAGTTTAGCTTGAAAGTTAATTTATAAAATCAATTTACATTTTACATGCTTGAACAAATGTCAGATTTTAACTTGCTGTTCTTGTTTAGCGAAGTTTCCGTGCAAAACTTCGATCGCAGCAGTCAACAAATAGAATCTTGATTTTGATTGGTAACCACCAATGTAATGCTAGATGGTTCATTGCAAACGCGGGATACCAGGGAAATCTTGCTGTTGCATTAAATATTGATCGCGCAAATATTTTAGTTTTCAGTTGCGGTGGGGCTTTTTCTGCTAGAAATGCACATCAAGCACTAACTTGTAAAACTCAATGGATCAGTATGTTTTGTGAAGATTTCACATGAATTGATGAATGCTGACTAATTAGTATGGAATCTGCTCCATTGTTTGAAACATGCAAGCCTCCTAAGCCTCCTAATCCCACCATTGTCCGGAGTTTGGAATTAACAACCTGCTCCCCGACTTGCGACTGCAGTCATGAGTCATTGCATGCTAGCGATAGCGTCCAGTTAGCACCTCTATTGATTGTCTTTACAAGCCATAAATAACGATTTTCAGGCTGTTATAGGTATTTCCTTTGTTGGGGTTTTTATTATTCTCGTTTCAAAAGGGTTGAAAACAATGTTTTGCTCGTAACGGGCCGACAAAATTACCTCGTTGTAACCGTGTTCTCGTTACTGCCGTGCTCGTATAAGCCGTATTTAAATGCATTCAAACACGCACGGGGCAGTTCGGGACCAGCAAAAAACCTCGTATTAACCGGAACCTCGTAACATGCGAGCTCGTAATAACGGGAGTCGACTGTAACACTACAATTACAAACACTACTCTAACCCTCTTGTCATTGCGGGTTTGTTAGTCGGTAAACCTCGCTGATCGAATCCGCTGTTTTAAAATCGTTACGTTTCAATGTTCGGTGTACGTTCCTTCCCCCGATTTGGAAATTAAATAAGATTTATGTCAATAAATAGGAAAACCACTCTTATATTGACGGTGCAATTAAGTTAAACAATTTGTGAGACAAAAACGAGCCCCCCACCCCCCAAAAAAAGTTTTTAAAAAAACACACAAAAAACCAGAGCCCCTGAAGGAACAGGTGAAAAATAAATTACAAATTAAAATGTGAAAAAAAAAAATTCTCACTCTGAATTTCTTTTTCCATCTCTCGACACACAAAATTCCAACAAAGTCATTTCGTTTCCTCAAAATATTATTTAATTCAATCAAAATATAATTTTGTCACATCAAATTATATTTTTTTAAATTTGTAAACAAAGTTGTGTTTTTCTAGGTAGCAAAATAGATTTTTTCTAGAAAATACGTTTTTGTTCCCTCGAACACGCCTTCTTTCCCCCGAAATACGATTTTGTTACCCAGAAATACGCATTTGTTCCCTGAAAGATACGCATTCGTTTCCTCGAAATATGATTTTGTTCGCACAAAATATAATTTTGTTCGCTCTAAATATGCTTTCGTTCAATAAAAATGATTTTTTTCCACCGAAAGGAGATTTCTTTCCCTGAAAACAAGCTTTCGATTCATCAAAATACGACTTTGAATTAGTTGCCCGAAACATACTTTCATTCGTCCGAAATATGCTTTCGTTCAATAAAAATATGATTTTTTTCCACCGAAAGGAGATTTCTTTCCCTAAAAACAAGCTTTCGTTTCATCAAAATACGACTTTGAATTAGTTGCCCGAAATATACTTTCATTCATCCGAAATATGCTTTCGTTCCCTAAATATACGCTCCCGTTCCTTCGCAATGAGATTTTGTTCCCCAAAATTCCTTTTTCGTTCCCTTAAGATAGCTAGCTTTTGTTCCCTTATGATAGCTTTCGAAGCCCTGAAGTCCAATCACACAAATTTGTTAAATTCCCTTGTGAGGGGCGACTATGAGAGGGGACGAGTTTGTATGTCAGGGTGCGACTTTGTAGTTGGTGACTTTGTACATGTGTTTTTTGAAATTGGGGACTTTGCTAGGGGGCGAGTTGACTGGTTTCCATGTCCGTTGTTTATACACACTTAGTACACACAATCACTGTAGAACACATCGGGTTAAATGATTGGAGCGTATCAGTAACTATTCACGGTAGGCATTATTTATTTTTATGAGGCGAAACACACATCTTAAACAATTATTATAATAATGCATTTTAAGATAAGTTTACTTTATTTCTTTAGTTACTAAACTAATGAAGGAGTTAACACCCACAAAACACACCCACAGATGTCTCAAGCGCAAGCATTCGGTACATTTACAGTAACTAAAACTAGTACTACCTTCAGATAAAATGGACTCGTCTTCATGATCGTCGCTGCTACAGCAACCGAAATGTACACTGCGTTCGTACATGAATAAATGAATATGTACTCCCGGCGGGTTTCACAAGTCGTTAATGACGAAGAGTCGGCAGCCAGCAACTTCGCGCGAGAGCAGTGATCTCGCGAGAGCATTCTTTATTACGCTACAGCACCACACGCGACTCGACTCACCGCGACCATCATTAACGACTTGTCAACAAGTCTATGCTTTACCCCGTGGCTGCACTTTTCATGATCATGTATTTCTTCAAAAATATGTTGCTTTTTAGTTTACCAACATAAATGTAAACACAAGAAATTTGTGTGCTTGTGAATAATTTTCATGCCCCAATTTCATGGCTCTGCTTACCACTAACTCTGCGCTTGCAATCACCATTCTCCGCTTACTGAGCAAGTGTGAATTTCTGCGCTAGCTGTTTAAGCGTAGAATGCCTAGTAACGTGGACTACGCAAGCGCACAAGCAAAACATTCCTGCTTACCTGTGAAATACGCTTGACGTAAGCGAGGAATTCCATGCTTCCGTAAGCTGCGATTCTTGGCTAACGGTAAGCAGAGCCACGAAATTGGGTCCATATCATAACATTATCCCTACTGGCTTTCAAATAAATTTCCAGAGGTTGAAATTAAATTTAACTTTACAGTAGTAGCCCACAGTGCTAGTCACCCAAATTGTTACAATTCCTCATCTAATGAATATGGAGTTTTGTATTTGTACACTTTTCACTCAAAAGTCGTGTACAAAAGTGTTGTGACGAACTTTTAATTTTCAACTGTTTATTAGAAAGAAAACAAACTAGATTGAAAGAGTAAATACAATTTGCTAATGTGCAACAGAATCTGTTTCATAATTTACGTATTCCTTTAGATTGTCCTTAGATTGTCCTTCTCAGCCTTCTATACACAACCAATTTTGTTTAGTCCCATTAGTTGAGAAACTCTCTTTGTTATCCCAAATTCTGATCAAGACTAGGAGAACAACGTTTCATGTTTTCTAATATAATCCGATAGTGCAGTTGGTGTTGAGGGTTCAGCCATAATTATAGATGTAGGTCCAGCCGTTGATAGTCCAGATGTTGATGGATCAATCGTTTCTCCAGTCTTGATGATTTCCATTAGCATCTAACAATGCAAAATGTTCCATTGAAAACAATTAAAATTTAGTCGGTTTTCCTAGATCGCGTTGTGTCAGTTTATGTGGAGTCTTCAGTGTGTGTGAGTGAAGTATCCATACACGGTCAGCGTCGGTAAACTAACTACACTTTCGAAACGCTGAAGTTGGATCGTGTTTAAGTTTACAAAATTACCCATTCCTTCATAATTAGCAGAATCAGCCGGAAGTTTTTTGGAAGCTGAGGTTAGGAATGTTATCACTGTTCTTTATGCAGCCTCCAATGCACCCGATTTCGGTATTTTGAAGTCTCATTTACACTTCATCTGCTTGAGGTCTGCTTTTCTGCAGGTCTTCGCTGCATTGTTTACACGCACTTGGTCAGTGATTGCGCAATATCACCAGCAACCTAATCCACCCTGTGACGTCATGATTGTTATAACCAATCAAACGCCCTCGACGGCAAAATGCTTTCAAGTTTTGAATCCCAATGTTACGTACTGAAAAGCACGACAGCGATATTTGTATAAAACGGGACAAGAACAAAGACCTTGTAAGTAAAAGCACAGAAGTAATCAATGAAATACATTCAAAATGATATTTAATACATAAATCAATAATCAGAACAATTCAATTCAATTCAATTCAATTCACTTTATTTCCATTCCATAACGAAGGTGAATAGACAATTAGGTAGTGTATACAAGATAATATAATACAAGCAATACAATTAAGATTAAACAAGTAAATACAATGTAATACAAACAAGGACAAGCAAACAAACACAAGCAAACAGGAAACATAAAACAACAAAACAACAAATCCAAAGACAACAACATGGTAATGGAGATGGAGGGGGCCCATAAAAAGCAGAGCTTGTCGAGTACGGACCCCCATAACTAAAAAGCAATGAAATAAGCAATTGTGGAAAGTAGATGTAAATGAAGCAAAATAATGCTACAAAAGCAAGCAAAAAAACAACAAAACAACAACAATAAGTATGAAATAAACTAAGCAATAAATTAAGTAATGAATATTATAGATGAAACTAGGCAAATAAACCGTCACAAGTCTGACAAACCAGGAACAAGCAGTCTAGTCGCAGATCCGACGAACCGGCAAACAAGCAGCCCAGTCGCGAATCCGACAGGCCGGCGAAAAAGCAGTAAAGCAACAACAGCCACTCGCCGGTCCGCCAGACACGGGATCGGACCCAAGCCGCCCACCCAGGGGCGACACCCAAACCGCCCAATCGTGGTCTGCCAGACATGTGACGAAACAAAACACTTATCTACAAAATAGAAAACAAAAGAGAACATGCCAAGTAAGGTGTGACGTAAAAATAATAGTAAACAACAAAATAAGTTAGACAACCAGAATTAATGAAAAGGCATGATTAGGCAAGGCCATACTGGTATACAATAATACATAAAACAATAGCATGTTAAACATAGTTATTAAGGAGGAACTGCTTAAACTTTCTTTTAAACAGACTTAAAGAAGTGACGCTAAGAAGAGGTTTTTGTAAAGAGTTCCAGAGTTTAGGTCCTTGAAATTTGATACTTTTGTGAGAAAGGATGGTCCTGGTAAAGGGAATGTGATAGTGAGAAACTTGACGGGTATAATGAGAGTGGATGGACAGATTTTGGGAGAAAATGGAGGCAAGGCAGGTGGGTAAATTGTTGTGGGCCAGCTGAAACAATGTACCAAGATGAAAGTTATACACGTCATTCAGCTTCAGTGATCTATACTGAGTGAAGAGGGGATCTGTGTGAGCAAGATAATCAGAATTATTAATTAAACGAATGGCCCTTTTTTGTAAAAGGAACAGTCTATTAAGTATAGAATGAGACGCACTACCCCAGGCTAAAATACCATAATTTATGTGAGATAAGACAAGAGTGTTATACAAAGTAATTAAAATATGCTGGGGGAGATACAACTTAAGTCTATTGATGACACCCACATTACGAGAAACAGATTTACATAATGAATCAACATGTGGTTTCCAGGAAAGCTTGTTATCTATGTACAAGCCAAGAAATTTAGTACAATCAACCTGGTTAATCTTAACACCATCAATATAAATATCCCTGGGTAAAACTTTATACAGATTACTAAATAACATACAGTTCGTTTTTTTAATGTTCAATGACAGTTTATTTGATTTAATCCAGTTGCTAACCAAGACAAGTTCAGAGGCAACAGTTGCAATAAGAGTGTCTAAGACAGAATGACTATAAAACAGATTGGAATCGTCAGCAAAAAGAATGAAGGAAAGAGCATCAGAAGACTTAGCAATATCATTGATGTAAATCAAGAAGAGTAGCGGCCCCAGAATGGAGCCCTGGGGGACACCACAGGTTAAGGAGCGTGTGGTGGATGGGTATCCCGCTACAGAGACATATTGCTTCCTGTTGGAAAGGTAGCTTGTAAACCACTCTAGGGACCTTCCTCGAATACCGCAATGATTGAGTTTATGAAGCAAAATACTATGGTCCAGAGTATCAAATGCTTTGGAGAAATCGAGGAAAATCCCTAGAGTGTGCTGAGAATGGTCAATTCCTGTGATGACTTTTTCAATCAAGTGGAGTACTGCATGGGTAGTAGAATGTTTGGCTCGAAATCCAAACTGGGAGTTAGATAAGATGTCATGTTTTTGGAGAAAGCAGGAGATGCGAGAGTAAACCAGTCTTTCAAGGATTTTGGAGAAACATGAAAGGACAGAAATGGGCCGATAATTAATGACCAGGTTAGCGTCTCCATTTTTGTAAATAGGAGTCACTTTGGCAACTTTCATGTCATCAGGAACAATTCCAAGTGAGAAAGACTGGTTCACAATGTAAGTAAAAGGATCAGCAATAGCAGAGATGACTCTCTTAATTACAAAGGCATTGATAGAATCAGAACCAGAACTTTTTTTGTTGGCCAAATTGGTAACAACGTCACAAATCTCCTGAGTAGAGGCCGGAGAAAGGAATATGGAGTGAGGATTCGGATCACCGAGGTAGTCCGTGAAATTGGAATTGCAAGGGAGGATTTTGCTGGCTAAGCTAGGGCCAATGTTTACAAAATAGTTATTGAAGAGTTCAGAGATGGAGGAGTTGTTTTCAGTGTAGTTACCATTATGAGAAATACCGGAAATTTTCTGTGGGGAGACATACTTGTTGATCACGGAGTTGATTAACTTCCAAGTGTTCTTGATATTGTTTTTCTCCTTCTCGAATTGATTGAACAAGTATTTTTTCTTAGCGGATCTGAGGACACTGGTTAAAATGTTTTTGTATCTTGTGTAGGCGAGATGGTTTGTAGAGTTCCGTTTGGCAAGAAATTTATGATACAATTTGTTCTTATGGTTGATTGAGCTGAGGAGAGAATCAGTGATCCAAGGAGATTTTGGAATGTGTTTTTTGCTGCTCTTTTTGTTAGACAAGGTACTATTAGCGTGATGAATGTTATTGAAGATAGTCATAAAGTTACCGAAGGCAACGTTAGGATTATCAGCTTCGTACACGGGAGTCCAATCTGCTAATCGGAGACATTGATGTAAATTACCAAGGTTGTCATTAGTGTAGACGTAGGATTTAGCTGTATGAGAACGAGAGGAATGAATATTGGAGATGGGTATTGATGTGAAGATAGGTAAATGATCAGTTATGTCAGAGATCAAAATTTGAGACTTAGGTAGTGGGAGAATATTGGTAAATATGTTGTCGATTAATGTGGCAGATGTTTTGGTAATTCTGGTGGGTTTATCAATGAGTGGTAAGAAGGAGTGAGAGAAGATTATGTCGAGGAAGCCTTGTGTGGCCGAACAGGTGTCATATTCAAGAAGATTTATGTTGAAATCACCTGTCAGGAGGCATCTGGTGTTTTCTCTGGCTAGTTGAACAATAACATTCTGAAAGATGGACATAAAATCATTGTGTGGTGCTTGAGGGGGTTTGTATATAACCCCAATAACAATATTCCTGGAAGGAGTTTTCACCTCAATGAAGAGAGATTCCATAGAGTCGGTGGTCGTTGTTAAGTCTTCTCTTATTATGAAGTGAATATTGGACTGAATATATAAGGCCACACCACCACCAACTCTATGTAACCTGTTCCTATTGATAAGTTTATAACCCGGTAGATGGAATACGTCAGAAGATGAACTATTGAGCCAAGTTTCAGATAAAGCAATAACTGAGAACTCTGGCAGTGATTGAAGGGTAACTCTCAGGTTGTCAAAATTTTTGGAGAGGCTTCTGATATTAATATGTATAATGGTTAAGTTAAGATCAGAACTGATGGCATTGGTAGTGAAATCCTCTTGAGAGGAGTAGAGGCAGTCATTGATGATTGGGGAGGGATTGTTGGGGTCGAGGTTGGGTGGCATAACCAAAGTAGGCATATCTAGAGGACGGGAATTGTGCATTCCAACACTATCTAGTACAGGAGTTAAAGGAGCTCTATACTTCTAGTTTTAGGCCATGGAATGAATCCCTACTCACTGTGAATAAAGATGTATACAATACAATTTACCTGTAGAAGTTTCAGCCTCATAAGTCGTCAGGTTTTTCAGAAAAAAGTGAAAATTACACGGAAGTTTTTCAGGAAAGTTGTGTAAATCCGTTGCAGATTACAATTATTGGCATGGCGCCCTCTTGCAGCGAGAGACTCATGATTCGTGAACCGGCGATTCTTATACTTGTGAATGAATTCGAAAGTTGACTAAAAATAGAGAGAGATCGGGTTCGAGGTCATGAAAGGTCACTTGCCATAGCCAGCGATCGATCGATAACACCACCGTGCGCGTGTCTCGCGCTGTGCTAATAATAGCTTATAAATGTTTGCGGTTTTTGAACTGTACACACGGGGTACGGGTCTGGTCATCGTGTAATGTTTGTACATGTACTATGTACTTGCAACGAAGCTGGGTTCTGATGTTTGAACTACACACCGGCATAGCTGTGTGTAAAGATTACTGGTTTTTACTCTGTGATTTATAATTACACATGCTTTGCGCTTCACGTAATAAGTAATGCATTCAAACAAATCTTTCAATAGTTGTACAGTGTTATACACACTTATATCATATATGCTGGAGGGTGGTTTTGTGGGCTGGAGTAATTACTTTTGTTCGGTTTTCAAATCACTTCTGTAACAGTCAGTGCATGGAGAAAAGTGCTTCCTTTTATTTGCATGACCGCCACGGTTTTCCATAAACAATGAGCTTGGAGGACACGTTTTCAAAAATTCATTTAGGGAAAATTTATTATTGTAACAAAACAAAAACATCACATAACGAAGCAACAATGTTTCATTATACCTACAAAAACTATGACATAATTTTCTGTGTTCAAAATAAAGAAATATAAGACCAAAAACAAAGCATCCGTGTGTGCAGAATTAGAAATAATTAAGTGTCTCCGGAAAAGTCATTTGCTTATGATAGTTAACGTAATTGGGCAGAAGAATTTTACTCATAGAATGTTAGCTACACTATTGATCTAGTCTTTCACTGTATTCTTTATTTTTAAGGATTCTCGAAACAGTCAAGAATACTTTAAGAATTCGTCTTCGTCAGCGTTTATACCGTTCAGAATCGAAATGGCCGCCATATTTCGTTTGTAAATGAGAGCCCTTACTTGATTGGTAAAACCGTGAACCAAACTGAGTGTGCTATGTTGCTATGTAACCAATCAGCTGCTGCGTAAGGAAACGTATGGCTCCTTACTTACTACACAGAACTGAATGCGGTTTTGAGTAAACATTGAGGTGCCCGACTATCTTGTGAGAACACTCACTATGCAGTATAATTATATACACGAGTCATTGCTATTATAACAAAATTTCATCAAGGTTTCGTTTGTTTTGTTTGAAAAACTTTTACACTTGTCCTCTAGATTACTGAGAAGGAAAAACCAACAATGATTGCATTTTTGGTCTTACAAACTGTTTACTGTGGCTTCCTCACGTTTGGCTCTCCAAATGCTTGGTGCATTCGTCTAAAGAAAGAGGCCTAATCCCGCAAGCCCACTATAAAAAAATATAATACAACAAAATAAACAAATATTTTTAAGCATAATTCCATTCCTCCGATATAAGTAGATAATATTGTTTTACCCTTCTCTCTAGGGAACCTATGATCAGTTAACCAATTTAAAAAAATGTTTACCACCATATTAATGACAACACTTTGACATTTGTTTTCTTGTTTTATGGAAACATTCATTTATTTTAAGTTTCTTCTTTCAGCTGCATGAATTTCTCACACACATACCCACATTTTCATGTACACTAGTACAAATTAATTATATTAAACATTTAAATATTAATGCTAAGTATAATTAAAAGCAACTAAAGGACGCCCAGGCAATTAGTAGACTGGTATAAAGCATCAATGTTGAAATATTTGTTGTATGCTCCCTCTTATCTCTGGAGTGGATCCATTTGCAATACAGCATTTGGCACACTTGGTCGTGAGTATTGCTTAAAATAAGTTTACTATTGATACTAAACGGAAGCCACAAAAAGCAATGAACGTGGCTTTTTCTTTATCTTAAATCCACAATGAACATTGATTTTTCTTTATCTTACAGTCATTATACAGAATTGAAAACTTTATGAAGTTCACACTGGAACCTTTTTTTCTGTGAAATATGAATTCATAATCAAGAAAACTGTATCTGAAACTCTTAAAACAAATGCACTATATTACTGATTTCGGTTGTTAGAACCCAAAATTACGACAATGTATTTACGTGCTGACAACTGAGCATACTTGTTCACTATTTTCTCCTGACTCACACAACGGATTGAGCAAAAATGTTCACAGATTTGTTTTTTCAAGTATACGGTTGATCACACAAAACATCAATATTGTCTGCAACTATTTTTTGTTGGCTGTACCAATCCTCTATAACACCTAATAAACAAACAATTAGGCAATTATCTAGCAGTACTTTGTTACAACATAAATAATAAATGACCGAAAAGGTAGGGTCTTAGATTGTTTTTGTTTTTTTCTATGTAAAGACTTATTTATAGGCAAAATTATACAGAAAGATTCTATAAAATCACATGTGAAAGTTTCAGCTGAATACAGTGTCTAAAAATGCTGGTAAAACAGCCAAAAACTTTCGCGGTATTTACACAAGAACGCAAAAACCATCCACGTTTAGCGAAGTGACGGATATCTCTGGTTGCAGAAATCTGGCCAGGTTACAATATCAGGAAGACACCAGACACTGGTCAAGTTCTCCTGCTGCAAGTACCTCCGGACAGAATCCTCCAAAACTTTAACGTGATACAACGGTAGGTCAGTCACAGAGAGGCCTGAAATTTGAGGGGAAAAAAAAGTACCAGGTTAGGTAACATAATTACCAAAAATGGACTCAAAATAATATAAGGTTATTGAAATAACCAGGGTTACTGTGCACAGAAATGTCTTAACCTGAACGTAAATGGTCAAGTTAAAGACTGAATTTTTGCATCTGCACAGATATCAGAATTTAAAAATAAATTGAGTACAGCGACCCAGTTGGGACCCAGTTGGGACAAGTCAAGACCAAAATGTACTATAAATGCAATAAAACCAAGTGCAATTCGAATAAAAGACTTGTATTGCACAATACTATCATACCTAAAATAATAAGAGGAAAAAAAGGCTAAATCACTTTGCATATGATCATCATACATGGTGTACATAAAAGCAATGATGAATGTTTGGTAAACTTCTTGGGCGCACTTGTATTTCATGCATTTCTGATAAAGGAAATGTTTTACTATCTCTGGACAAAAAAAAATAAATAAATGTCTCTTGTTGTAATGACAAAATTCAGCATGATCACACCAAGACAAAACTAATAAAAAGCAGCCAAAGGATTGTGTTTACAACAAACGTATTGGCTACAGTGTCGTTACTGTCAACTCGCCCACTCCAAAGTTGCCCACTACAAAGTCGCCCCCTATTAAGACGCATTGTTTTTGTGTACACCTTTTTGGGGGCCTTAGTTTTTTCACCTGTCTCGTTAAATTTTGTTTTTGCCATGATGCCCCCTAATTCAGACAAAAATGCTGTGGTGCCCTTTTCACATAATTGCTATCTCTGCCTCCTCCTCATTGGCTTGGCATAGTATACATCCCTTTTTTCAATTGCGTTGTATGTTCTGACATGAATATTGGCCAAATTCATGAAACGAGAAACGAGTTCAACTTACCAGTTAACTAGTTTACATTTAATACTAATAGAGCTGACATTAACAGAAATAAAAATGTGTGCACCTACCACTTTTCTGTTGGTGATTCAAATGGTGCAACTCCAGAAATAACAGAACTACAGAAGATGCACAAAATAAATAAAAATAGTTGAAGTAATGAATCTGTACAACATGTCTAAAATTAACACGTACACATCATACATGGTACTTCTTGTTGAATGCACGTTAACTTCATGTAAATAAACACAAACAAGAATTTGAAATTGCATCCTTTCAAACAAACTGCAAAGTCATCTGGATCTACATACGGCGGGACTACAGGTATACTGTAATTGATGGACAGCTGGTAATGGTTACATCTGTACGTACATGTATCATTGTATGTTCTCATAAAACATTTTTTTAAATCAATAAATTATAGGTGCTTGGCTGTTGGCCAACAACTCGCCTTTTTAAAAGTTTTTAATTGGTACCATAAACTTACACATTGGAAGATTCTGAAATGTCCCCCTTCAACATTTTCTGGTCCAACTCCACGATGGTGTTGACGTAACCGGTGGCTCAAAACGGGGGTAGCAGTCCCTGATGAATGGACAGCAGATCTATAAAAGTTAAAAATATTTTTGTTTGTGTTAAATTTAATCAAGAAGTAGACCTAATGAAGAATATATATCAATAAAAATAAATAAAAATACATGGCAGCATTATGATTATGTGATTGTTTTACTGTTAAAAAGTATGAATACTTAGAGAGCCTTTTCATTCAATCAAATGGCACACTTTGACACTATCAAAATAGGCCCACGATTTCTGGCAAACCAAAATGCCTCCTATCCTACAGAACAGAGTGGTCACATTGGTATTAAAATAATCAAGATTTATATAAAGAAAACTCACTTGTGTGTGCATATCTAACAGCAATCTCGCCAGGTCAGCGTTCGAAAGACTCAGTCCCATGGCTTTACTTCTCCAGGTATCTTCCTAGTCTAGTCCTACGTCCAAGATGGTCCAAGCACCGACGACACAGGACCCTTTCAATTTCATGCTGGATGGAACTTGGAAGTAACAACTTTTGGAGTTTTCTATACCTGACATGGCGTTTGACCGACGCACTCTTTGATCGTTTTAGGGCCTATTCTGTCAACTTTGGCCTCCCAATTTTCTTCCTGGGTTTATTGGCAACCGTTGAATCCAGTTTAGATCTAGTAAATTGACCTTTCAGACTCTAACATCGATAAAAGCCGTGGTATAACTTATGAAGATTGCAAAGATATTTTTTATCGACAACGCGAGTGTGTACACAGCAACTCCAAACAACCTCGCACGCGCGGAAACTGTGCTCACCACTATACACGACAAACACAAAATAGATATTCTCCTATTTTAGTGGGTACGAGGTAACATAAACATGAACCATTTGCGAATCTTTCCAACTGAAAATGGACAACTATTATCGAGTGTGTGAGGGCAGCATTCAACGAATTGTCTTCAAAAAAGACTTCTCGTCTCAGTGAGACGAAAAGTCTTTTCGTGATATTGTTTTACTAATTTCTCAAAAACTACAGCACCTCAGCCACTAATATTTTAAGGGAAGCTTTCGACTATCAATATCTTTAAACCATGTAAGTTTAGTGTGAATCTGTGAGCTTTTTTGTTTTGTATCTTACCAGAAGTATAGAGCTCCTTTAAAGCAAGATTAATAACGGTAAAGCCACATAAATTACAAAGCAGTTAATAAAGCAGGATTTAAGCAAACAGAGGCAAAACTGAATGGTAAGCCGGCAAAGATAAATCAAAGCAAATTAAGTAATATTTACCTTAAGGAGGCTGAATATGCCGCCGCCCAGTCAGTCCCCCAACAAGATTTAAATAGTGCAGACGTTAGGCCCAGCATCTCCAACAGCAGCCTAAGCCCACAGTAGATCAGCCCACAGTCACAGGTCGACTCGGGAGTTCAGCTCGGAAGCCACGACAGTCCAGAGTCCGGTAGGTCACTCTTGGCCACGATCCATTGGTGGAGAAGGAGGAGTCGTCGAAAGACGGAGGAGATGCGGGCCCAACGCTGCACCATAATGGGTCGTACAATGTATGCCTGCATGGGCACTGACTGAGGCCCACACAAAATGTGGTCAAGCCTTTTAAAGGGTCTTACCCGCGCATAGCCACAAAGACATTCCATAAAAGAAAAGGAACAAGTGGGGAGGGAAGTATGTCAGGAATGGGGTCGTAACACCAATAATGACCCTTTTTTTATGTGATATTACAAAAAAACCTGTAAACCCAAATAAGTTCACTAATTTATTAAACAGTCTGATATAATGTCTGCAAGATGTATAATAGTTTGTGCTTTCTCAAAAATCGCTCTAGTGACACTTTAAGAGTCGCTTTGTTCTTGCTGACTGTATGCGCCGTTCCTCGGAGGTTCTGCTCATGTCTTGCAGGTTGAACGCCATTGGGAACGGTTGGCTGCTGTGATCTCCCATGTTGCACATCAGTTGATGTTACAGACATTGAAATTTGATCTTTGAAACGTTTGTGTTGGCCTCCGCTTGATGGCCGAGCTCCTTCTTTCAGTTGACCATAGAATAGAGCTTTTGGAATTCTAGAGTTGTCCATCCTCTGAAGGTGACCAGCCCAGCGGAAGTTTGCGGCTATAAGCAGAGCCTCAATTCCACTAGTGTTGCATCGTTTGAGGACGTCGGTGTTGGGACTTTATCTTGCCACTTGACGGTGGGGGTCCAGCTTTCACAGCCATAAAGCAAGGTGGCTAAGATGACTGCATGGTAGACTGCTACTTTGGTAGATAGCCGTACACCATGATCACTCCAAAGCCTCCGTTGCAGATTGCCAAATGCTGCACCAGCTTTAGCAATGCGGGCATTGCCTTCATCATCAATCATGGCATTCTGCGAAACAACATTGTGATGGCACAGGCTACACAAAAGTTGTGTTAAAAAGAGCAACATTATATTGTCGACATGCTTGCTCTTTGAATAATTCACAACGAGAAAAAACCAAAAACATTCCCCACCAAGACCCCAAAATAATCCACTCCTTTTTCAACAAAATGTTTATTCACATTACACACAAATTTGAAATCTTCGCACCAACCCTACTTTTTGAGATTTGAAATATTACATAATACAAATAATATAAATACTAATTTTGCAGAGGTTGGTCTTCGCACCATTCATCCATCTTTCCGTCACAATTTTTGAGAACATGCCTACAAATTTAAAGAACTCATTTATAATACAGTTAATTTAACTGTGAGCGACAGGCCTACTTTCGTGTTTTTATTTGTGCCTGGTACCACCTGAAGATCAAATCATAATTGTAGCCGCTTACAAAACTTGGGAAAAAACACTTTTTTGAATAAACGAAACGTAGTTTAGCCTCATATTGTCTAACTCACGTTTACTATGGAATTATTGATCCATGTCTTTCCTTGTGCGTCGCCCGTCGTGCGTCGCCTGTTGCCCGTAATTAAATGTTTATGTATATCTGCCGTCGCCCGTCGCCGTCGCCCGTCGCCCGTGTTGCGTCGCTCATCGCCGTCGCCCGTCGCCCGTCGCCCGTACGGTTATAGGTCTTATCGCGCATGCTCAGTGCAATTTTTTGGCTTGCTTTCGTTTCCTCTATGACAGTCATACTCACAGGCCTAGTAATGAGGCCAGGGCCACAACAGTAAGTGAAGCGCGATGATAACAGCACAGTGTAGCACATCGTTATTAAACCTATAATATCCTGATGACTGAATTCTCAGAAGCAACCCAACTGCGGCGTTTATGGACACATTGCCTTCGGATTGAGCGCCTTGTTTGGCTTTTATAAGCGTTTGTTATGAAACGAACATGGTTGGCAAGATAGTTTAACAGAAAAATACAAAGGTTCACATAAATATTCCTTGTGTGTTTTTTGTGTAACTTCAAGACAGAGAACCACAATATGGCAGACCGTAGCCTATGTTCCACTGGCTGTAGTTCCTGGGGGAAATTTATGTTTTGTAATCATTATTCACTACAACACACGTGTAGGTGTTGATTCTGGTCATTTATTTACCGTCATAATAACTTGCTTTCCGCCATATTAAAATAGTGCAACATTTGATTGGATGAGCTCTTGTTTAGATATTTTTTTATCTTTAGAGCGGTTCCACAAGTTATTTGTTCAATTGATACAGCAGTGTTACTACAAAAGCACGAAATACAAATGTAGATTTAATGTTCTTGCGTGCGGAGCGCTTACACTTTGAAGTGACACGGTTTGGCCGACGGCTGGGTCCTTTTTCTCCTTTGGAAGAAAGCTGTAAAAAACATGTTGCGTGTGTCTTCAGATTGACTCACAATTTCATCATTTTGGAGTTCATGACTAATATTCAGCGTTGTTGTTTTGTTTAATTAGTGCCATAAACCGTCAGATTTAACCGTCGGTTTTTGTTTTGATTTGCTTAGGCTTTTAGCCTATTTCTTGCCAACATCATAACCTGGTGGTGGCAGTGGTGTTGAGAATAAACGTGATCATGATGATGGTTCTGCTATAAATGAAGAATTTGCTCAGTGTGTGATCTGAATGCTGTGGTGACTCAGCGTCTCCATTAACTGGGGACGACCATTATACGAGCTAAAGGGTTCACACCTCAAGACTTAGGGATCCGTTTCTCTACATATCTATATGTGACAACACACAATGTGTCAATTTGAACACCCCAATTTTTGCAGTGTAGGTTCCAGCAGGGGGTCTGACCCATCTGGGTCAGAAATGGCTGACCGGGAAACTGGCTTTAAAAAGATAGGATTGTAGCTCATGATCTGCGTCAGTTTAACCCGGCCCCATTACTGGGTCACTTTGACACAGATTCCGGGTCACACTGACCGTCCAGAATATGGTGAGGCCTCATCAAGGACCTTGGCTAACCCGAGAGTTTCTGGATTGCGCCTGCGTATAGCGAAGGGGAAATGTTGAAGATATCTCTGTGTTAGATGTCGGAGACAACCCTGAAGTGGTTGGGAGACCCAAATCAGTCATCGGGTAGGGGACTGAAAAACCAATTCACATGAAGGCTGTGGTCAGAAGCGGGATTTAAACCGGGATCCAGAGAGGTCAAGGGTAGGGAAGAGTTTAAGCTATTAACCTAAAAGACCTTAGAGTGGTTTGTATTGCGACGCCCCAAATGCAAATAACATGCTCAACATTAAATTTAGTCTATTTACTGCGTCACGTTGCGCTGTTTGTTTTTAAAGAGTTTCAACTCATTCCCATGCTGATTCATTTCCATATTTTTAATAAACACACCATCGTACAACAAATCCAAGAAACTTTGATCAAATAAACAAACGAAAACAACCAAAACGGATGACTCAGTTTCGTCATGCCATTCTGTGCACGTTCAAATAGGCCTTACATGCCAATTTCCATTACTGTGGTGCGGAAACAGGAGTTTTTATCAATTTATCAAATACAAAAAAATGCTGCAACTATACGTGACCTACCTAAAAGTGCCACAGTGTCTTATTTTTAGAATTTCCAGGTAATATTTGCATCATCAGTTGCAACTTCTTTGAAATTAATAACAAAAACAGATTCGACAACTACCAAAATATGCTTAATCGGTCATTGGCTTTAGGCGGCGGTAAATGTTAAGTCTGTTTCTAGGGATCGGAACAAAAGGATAGAACCACCGTGAAGGTTCCAACTGCCCAAATAAGGTTCTCTTCGTGTGTGTCTCGCGTAGCCATTTGTGGAACTACTGTGATGAAGCAGCGCAGAAATAAAGGCCCATTTGTTGCCGGGCTGATGGAACTACTGAAAAGGGCCCAAAATTATAGAGCGCCGGATCTAGGAAACTGGAACTACTATTGGAAATACTCAACCAAATCGTTCTTTCGTTTCAGACGGTTTATCACACGTATAGGCCTAGTACACAGCATCCATCCAATCAGAATCCATAAAGTATACAATACAGCCCGCCCACCATGCTGTCATCCAATCACGAAGGAGTACAGAACCGTCTTACGTCAACACCTTCGATGACACCGTAAAGCTTTATGAAGTTTTGGTCTTTATAAGACGACTCAAACATGACTAGTAGCCATAACTGAAACTATGGGATTCCTTTCTCTATGGGTGAAGGAAGCCACATAGAAACAAAACGCACAACCGAAACTTTATCTGCACAACTGAAAGTCCACGATCAAGATGTTCAAACTTTTCGCTACCGGGTTGCTCTTCGTCAGCCTCGCAGGGATCGGTCCGCAATTTTCCCTTGCAAGTGTCATTCCGACAACATCCCCCCCCGGAGCAAGGCAATCTCATGCGGGTAAGTTACTTCAGTGAGTTTTAAAGAAATATCACAAGTCTCGGAAACAAAGTTTCGTTATTAACAAGAAAACTTAAAGAGACACGTTGCCTTGGATCGGGCGAGTTGGTCTAATAAAAAGCGTTTGTAACCGTTTGTTATAAAATGCATATGGTTAGAAAGATGTTTAAAAAGTAGAATACAATGATCCACACAAATATGCCTCGAAAATGCGTGTTTTTCCTTTTACTTTGCGAACTAACACGGTCGGCCATTTAAATTGACTCCCATAAATGGCCGACCGTGTTAGTTCACGATGTAAAAGGAAAACCACGCAATTTCGATGCATATTTGTGTGGATCATTGTTTTCTACTTTTTAAACATCTTTCTAACCATATGCATTTTATAACAAACGGTTACAAACGCTTTTTATAGACCAACTCGTCCAATCCAAGGCAACGTGTCCCTTTAAGTTTTTGGAAATTAATGCAATCCCGCGGAGTACTGCTCCGAATAGAGACAGTTTTTGTTATTAGTCCGGCAGCCAAAGGGGTGAACCATGTTTTGTTGGATATATAATGTTTTTTTGCAGATTCCACACAAGAAGGTCATACTGTTTAAGAATCTGAGTGATGACCCCTCCTCAGGGTTGGGCAATTTTTTATATCGATTATTTAATGATTTTATCGATATTTATCAATACCTATGGTGTAAACATAACCAATACAAGCGTGTAACCCCCAAAATGGCATTAAAAACATACAATTTGCTTACCAAGAAGTAGTATGTAAAAAAAAAAACTAAAAAAAATTGGGCGAAAGAGGGTGTAGGGTGCTGAAGGGGCGTGGCTAGTGGGAGGAGGCGGTAACTGTATCCAAACACACATGATATTAGAAAACTAAGTACATTTATTTATGATAGAGTTTCTTGTAATAAATCTTTGAAAGAGATTTGTACATTAATGTATTTAAGGATGATAGATGATGGCTGGGGTACGATCCATCAAGGGGCGTGGCCAAGGTATAGTATTCTTCAAATCCAACCTGCGTATTTGTACGACTAAAGAAACCCTGAAGTAAAAAATGTTCCCTCTTCTACATTGATTTCTGTGAAGATAGAGTTGCATTTTGGGAGAAAGTGGGGGAGGGGGAGTCCAGCACCAAGAAATGAAATGCCTCTTCATTCTCGACAAATCCTTTAATGTTGAACCTATCTAATAATGACCTACATTTTGGTGCTATTCCATCCAGTGATGCTGTATCTGATGACTTGTTGTTATTTGAAAATTGTATTTGTGACTATTCAATAATAATATAATAATAATAATAATGTTATGATATAGGGGATGTGGTGAGAAAATTGTTCAACAAAAATGTTGTGACGTTTTTTGACCGTGTGGGTCGGTAGTGAACTGGGGGAGGGGGACGTTCGAGATTAAGAATAATTTTTCTGATCCATTGGGTAGCAATAGAGAGCTTTCGGAAGTCATCATGTTTGCTTCCTCATCAGTTGCATATTGGTCGATATAAAGAATCAGGCAAATCTCTTTGTACATCTTAAAAAGATGTAGGGTTAGGACAGTAGTGTATGCCTATAGGAAATAAAGATATATCGCTGGGTATGTTTGTGTTCATGAGTAACAGGCGTTTATCCGTTTTTGGACTTTTCAAAGTAAGACAATCAAACCTCATGAGTTTTGTAATTCATATGAATTATTTGAGGGAGAATGATGATCAATGTTGTTTAAAAGCAATGAACACGCAGATCGTAAAAGTATCACATCGTATGAAACCAGAAGTAAAACAAAACTCCAAAACATCTCTCGTGTTCACGACAACCTAAAACCGGACAATGGATTATATCACAGGTAATCAACAAATTATTGCCTCTTATTCAGAGCGACCACAGACTTTTTCAGAAATATTTTTGGATCCAACTTTCTTTGAAGACAACAAAGGATAAACGCCTTGTGACTCCTAAAAACAAACATACCCGGACACCCACGTTTATTCTGTTATTTCCCATACACTTGTTGCAACCCCACATCTTTTAAAAATGTACAGAGATTTGCCCGATTCTTTTAATCGACCCACATGCAACAGATGAGGAAGCGTACAAAGAATCTGAAAAACCGCCCTCCCCCCCATCACTACTGACCCGCACAGTCAAAAGGGTCACAGAATTTCGGTTTAACTATTTCCCGACCACTTCCCTGTTATAAAATAACACAAGTGGAGGTAGCCCAGCACAGTTACCATAAATTGGATTTGTTTTGTCACAAAAACAATTTTCAAGTTACAAGTTACAGATACAGTGTCAATGGATGGGACAGTATCAACATTATTTTATTATCATTAGCATCTCCGTTGCTTCTTTGGCTGACTGGGTCCCTGTAGCTCCGTTTGTTTTGCTTGCCGTTTAAGTTGTTGCGAAAACCAAAACCCTACATCCTCTCCGGTCTGGAGGATGGAGGTTTCAGATTATCAGGTTATGTAAGGATACAATTGTGTCCTGATCCATGTGATGGACATGTAATTTACTAAAACTCCTTTCTAAGTCCTTATAATACACGGCAGGTCTCAATGTGATTTATAATAATACAATTATTTCATTTGTCACGTCAGACCAGGTTACTGATAATTTATGTAACCGGTCTTTATAAATCCAAACTTATTGCAAATAATGCTGAAAATCTGGCTCTGTAAATAAGTCACAATACTTGTTATATGAATGTAATGCTATATCTTTGGAAGTTCGTGTTAAAATATAGCTGCTAAACAATATTTACCCTTATGCCCTATATTAAACAGTCGAATGTTCAGCGAGACAGCTATAATCATGTGGCTAATTCTCTCCACGTGTCCCGTTGTTTACATCAGCGTGTACCCAGACTCTATCAAATAATATTTCACAAATTGCACCAGAATGGTACCAGTCTGATAAGTGTCAAGCTACTGCAGGCTCTTTCTACAACTTGAAATTATTTGGAAATATTATTTTCTTTAAAAATATGTTTTTAAACATATTTGGAAAGTATAAACAATGTTTTAGTACAAATGTTTTTGTGTACGATTTAAAGTGATGCAAATAATATGTTTTGTACTTGCAATATTTCAATTAACTTTAAAGTTACATAAAAGCAAACAGCGCCACCAATAGTTAGCCTGATATCATGACTATTCTGGATTATAAAATTGGAGGAATATTCCGCCTATATCTCGAATTGCCCAAACTTCACAGGGTGTCATCATGCAGATTCTGTTTGTACAAGGTCTACTGAACATACATCAGTCAAAACCTGTTATATATCCTCCGCTGCAAGGTTCAGGTAAAAAGTGCCTTTTGGCTGCCGGACTATATATATAATTTTCATATATATAATTTTCATTATGGTCAGCTATTTCTATGTTTGTCGTTTGATTTCTATACTTGTGTTTTCTTCTTCTCAAAATGACTCATGTGCATTCATCTCGTCGTGGTCATTTCTTTTCCCATGTTAACGCCAGCATGACTGAGTAGTCAAACAGTCTGGTCACTCGTAAGATAATGACTGCATATTCCTGTAAAAAAAATTAACTAGCTGTTCCGACGTGGTAGTCGGAACGGGTATTGTTTTCGTCGAGATTATTATTATTTTTATTATTAATATTATTTTTATTAGGTGTTCGTGCAATGTGTGCACGAACACCTATTGTTTTTGTTCTTATGTTTAGGTGTTCGTGCAATATGAGCACGAACACCTCTTGTTATTGTTCTGTTTTTAGGTGTTCGTGCAATTCAGCACGAACACCTATTGTTATTGTTCTTTTTGCTGTATCTCAACGAATATGAAAGCTATGATGTTCATACTTTGGCATCGCATAGATCAAGGGTGGGGCAACATTTGAAAAGTTAACGCCAAAATCGTACGACCTTTTCTTCCGGGTCGTTACCCTAGGTCAAAGTTTGCCTTGGTTTTTTTCCTTAAAAAAACAACTTTCGAGCTTATCTACGGAATAACTCAAGATTGAGATTGAATTGAATGTTGAAACTCACCAGATAGTTGAACCTTAGTATCAACACAACACATACTTAATTACGTTATGATGACGTCATCGGACACTGAATTACATTAAATCAAAGTTTAATATTTGTTAAAATCATAACTCAAAAACCATAATTCGGATTTCGACAATCTACACATCATCGGATAGGTCTTTAACAGCTTGACAAATGCTACACAGAACCTTTACAACATTTGAACTGACTTCCGGTTCAAACCGGAAGTTGAAAATTTCAAAATACCTTATTGTATTCATATCTTTAAAACTACTAATCATTTCAGCATAATTCTTGTATCAGGGTGTAGACCGTTGATCCTGCTCAAACTTTTGCACAGACATAACATGTTTACATTTACATCTGGTCGAAAAAGGACGAAAACATGCACCCATCAGTTGACCCGCATTGACGACGCACGATAGCGTATTATTGTGTAAAAAACCCTGCCCTGGCCACTCAAACTTTAAATTATGTTACTCAAGCGTATTCTCTTAGAAGTCGGAAGTTGCTTTTTAATGTTTTAAATATCATAAATCCTGAACCACTTATTCGATTTTTATTATCTATACGTCAACAGAAAGGACATCGGAGACTTCACCAGCGCAACCAAGCGTGACCTCTATTGATTCTGACATCCGGTTCATATCTGAAGTTAAAATTTATTATTTGAAAAATCATAACTTCTGAACCACACATTGAATTGTTATCAATCTATACATCATCTAAAAGGTCTTCATAACATAATCAACATGTGACCTTATTTGACCTCGACTTCCGGTCCAAACAGGAAGTTCATGTTTAATTTTTGAAAAGTTCATAACTCCTGAACCAGGAATTGGATTGATAAGGTATAATGACGTTACCTATTCATTCAATCACTCACCACGAACACCTTGTTTTTGTAGTAAACAAAAACTGAATATCTAGTTTTTATTTTTTTGTTTACTGCCTAGACCCACTACTTGTGGCCAGGCTGTCAAGGATTCAGAGAACTTTGCCACACAAAGTGGGGCTATAAAAATGCTTTATGAAATTGTCAACCATGCCAGAAACACCGGAGCAAACCTCTTCTTGATACTGCTGGGTGCTTTTGTTGTGTTTGTGCATTACACGACATAGTACATACGGGACCTACGGCTTCACGTCCCATCCAAAGATCGAATTAAGTGTTTTGCTTTTAGAACACAGGTGTCAAGACCGGGACTCAAACCCACACTCTGCTGTAAAGACTGACAGAGCTTTAGTTTAGTTACTTTTTAAAACTAAAAGGCTCTTAAGCTCACAGGGAGCCTTAAAACCCTAAAGGGCCCAAGTCCTTCAATATCCTCATTGCCAAAGTGCAGGATTGAGAAGGATTTGGGCTTTTAGGGATCTGCAGGAGGACAGGAGGATTTGGGTTTGGGCTACAATGAGTTTTTGTTAGGGTAGGATTTAGCCCACCTTGTTGGGCTGTAATGGCTCTCTTTTAACATCGGTCTCATAACACTCTGTAATGGCTCTCTTTTAACATCGGTCTCATAACACTCACCATTACAGCCCACCATCCAGGGTTGTTCTAAAACCCCCTCGACCCCCTCGACCCCCACGACCCACGACCCACGACCCCCTCGACCCCTCGACTTATGCTCGATTTTTTTTTATGTACACCAAAATTGCCACATGACACGATCTCAGCCAATCACGCACGAAGCAAACTGCGCGTGATTGGCTGAGATCGGGTACTGTGGCAATTTTGGTGTACAGAAAAAAAATCGCGGCATTTCCAAGCGTATCTCTTGGCCGACCCGAGCCTGAATAGGAGTATATCCCAACTGGGATCCTGCGTTTACCGCCCGAGTACGATTTAGGCCAACTCATTACGTGATGATCAGGCAGACTCATTTCCGGCTGATCGCTCCCGTCCTGTGTCAACAATTACTACTTGCTCTATGCGGAGCTCGAGGTTGTAGACCCGACCGACCATGGCCCACACGTGTTTTGGGGTTGTCAGTCTCCCACACCCGGGCCCCCGACCATATGAAACGAGATCATGATCGGTGTGCACGTAACGTGCGGAAGCGGATTAAATACGCCCATTTATGCTATAAAGTGGCCTCATTTGTCCTGGGGAAAATACGCAGACCATTTCTTTTCGGATTTTGGTGTTGGCCACAGAATGCTAAAATTAAAATTGCCGTTTATATTTAGGCTGTACATTAATGCTTCTTTAAGAAAATTAGATCTTAAGTAACTTATTGGCTAATTTTAATATTAAGGACCAAGTTACATGCGATAATATGAACTTTCCCCCCCCCCCCCCCCCAATTTTTTATATGTCTTCCAAAATTCCAAAACGTAGCTCTCACTCGGTCGGTGCAACACCACTGACTCTGGACGTATGGTCTGTTGGTCATCAGCAGGTCGCCGGAAGGAAGTCGCGTCGCCAGACCAGCTAGCTCTTTGGATCACACGCTGTGAATTCTAAATCGGGAACTTAATTCTTACTCGGCCGTAAAGCGATGTGTTATGAATTGGAATTGGGACACGTTTCGATAACGGGGCGGACGTCGAGGGGTCGAGGGGTCGAGGGGTCGTGGGTCGTGGGGGTCGAGGGGGTTTTAGAACAACCCGTCTCATAACACTCACCATTACAGCCCACCATCCATACATGTACATGTCTTAAACGCGAAGTTTTAAAGTACGAGCAAGTCGTACCTCTTTGATCGCAAATGTCTCCCGTTTATAAACATCCCATACTACTCCAACCTACCTTACTTTGTTCCTTACATCTGAGGAATTTTTATGATACATTCCATGGCTCACCAAATGATGGCTTCATTTAAATATGATTTTTTGAAAATGGCAAACAAAAACGGTGTACAAAAATCGCATTGAAGTTTGTCGTGCCTGGGGGCCGCCATCTTACTTATGATTGGCTGCCTGTTAATCATGAGAAAGTCAGGGCGCCCGGCTGGTCTGCCAAGTCATAAATATGTATGAGGTGACGTCGAGCGGTACTGTAGCTAGCTTGAGACTTGCCCATCTAATGAATATGCAAGTTACCCGTGACGCTGCATGTAGCTTCACAAGTTGCATGTTCATTGGGTGAGCGACATAAGTTAGCCCGCGACGTCATCTTATGCATATTAATGACTTGGTAGATCAGCCGGGCGCCCGCGACTTTCTCATGATTAACAGACAGCGAATCATAAGTAAGATGGCGGCCCCCAGGCACGACGAACTTCAATGCGATTTTTGTACACCGTTTTTTTTTTGCCATTTTCAAAAAATCATATTTAAATAAAGCCATCATTTGGTGAGCCATGGAATGTATCATAAAAATTCCTCAGATGTAAGGAACAAAGTAAGGTAGGTTGGAGTAGTATGGGATGTTTATAAACGGGAGACATTTGCGATCAAAGAGGTACGACTTGCTCGTACTTTAAAACTTCGCGTTTAAGACATGTACATGTATGGATGGTGGGCTGTAATGGTGAGTGTTATGAGACGGGTTGTTCTAAAACCCCCTCGACCCCCACGACCCACGACCCCTCGACCCCTCGACCCCTCGACGTCCGCCCCGTTATCGAAACGTGTCCCAATTCCAATTCATAACACATCGCTTTACGGCCGAGTAAGAATTAAGTTCCCGATTTAGAATTCACAGCGTGTGATCCAAAGAGCTAGCTGGTCTGGCGACGCGACTTCCTTCCGGCGACCTGCTGATGACCAACAGACCATACGTCCAGAGTCAGTGGTGTTGCACCGACCGAGTGAGAGCTACGTTTTGGAATTTTGGAAGACATATAAAAAATTGGGGGGGGGGGGGGGGAAAGTTCATATTATCGCATGTAACTTGGTCCTTAATATTAAAATTAGCCAATAAGTTACTTAAGATCTAATTTTCTTAAAGAAGCATTAATGTACAGCCTAAATATAAACGGCAATTTTAATTTTAGCATTCTGTGGCCAACACCAAAATCCGAAAAGAAATGGTCTGCGTATTTTCCCCAGGACAAATGAGGCCACTTTATAGCATAAATGGGCGTATTTAATCCGCTTCCGCACGTTACGTGCACACCGATCATGATCTCGTTTCATATGGTCGGGGGCCCGGGTGTGGGAGACTGACAACCCCAAAACACGTGTGGGCCATGGTCGGTCGGGTCTACAACCTCGAGCTCCGCATAGAGCAAGTAGTAATTGTTGACACAGGACGGGAGCGATCAGCCGGAAATGAGTCTGCCTGATCATCACGTAATGAGTTGGCCTAAATCGTACTCGGGCGGTAAACGCAGGATCCCAGTTGGGATATACTCCTATTCAGGCTCGGGTCGGCCAAGAGATACGCTTGGAAATGCCGCGATTTTTTTTCTGTACACCAAAATTGCCACAGTACCCGATCTCAGCCAATCACGCGCAGTTTGCTTCGTGCGTGATTGGCTGAGATCGTGTCATGTGGCAATTTTGGTGTACATAAAAAAAAATCGAGCATAAGTCGAGGGGTCGAGGGGGTCGAGGGGGTCGAGGGGGTTTTAGAACAACCCTTATGAGACCGATGTTAAAAGAGAGCCATTACAGCCCAACAAGGTGGGCTAGGTAGGATTTAGCAGGACTTGGGCTATCGGGCATAGGAGGATTTAGAAGGATTTAGAAGGTCTTATGCAGCTTAGCCAAAATAGAATTCTGAAGGTTTTGGGCTTTTAGGGGTGGAGATTGTAATAAAGAAACACAAACACATAATTGATCAAATATCATACTTAATTAAGTGGCGGCCGCCAGATAAATGGTTAAAAAAAATATTCTCACGCTCACAAAAAATTATTTCACTTCTTATTTTCTGGCACTATCCGGCTTCCGTACTTCTTAGTGCAAACAAAAGCAGTTTATTTGTGACTCTGTGAAGACTCTTATATTGATTGTGGTCTTGTAACAAAAATTTTGGTCCAGTAAAACTGTTGAGGTACACCGGTGCACCCATTGCACAACATGCAGCGCACATACACGCACGTCTCCTGTCCACCATTTTGGGAGTCAAAACGTGCACAAAAAGGAATGGACCACCCAAAAGGCAGAAATGGTAGACGCGCATTGTTCGGAGGTGCGTATATGCACATGTACCATAAATTTTGTGCAAATTTTTACTCCCAAAATGGCGGACAGGAGACGCGCGTGTAAGTGCACTGCGCTTTGTGCATGGGTCTATACTCTTTAATGTTACACTCCAATTTGACATCTTTAGAGCATATGGTTGTGTTAATTTTGGTATGTTTTGAACATTGTTAGGCCTACTGGTTACATTTTGTTAATAACAATTAATTTTTTCAAATTAGATAAATATCTTTATGTATTCAATACCTGAAAGACCAGAGTCTAATTTCATAAGGCTGCCATGCCCAATATGGTTTTAAAATGTTCTGTTAAGCATAAATAGATAGGGAATCAGTCACAAATTTTACATGTGGCATGGCATTTTGGCTGGTTATCTTATTTTGGTAAAAATTACTTTTGTCGGTCTTGGCAACTTTAAGTGTCCAACCAGCTCTATGAAATTGGACCCTGTTGTGTTTTATGAACTCATAATGAAAAACTGAAGGTAAATTCACTTCACCATGAGTAACATATATTCTTTGCTCCTGTATTCCTACATTTATTTTGTCTCTTTTTATCAGGGCAATCCAGTGGGCACCCGTGTGATTCCCAGAACCCATGTCAAAATGGTGCCACGTGTTTAGCAATCCCAGGTGATCATGGGGGTGACTCCTATCAATGTCAATGCACGTACGGATGGACTGGACTTCACTGCGATACTTGTAAGACATTCATACAATGAGATATGTTGATTTACTCTGGATTTGTATTTTTTCATAATAATATAATAATAATAATATAGATATAAATACCCAGTATCAACCCTTAAAAATAAGTAACTTGTCCATCTTTAGAGGTTTCCACACCACAAACCTCCATGTAATCAGAGGCATTTAAAGGCACTGGACACTATTGGTAATTACTCAAAATAATTGTTAGAATAAAAGCTTTCTTGGTAACGAGCATTGGAGAGCTGTTGATAGTATAAAACATTGTGAGAAACGACTCCCTCTGAAGTTGCGTAGTTTT
This sequence comes from Leptasterias polaris, assembly GCA_037783415.1. NCBI lineage: Eukaryota > Metazoa > Echinodermata > Asteroidea > Forcipulatida > Asteriidae > Leptasterias > Leptasterias polaris. The sequence continues at coordinate 132,500 of JAZGTN010000283.1, read as the reverse complement.
TGAGAAAAAGGCAATTTCTCACTCAAATAATAACAGACTTCTTGCTGAAGTCTTTTATTATACATCTGAAAGCACACAAAGTAATACAACAAGGGTGTTTTTTCTTTCATTATTCTCTTGCAAATTCGATGACCAATTGAGCCCAAATTTTCACAGGTTTGTTATTTTATGCATATGTTGGGATACACCAAGTGAGAATACTGGTCTTCAACAATGCTCCGTATTTTTGACCGCGTGAGGGCGCTCTCAAAAATATTTCTATCACTTCCGGGGGTAAAGCGATTATCGTCTGCTCAGCAGCTGTGTACAGTTTTAACATCGGCGTTGTGTCACTTCTGTGCGCGGTATAGTTTTTAGTTGCTTCGAAGGTGAGTTTAATAACGGCTCTTTTAAATGTCTTATTGTTCGTGATGGATATGATGTCTGGTGGTAATGTTCCAGTCTTTAACTGTCTGGGGAAGTATTTGAAGCAGTATTTTTTGTTTGCGGAGAACATTTGGTAGACCTTGCTGTGAATGTGTGTCTGGATTGGCGTTTGACCGGTTGTAAATTTAAAAACTTTCCTGCCGGGATCGGGACGGCAGCCTGACCATGGTGGAGAGTCTTGCGTATTTATTAGAGATATTTCTGTATCAATTTGTAGTTTTACAAGACAAGGACAATTGGCAGTAACCCCCCCCCCCCCCCCCCACACACACACAAGTGTGTAACAGCCTGCAATCGTGGACCCTCCTTTGTTCAACTCTTTGTGATAGCAACCGTGGACCACAATGCTTTCCTTTGTGATAGCAACCATGGACCTATTGTCCTCTTTTGTTATAGATCCCCGGTTTGAATGTGGTTACCTACTCACACACACCCACACACAATGTAGTTTAGGATCATCCAAGATAGGTTACATGGAGACAGTCAGTGAACGTGAACTGTCACGTTTACCTTTTTACAAGCTCTGTTTTATTGGCAGAAGTTGATGCTCCTCTTCTGCAAGCTAACCAACTTTTGAGCTGAATAACTGATGCTGCAGTGCTGTCATCCCAAGTTCTGGGATGTCTTTTTGTCACACGCCAATCCAGACACAATCACATTCACAGCAACTCTTCAGTTGCTGTGAATGTGATTGTGTCTGGATTGGCGTGTGACAAAAAGACATCCCAGAACTACATGCCTACATTACCAGGTTCTTCGCAAACAAAGAGTAAAGACTGCTTCAAATAGACTGGAACACATTGCCACCAGACATCATCACGAACAATAAGACCTTTAAAGTGGCCGTTATAACCCACCTTCGAAGCAACTAAAAACTATACCGCGCAATTGTGATGACAGAACGCCGATGTTAAAACTGTACACAGAGCTGAGCAGACGATAATCGCTTATATACCCCCAGAAGTGATAGAAATATTTTTGAGAGCGCCCTCACGCGGTCAAAAATACGGCGCATTACCAAACGTGTTCAGTGCCTTTAAGCTTTTTTCATTTAAAGAAAAATTTGAACACAGTTGATTTGTTTCCCTCCTTAAAAAATAGGTACAAATAATGATTTGATAAAGTAGTACACTATTATTTTAGTCTGTTCCAATTTCAAGTGCTTTGCAATCTAGAGTTCTCTGTGCTTGCAGTTTATTCTGTTTTAGCATAGGGTGCTTGTATTAGCCAATAATAGACCCTTCCTGTGAAATGTGCTAATTACATTCATGCATGCATACAGACACTATTGGTTGGCAAACGCCATAGAGATGTGCACTAACCTAATGCACAATCGCGCCTGTGTCACGCCACCATCAGCCTTGTACAAACAGGCGAGATGTTTCATCATTTTGCCAACCAAAGTGTTAGTGCGCACCATGATGTGCAATTTACATATTTCTTGGGAAGGGTCTATTGATTTTCATAAATATCAGTAAATTTGCTACATTAGCAATGACTGTTGATTGTCGACTTATATTTAAGACAAATTTCCATGAAGACATTCTCCCAGATTGTGTATATTGAGAATAATGGTGTTTATATGTTTTTCTTAATGAAGCTGGGACGAGCATTTGTGACACATTTGGCTGTGACAATGGCTACTGTCGAGAATATATTGGACATGCTTATTGTGAATGTAATCCTGGATGGCAAGGAGAACACTGTGACACAGGTGTGTATGAAAGCCTTTATTTAATCAATGGAAACTTTTAGATGATTGGTGGCAGCAGAGACTTGCCAGATACATTTCCTCAGTAGTTTTTCTGCATTTGTAACTCCTAGTACAATCTGGATTTACCTGGACAGGCTGCTTCCAATAAGTATCCTCACCAGTATTTCATTAGTTGTATCATTGGAGTAAACAAGAATTAAAGTGAAATGAAAATCCCCTCCGTTGTATCAGTCAAATAAAATACTGAACAAAAATAATCATTTACAATTTTCGAAATCAGCTGTTGCCTTTTTAGGTTTTTCAGATACAGTTTTCTCGAATATGATTTCATTTCAGGGGAAATATTTCACAGAAAAAAAGGTTTCTAGTATGAACTTCATAATCAGTAAGCTTTCAGAGTAAAATTAAACAACGTTTATTTTTATCCTTACCAATGATTTCTAATACCTTGAACAATTGCAATGTACTTAATTGAATTGTTAAGCTCTCTTAACTTGATTGTTCATTAATCTTAACTAAACATGCATTGCATTAGTAACAGCTTTGTCATTATTTTCCATTAAAAAAAGAGATGTCTTCCTTCGTGCCATACTTCATTCTTTAAGTTGCCCACAATTTAAAAGTGATTATTACGGTACAACAGAACTTCATTGAGCATTTCATAATTTACTAAAATTGTACAGAAAAAAGAGTTTTGAGACACTTATATGCAGTGGTGCATAACCAGACCTTTCTTTTAAAAAACTTCGGGGGGGGGGGGGGGGGGGGGGGCGGCTGTTACAGCCATTTTTGTGTGTTAATGAGTCTGGTATACAGAAGTTGGTTTACATAGTGAGTGAGTACTGCTTGTGTATCAAAAAGAGTTGTGGGTGCATAAATACACACACCCATGAAGTGGTCATACCTGGAGGAAATGAAGCATTAATTGATCTAGGATTAATACAACTTAGTTAATACAACTTAGTGCTTTTTATTTTTTGTTTTATTCTCAATTTGTTCTTCTATACATTTCTCAGAGTATATGGATCCATGTTTATCGGCGCCATGCAGAAACAATGGTTCATGTATTAGTGGTGGTGATATTTACTTCTGTATGTGCCTGCCAGGCTATCATGGTGATGACTGTTCCGGTGGTAAGTTCAATGTAAAGGATGCTATCACTGCTGAGTAAAACATTATGGTTAGATCCCGAGCATACTTTATGTGAATGCGGATGTGAGACCAAACTCCAAGTCACAAATTTGCTATAAAATATGCTTAACTCTTGAAAAACTTTTGGAGTATGGTGTTAAGATGTTGACAATTTGCTTTGTATTCGTGTTTGCTTGAAGTACGAACCAGGCCTATGGACATGAGTTATTTTCATGAGAACTGCTTGTTATAATATTGCTATGTTTCCCCTCAAAAATATATAAGCTTTCCTGTGTAACCCATTTCTGAGTATGTAGCACAGTTACAGAACATAGACCAGTGCAGGTCACCACACGGTAGTGCTGATGAGGATGTCTATACTGCAGGTTTTAGGCCAAGAGCATTATCTTTAACCTGGATATAGCTCATAACAAGCTGATTTTTTTCAGGATAGGTCTAGGAACGTGTCTAGAATGACATACTAAAAGTCCCCAAAAATCCCCCTGGAGCTCTTTCCGAAATCCAAGATGGCGTCCAAAATGGCCGCCATTTTCAAATGTTATCATATGCAACCAGACTAGCTGTAAATACAAATAAAGTGTCTAATTATATGTTTTGAGGCACAAGGAATCCAATAGAATCATTATTTTGAGATTTTAGAACCCATAAGTATCTCATAAAACCAAGATTTTTTTAATATTTACATTACAGTATTCAACTTTAAATGCTGTAAACACAAATCAAATGTCAAAACATAGGTTTTGAGGCACAAGGAATCCAACATAACCATTATTTCGAGAGTTTAGAACTAATAAGTATCTAAAACAAAGATGGCGTTCACAATTGCGTCCAAAATGGCCGCCATTTTTAATTGTACCTTAAATTTGCAAACATACAGAGATGTTTGTTTCTACTTGTGTGAGAGTTATATCTTGTGATCTGTATCCCCACTCTGTATTACCATCCATTCTTGAACAAGGAGATAAGTGCATGCAGTCCAAATGAGATGTGTGTGAAGTGATTCAAAGTTGCTGACCCCATGATAGACCTTAAGAACAATCATTTTCCTGGCTAGTGATAGACAACTCGGAAAATGAGACCCGATGGGCCATAAACCAAACTCGAAGCCTTTTTCAGAATTGGGGTTCATAACAAACAAAGATAAATCTTTGCCAATTATTATTTCCACCCAGCTAACCTTTTTCGGGGTAGACCTAGACCTTTAACGAGGTATAGCTTTCCTCCACAGAGGAGCACAGTAATTCAAAACCTTCTGGAGTTCATCCCTCTGTCCATATTGCCCCAGCTGTAGCCTGGCTACATCTCCTGTACCTCATGGCCAGCCCATGCATCCACTGTTGGTCACAGAATCAGCACAATCTTTGCACCGAATAGGTCATCCCCCCAACAGACGCTTCAAACAGTAGTAACGTCGATATTGGGGACTTCGTCCTAGAAGGAGACTTGCTTCCACATCAATGTCCTTGAATTTCTGGCAGTGTACCAGGCACTGAGGCACTTGCACAGAACTGTCACAGGGAACGCTGTTTTAAATTAGAAAACTCAACAGTCGTCGACAACGAACTCCTAGTCATTTCTGCTCGGAACCGAGATCTGGGCACTTTGGAGAACATTATTTGCTCATGCCTTCCCCCAATCTCTCTCCTAGGAGTATTGACAAATATCACATACAGAACGCTGCGTGATCCTTATAGTCCTATTATGGCCATGCCAGCCCTGGTAGCAGAGTGATCCTCATAGCCCATTCTGGCCATGCCAGCTAGCCCTTGTAGCTGAGTGATCATCATAGTTCCATTCTGGCCATGCCAGCCCTGGTAGCTGAGTGGTCATCATAGCTCCATTCTGGCCATGCCAGCCCTGGTAGCTGAGTGGTCATCATAGCTCCATTCTGGCCATGCCAGCCCTGGTAGCTGAGTGGTCATCATAGCTCCATTCTGGCCATGCCAGCCCTGGTTGCAGAGTGATCCTCAGAGCCCCATTCTGGCCATGCCAGCCCTGGTTGCAGAGTGATCCTCATAGCCCCATTCTGGCCATGCCAGCCCTGGTTGCAGAGTGATCCTCAGAGCCCCATTCTGGCCATGCCAGCCCTGGTTGCAGAGTGATCCTCAGAGCCCCATTCTGGACATGCCAGCCCTGGTTGCAGAGTGATCCTCATCCAGAGCCCCTTTCTGATGGCCACGCCAGCACTGGTTTCAAAAATTTGTGCGGCTACTGATCCACCCTTCAGAAGTGAACGGATCTACTTTACCAACATCTAAGATTCCAGGGAAAATCCCTCACTTGCCGTGTCGGATGTTGTTGAGCAATCACACAGACTTACAGGCAGGGCTGCATTGCAAAAACAAAATCACATGCAGCCCTCTTTGTTGATAGGCCTACATGTCAAGCACCATCTACCTCACCATGCACCTCCGATCCCTCATCTCGTTAAATTGATCTCTAATTGTTTTAGAACTTTTAGTTTGGGAGAGCGCAAAGGGACCTTACTTTTTACCTTGCCCCACAAAGCGCACCTCCTTCTCTCAGTGCTAATCTAATATGTATGTACGTTTAACAGGTATGGGAGACCCTTAAGTAGACTTCCCTGAACCAAAGGTGATTTGAGAGTCCACGAAGTTTAAAACCTCGCCCTCCTGCCCCAAAGAAGGATTGATCCTTGGATGGTTATTTGGCACTCATGCAAAGAGTAGAGGTCGACTGACTGATTGGTACTGATTGGCTCTTGAGTTTTAAACTCACAAAACAATAATTCTATTGGATTCAACGTGCCACAAAACATATGTTTCGACAGTTTATGTGCATTCTTGTATTGTCTGGCTAGAAAGTATGGATAAAATTGAAAATGGCGGCTATTTTTGAAGCCATCTTGGTTTTATTTATAAAAAATGATGAGATCTAAAATCCCAAAACAATTATTCTATTTAATTCCTTGTGCCTCAAAACACTTTGACACTTGTTTCTACAGCATGTCTGGTTGCAGTTGCATGACTATGATAAGATTCCAAAATGGCGGCCATTTTGGACGCCATCTTTGTTTTAGGTACTTATGAGTTCTAAACTCTCGAAATAATGGTTCTATTGGATTTCTTGTGACTCAAAACCTATGTGTTGACACATAATTTGTGTTTACAGCATGTCAAGTTGCATAAATACAAATATTTGAAAATGGCGGCCATTTTGAAAGCCATCTTGGTTTTAGATACTAATGAGTTATAAAATTTCAAAATAATATTTCTATTGGATTCCTTGTGCCTCAAAACATATAATTCGACACTTTCTTGGTATTTATAGCATGTATGGTTGCATATTTATGTCACACGCCAATCCAGAAACAATCACATTCACAGCAACTGCAAGGCCTACATTACCAGGTTCTCCGCAAACAAAGAGTAAAGACTGCTTCAAATAGACTGGAACACATTGCCACCAGACATCATCACGAACAATAAGACCTTTAAAGTGGCCGTTATAACCCACCTTCGAAGCAATTCTAAAAACTATACCGCGCAATTGTGATGACAGAACGCCGATGTTAAAACTGTACACAGAGCTGAGCAGACGATAATCGCTTATACCCCCAGAAGTGATAGAAATATTTTTGAGAGCGCCCTCACGCGCTCAAAAATACGGCGCATTACCAAACGTGTTCAGTGCCTAAGCTTTTTTCATTTAAAGAAAAATTTGAACACAGTTGATTTGTTTCCCTCCTTAAAAAAAAAGTACAAATAATGATTTGATAAAGTAGTACACTATTATTTTAGTCTGTTCCAATTTCAAGTGCTTTGCACTTCTAGAGTTCTCTGTGCTTGCAGTTTATTCTGTTTTAGCATAGGGTGCTGTATTAGCCAATAATAGACCCTTCCCGTGAAATGTGCTAATTACATTCATGCATGCATACAGACACTATTGGTTGGCAAACGCCATAGAGATGTGCACTAACCTAATGTACAATCGCGCCTGTGTCACGCCACCATCAGCCTTGTACAAACAGGCGAGATGTTTCATCATTTTACCAACCAAAGTGTTAGTGCGCACCATGATGTGCAATTTACATATTTCTTGGGAAGGGTCTATTGATTTTCATAAATATCAGTAAATTTGCTACATTAGCAATGACTGTTGATTGTCGACTTATATTTAAGACAAATTTCCATGAAGAAATTCTCCCAGATTGTGTATATTGAGAATAATGGTGTTTGTTTTTCTTAATGAAGCTGGGACGAGCATTTGTGACACATTTGGCTGTGACAATGGCTACTGTCTAGAAGTGTTTGGACATGCTTATTGTGAATGTAATCCTGGATGGCAAGGAGAACACTGTGACACAGGTGTGTATGAAAGCCTTTATTTTATCAATGGAAACTTTTAGATGATTGGTGGCAGCAGAGACTTGCCAGATACATTTCCTCAGTAGTTTTTCTGCATTTGTAACTCCTAGTACAATCTGGATTTACCTGGACAGGCTGCTTCCAATAAGTATCCACACCAGTATTTCATTAGTTGTATCATTGGAGTAAACAAGAATTAAAGTGAAATGGAAATCCCCTCCGTTGTATCAGTCAAATAAAATACTGAACAAAAATAATCATTTACAATGTTCGAAATCAGCTGTTGCCTTTTTAGGTTTTTCAGATAGTTTTCTCGAATATGATTTCATTTCAGGGGAAATATTTCACAGAAAAAAAGGTTTCTAGTATGAACTTCATAATCAGTAAGCTTTCAGAGTAAAATTAAACGACGTTTATTTTTATCCTTACCAATGATTTCTAATACCTTGAACAATTGCAATGTACTTAATTGAATTGTTAAGCTTTCTTAACTTGATTGTTCATTAATCTTAACTAAACATGCATTGCATGCATTAGTAACAGCTTTGTCATTATTTTCCATTAAAAAAGAGATGTCTTCCTTCGTGCCATACTTCATTCTTTAAGTTGTAAATAACAAAATTGGTTTTAGTTGCCAAGCCCACAATTTAAAAGTGATTATTACGGTACAACAGAACTTCATTGAGCATTTCATAATTTACTAAAATTGTACAGAAAAAAGAGTTTTGAGACACTTATATGCAGTGGTGCATAACCAGACCTTTCTTTTAAAAAACTTCGGGGGGGGGGGGGGGCAGCTGGTACAGCCATTTTTGTGTGTTAATGAGTCTGGTATACAGAAGTTGGTTTACATAGTGAGTGAGTACTGCTTGTGTATCAAAAAGAGTTGTGGGTGCATAAATACACACACCCATGAAGTGGTCATAACCTGGAGGAAATGAAGCATTAATTGATCTAGGATTAATACCACTTAGTTAATACAACTTAGTGCTTTTTATTTTTTGTTTTATTCTCAATTTTTTCTTCTATACATTTCTCAGAGTATATGGATCCATGTTTATCGGCGCCATGCAGAAACAATGGTTCATGTATTAGTGATGGTGATTTTCACTTCTGTATGTGCCTGCCAGGCTATCATGGTGATGACTGTTCCGGTGGTAAGTTCAATGTAAAGGATGCTATCACTGCTGAGTAAAACATTATGGTTAGATCCCGAGCATACTTTATGTGAGTGCGGATGTGAGACCAAACTCCAAGTCACAAATTTGCTATCAAATATGCTTAACTCTTGAAAAACTTTTGGAGTATGGTGTTAAGATGTTGACAATTTGCTTTGTATTCGTGTTTGCTTGAAGTACGAACCAGGCCTATGGACATGAGTTATTTTCATGAGAACTGCTTGTTATAATATTGCTATGTTTCCCCTCAAAAATATATAAGCTTTCCTGTGTAACCCATTTCTGAGTATGTAGCACAGTTACACTAGAACATAGACCAGTGCAGGTCACCACACGGTAGTGCTGATGAGGAAGTCTACTGCAGGTTTTAGGCCAAGAGCATTATCTTTAACCTGGATATAGCTCATAACAAGCTGATTTTTTTCAGGATAGGTCTAGGAACGTGTCTAGAATGACATACTAAAAGTCCCCAAAAATCCCCCTGGAGCTCTTTCCGAAATCCAAGATGGCGTCCAAAATGGCCGCCATTTTCAAATGTTATCATATGCAACCAGACTAGCTGTAAATACAAATAAAGTGTCTAATTATATGTTTTGAGGCACAAGGAATCCAATAGAATCATTATTTTGAGATTTTAGAACCCATAAGTATCTCATAAAACCAAGATTTTTTAAATATTTACATTACAGTATTCAACTTTAAATGCTGTAAACACAAATCAAATGTCAAAACATAGGTTTTGAGGCACAAGGAATCCAACATAACCATTATTTCGAGAGTTTAGAACTAATAAGTATCTAAAACAAAGATGGCGTTCACAATTGCGTCCAAAATGGCCGCCATTTTTAATTGTACCTTAAATTTGCAAACATACAGAGATGTTTGTTTCTACTTGTGTGAGAGTTATATCTTGTGATCTGTATCCCCACTCTGTATTACCATCCATTCTTGAACAAGGAGATAAGTGCATGCAGTCCAAATGAGATGTGTGTGAAGTGATTCAAAGTTGCTGACCCCATGATAGACCTTAAGAACAATCATTTTCCTGGCTAGTGATAGACAACTCGGAAAATGAGACCCGATGGGCCATAAACCAAACTCGAAGCCTTTTTCAGAATTGGGGTTCATAACAAACAAAGATAAATCTTTGCCAATTATTATTTCCACCCAGCTAACCTTTTTCGGGGTAGACCTAGACCTTTAACGAGGTATAGCTTTCCTCCACAGAGGAGCACAGTAATTCAAAACCTTCTGGAGTTCATCCCTCTGTCCATATTGCCCCAGCTGTAGCCTGGCTACATCTCCTGTACCTCATGGCCAGTCCATGCATCCACTGTTGGTCACAGAATCAGCACAATCTTTGCACCGAATAGGTCATCCCCCCAACAGACGCTTCAAACAGTAGTAACGTCGATATTGGGGACTTCTCCCTAGAAGGAGAATTGCTTCCACATCAATGTCCTTGAATTTCTGGCAGTGTACCAGGCACTGAGGCACTTGCACAGAACTGTCACAGGGAACGCTGTTTTAAATTAGAAAACTCAACAGTCGTCGACAACGAACTCCTAGTCATTTCTGCTCGGAACTGAGATCTGGGCACTTTGGAGAACATTATTTGCTCATGCCTTCCCCCAATCTCTCTCCTAGGAGTATTGACAAATATCACATAGGGAACGCTGCGTGATCCTTATAGTCCTATTATGGCCATGCCAGCCCTGGTAGCAGAGTGATCCTCATAGCCCATTCTGGCCATGCCAGCTAGCCCTTGTAGCTGAGTGATCATCATAGCTCCATTCTGGCCATGCCAGGCCCTGGTAGCTGAGTGGTCATCATAGCTCCATTCTGGCCATGCCAGCCCTGGTTGCAGAATGATAATGATCCTCATAGCCCCATTTGGCCATGCCAGCCCTGGTTGCAGAGTGATCCTCATAGCCCCATTCTGGCCATGCCAGCCCTGGTTGCAGAGTGATCCTCAGAGCCCCAATTCTGGCCATGCCAGCCCTGGTTGCAGAGTGATCCTCAGAGCCCCAATTCTGGCCATGCCAGCCCTGGTTGCAGAGTGATCCTCAGAGCCCCATTCTGGCCATGCCAGCCCTGGTTGTAGAGTGATCCTCAGAGCCCCATTCTTGTGTGTTAATGAGTCTGGTATACAGAAGTTGGTTTACATAGTGAGTACTGCTTGTGTATCAAAAAGAGTTGTGGGTGCATACACACACCCATGAAGTGGTCATACCTGGAGGAAATGAAGCATTAATTGATCTAGGATTAATACAACTTAGTTAATACAACTTAGTGCTTTTTATTTTTTGTTTTATTCTCAATTTTTTCTTCTATACATTTCTCAGAGTATATGGATCCATGTTTATCGGCGCCATGCAGAAACAATGGTTCATGTATTAGTGGTGGTGATATTCACTTCTGTATGTGCCTGCCAGGCTATCATGGTGATGACTGTTCCGGTGGTAAGTTCAATGTAAAGGATGCTATCACTGCTGAGTAAAACATTATGGTTAGATCCCGAGCATACTTTATGTGAATGCGGATGTGAGACCAAACTCCAAGTCACAAATTTGCTATCAAATATGCTTAACTCTTGAAAAACTTTTGGAGTATGGTGTTAAGATGTTGACAATTTGCTTTGTATTCGTGTTTGCTTGAAGTACGAACCAGGCCTATGGACATGAGTTATTTTCATGAGAACTGCTTGTTATAATATTGCTATGTTTCCCCTCAAAAATATATAAGCTTTCCTGTGTAACCCATTTCTGAGTATGTAGCACAGTTACACTAGAACATAGACCAGTGCAGGTCACCACACGGTAGTGCTGATGAGGAAGTCTACTGCAGGTTTTAGGCCAAGAGCATTATCTTTAACCTGGATATAGCTCATAACAAGCTGATTTTTTTCAGGATAGGTCTAGGAACGTGTTTAGAATGACATACTAAAAGTCCCCAAAAATCCCCCTGGAGCTCTTTCCGAAATCCAAGATGGCGTCCAAAATGGCCGCCATTTTCAAATGTTATCATATGCAACCAGACTAGCTGTAAATACAAATAAAGTGTCTAATTATATGTTTTGAGGCACAAGGAATCCAATAGAATCATTATTTTGAGATTTTAGAACCCATAAGTATCTCATAAAACCAAGATTTTTTTAATATTTACATTACAGTATTCAACTTTAAATGCTGTAAACACAAATCAAATGTCAAAACATAGGTTTTGAGGCACAAGGAATCCAACATAACCATTATTTCGAGAGTTTAGAACTAATAAGTATCTAAAACAAAGATGGCGTTCACAATTGCGTCCAAAATGGCCGCCATTTTTAATTGTACCTTAAATTTGCAAACATACAGAGATGTTTGTTTCTACTTGTGTGAGAGTTATATCTTGTGATCTGTATCCCCACTCTGTATTACCATCCATTCTTGAACAAGGAGATAAGTGCATGCAGTCCAAATGAGATGTGTGTGAAGTGATTCAAAGTTGCTGACCCCATGATAGACCTTAAGAACAATCATTTTCCTGGCTAGTGATAGACAACTCGAAAAATGAGACCCGATGGGCCATAAACCAAACTCGAAGCCTTTTTCAGAATTGGGGTTCATAACAAACAAAGATAAATCTTTGCCAATTATTATTTCCACCCAGCTAACCTTTTTCGGGGTAGACCTAGACCTTTAACGAGGTATAGCTTTCCTCCACAGAGGAGCACAGTAATTCAAAACCTTCTGGAGTTCATCCCTCTGTCCATATTGCCCCAGCTGTAGCCTGGCTACATCTCCTGTACCTCATGGCCAGTCCATGCATCCACTGTTGGTCACAGAATCAGCACAATCTTTGCACCGAATAGGTCATCCCCCCAACAGACGCTTCAAACAGTAGTAACGTCGATATTGGGGACTTCTCCCTAGAAGGAGAATTGCTTCCACATCAATGTCCTTGAATTTCTGGCAGTGTACCAGGCACTGAGGCACTTGCACAGAACTGTCACAGGGAACGCTGTTTTAAATTAGAAAACTCAACAGTCGTCGACAACGAACTCCTAGTCATTTCTGCTCGGAACCGAGATCTGGGCACTTTGGAGAACATTATTTGCTCATGCCTTCCCCCAATCTCTCTCCTAGGAGTATTGACAAATATCACATAGGGAACGCTGCGTGATCCTTATAGTCCTATTATGGCCATGCCAGCCCTGGTAGCAGAGTGATCCTCATAGCCCATTCTGGCCATGCCAGCTAGCCCTTGTAGCTGAGTGATCATCATAGCTCCATTCTGGCCATGCCAGGCCCTGGTAGCTGAGTGGTCATCATAGCTCCATTCTGGCCATGCCAGCCCTGGTTGCAGAATGATAATGATCCTCATAGCCCCATTTGGCCATGCCAGCCCTGATTGCAGAGTGATCCTCATAGCCCCATTCTGGCCATGCCAGCCCTGGTTGCAGAGTGATCCTCAGAGCCCCATTCTTGTGTGTTAATGAGTCTGGTATACAGAAGTTGGTTTACATAGTGAGTACTGCTTGTGTATTAAAAAGAGTTGTGGGTGCATACACACACCCATGAAGTGGTCATACCTGGAGGAAATGAAGCATTAATTGATCTAGGATTAATACAACTTAGTTAATACAACTTAGTGCTTTTTATTTTTTGTTTTATTCTCAATTTTTTCTTCTATACATTTCTCAGAGTATATGGATCCATGTTTATCGGCGCCATGCAGAAACAATGGTTCATGTATTAGTGGTGGTGATATTCACTTCTGTATGTGCCTGCCAGGCTATCATGGTGATGACTGTTCCGGTGGTAAGTTCAATGTAAAGGATGCTATCACTGCTGAGTAAAACATTATGGTTAGATCCCGAGCATACTTTATGTGAGTGTGGATGTGAGACCAAACTCCAAGTCACAAATTTGCTATAAAATATGCTTAACTCTTGAAAAACTTTTGGAGTATGGTGTTAAGATGTTGACAATTTGCTTTGTATTCGTGTTTGCTTGAAGTACGAACCAGGCCTATGGACATGAGTTATTTTCATGAGAACTGCTTGTTATAATATTGCTATGTTTCCCCTCAAAAATATATAAGCTTTCCTGTGTAACCCATTTCTGAGTATGTAGCACAGTTACAGAACATAGACCAGTGCAGGTCACCACACGGTAGTGCTGATGAGGAAGTCTACTGCAGGTTTTAGGCCAAGAGCATTATCTTTAACCTGGATATAGCTCATAACAAGCTGATTTTTTTCAGGATAGGTCTAGGAACGTGTCTAGAATGACATACTAAAAGTCCCCAAAAATCCCCCTGGAGCTCTTTCCGAAATCCAAGATGGCGTCCAAAATGGCCGCCATTTTCAAATGTTATCATATGCAACCAGACTAGCTGTAAATACAAATAAAGTGTCTAATTATATGTTTTGAGGCACAAGGAATCCAATAGAATCATTATTTTGAGATTTTAGAACCCATAAGTATCTCATAAAACCAAGATTTTTTAAATATTTACATTACAGTATTCAACTTTAAATGCTGTAAAAACAAATCAAATGTCAAAACATAGGTTTTGAGGCACAAGGAATCCAACATAACCATTATTTCGAGAGTTTAGAACTAATAAGTATCTAAAACAAAGATGGCGTTCACAATTGCGTCCAAAATGGCCGCCATTTTTAATTGTACCTTAAATTTGCAAACATACAGAGATGTTTGTTTCTACTTGTGTGAGAGTTATATCTTGTGATCTGTATCCCCACTCTGTATTACCATCCATTCTTGAACAAGGAGATAAGTGCATGCAGTCCAAATGAGATGTGTGTGAAGTGATTCAAAGTTGCTGACCCCATAGACCTTAAGAACAATCATTTTCCTGGCTAGTGATAGGCAACTCGGAAAATGAGACCCGATGGGCCATAAACCAAACTCGAAGCCTTTTTCAGAATTGGGGTTCATAACAAACAAAGATAAATCTTTGGCAATTATTATTTCCACCCAGCTAACCTTTTTCGGGGTAGACCTTTAACGAGGTATAGCTTTCCTCCACAGAGGAGCACAGTAATTCAAAACCTTCTGGAGTTCATCCCTCTGTCCATATTGCCCCAGCTGTAGCCTGGCTACATCTCCTGTACCTCATGGCCAGCCCATGCATCCACTGTTGGTCACAGAATCAGCACAATCTTTGCACCGAATAGGTCATCCCCCCAACAGACGCTTCAAACAGTAGTAACGTCGATATTGGGGACTTCGTCCTAGAAGGAGACTTGCTTCCACATCAATGTCCTTGAATTTCTGGCAGTGTACCAGGCACTGAGGCACTTGCACAGAACTGTCACAGGGAACGCTGTTTTAAATTAGAAAACTCAACAGTCGTCGACAACGAACTCCTAGTCATTTCTGCTCGGAACCGAGATCTGGGCACTTTGGAGAACATTATTTGCTCATGCCTTCCCCCAATCTCTCTCCTAGGAGTATTGACAAATATCACATAGGGAACGCTGCGTGATCCTTATAGTCCTATTATGGCCATGCCAGCCCTGGTAGCAGAGTGATCCTCATAGCCCATTCTGGCCATGCCAGCTAGCCCTTGTAGCTGAGTGATCATCATAGCTCCATTCTGGCCATGCCAGCCCTGGTAGCTGAGTGGTCATCATAGCTCCATTCTGGCCATGCCAGCCCTGGTTGCAGAATGTGAATGATCCTCAAAGCCCCATTTGGCCATGCCAGCCCTGATTGCAGAGTGATCCTCATAGCCCAATTCTGGCCATGCCAGCCCTGGTTGCAGAGTGATCCTCAGAGCCCCATTCTGGCCATGGCAGCCCTGGTTGCAGAGTGATCCTCAGAGCCCCAATTCTGGCCATGCCAGCCCTGGTAGCAGAGTGATCCTCATAGCCCATTCTGGCCATGCCAGCCCTGGTTGCAGAGTGATCCTCATAGCCCAATTCTGGCCATGCCAGCCCTGGTTGCAGAGTGATCCTCAGAGCCCCATTCTGGACATGCCAGCCCTGGTTGCAGAGTGATCCTCAGAGCCCCATTCTGATGGCCACGCCAGCACTGGTTTCACAAATTTGTGCGGCTACTGATCCACCCTCAGAAGTGAACGGATCTACTTTACCAACATCTAAGATTCCAGGTAAAATCCCTCACTTGCCGTGTCGGATGTTGTTGAGCAATCACACAGACTTACAGGCAGGGCTGCATTGCAAAAACAAAATCTCATGCAGCCCTCTTTGCTGATAGGCCTACATGTCAAGCACCATCTACCTCACCACCTCCGATCCCTCATCTCGTTAAATTGATCTCTAATTGTGTTAGAACTTTTAGTTTGGGAGAGCGCAAAGGGACCTTACTTTTTACCTTGCCCCACAAAGCACACCTCCTTCTCTCAGTGCTAATCTAATATGTATGTACGTTTAACAGGTATGGGAGACCCTTAAGTAGACTTCCCTGAACCAAAGGTGATTTGAGAGTCCACGAAGTTTAAAACCTCGCCCTCCTGCCCCAAAGAAGGATTGATCCTTGGATGGTTATTTGGCACTCATGCAAAGAGTAGAGGTCGACTGACTGATTGGTACTGATTGGCTCTTGAGTTTTAAACTCACAAAACAATAATTCTATTGGATTCAACGTGCCACAAAACATATGTTTCGACAGTTTATGTGCATTCTTGTATTGTCTGGCTAGAAAGTATGGATAAAATTGAAAATGGCGGCTATTTTTGAAGCCATCTTGGTTTTATTTATAAAAAATGATGAGATCTAAAATCCCAAAACAATTATTCTATTGGATTCCTTGTGCCTCAAAACACTTGTTTCTACAGCATGTCTGGTTGCGGTTGCATGACTATGATAAGATTCCAAAATGGTGGCCATTTTGGACGCCATCTTTGTTTTAGATACTAATGAGTTATAACATTTCTAAATAATATTTCTATTGGATTCCTTGTGCCTCAAAACATATAATTCGACACTTTCTTTGTATTTATAGCATGTATGGTTGCATATTTATGAAGGTTTGAAAATGGCGGCCTATTTGGACGCCATCTTGGATTTCGGAAAGAGCTCCAGGGGGATTTTGGGTGACTTTTAGTATGTCATTCTAGGCACATTCCTGGACCTATCCTGAAAAATTCAGCTTGTTATGAGCTATATCCAGGTTTTGGCATATATGGTCTAATGCTCTTGGACTATTTTTTGAAGTTTAACAAGCAATCATGGCAATGTTACAATTTGTCAGACTACTTTCCTGTACTTTGAAAGTTCTCTTTCCCCCACCTTGGAGAAACAAAACCACTGTCTACAATTTCAATGAGACATTTTCCAATTCATTTTATGACCCATTCAACAAATAATTAATTTAGGAAATTCTACTGGGTCTTTAAATAGAAAACAAAATTACTATACACCCACATTTTGCATGGACATTTTGCATGGTCTATTTTTTAAGTAAAACAAGGTTTTGCCAATTATTTTCAAAGCATATTTTTCTAAGATTAGTTTATTTAAAAAAAAAAAAAAAAAGGAATATCATACAGAAACTAAACATGTGTGTATCCTGTTGTCATGATTTTGTTTTGCTATGCAAAATGGTGTGTTAATAAAAACAGCTATTACAAACATTTTTTATTTTATAACTTCTCCAGATACAGTTACATCATGTGAAAGTATCACCTGCCAGAATGGAGGGAGCTGTATGGTGTTATTCGGTGAAGCGTACTGTAACTGTGCCGCTGGATGGTATGGACTGAACTGTGAAATCGGTAGGAAACCAGACCCATCATAACTTTTCTATTGAATGGTCATTGTTTGCTCAAGTAATTTTTCCCTGAATTGAAATCATCAAAACCATGTACATTTAAACATTATTTGACATTGGTAGCACTTTCAAATGGTGAATTTGCTCAGTTTGTGATTTTTCTTTTTGGTGTGAATCAAACTAAATAGCTTACAGAAATTGTCAACCTTTGTTAGAGTGAATCCATCTATAGACACCCCTCTGATAGCAAAGTACACTTACACATAAGACAAATGAAAAAGATTCTCTCTTAGTCTTAGTGCTTTTTCAACTCATTTTGATTGTGTGGTCTTGTCAAATAAAATCCGGTCCAGTAAACATTTTGAGCTACAGCCCCTGCAGTCAAGTGGATACTGCCCCTAAATTCTAACCCTGGACCCATATTGAGAATAACAAAATCAGAATGTACCTCAACGTATAAAATCCATGCTGTCATTTCTTAAAGGGTTCCACTGCTTGGTGGATCCTCTCTTTTAAATGTAGATCTGTGCATTATAGGAAACTGAACAAAACTCTACGCAAATTTGCAATCACAAAGCTTCTACTTCCCCTTCTAATTCCTTATATTCGGAAGATCTATAAGTTTAAGACATAAAGGCTGATGAGCAATTATAGTTAAGTGTCTGCTGAAAGAAAAGTGTCAGGACCTATATTCAAAACCACATTGTGTTGACTCGGCCACACACTGAGGCCTAATAGTCATGTATTTATTGTACTATTCCTAATTAAGGCTTCCACCAAATCATTTATTCCTTTTCGTTGTATTCTTGCAGCCATTAACCCCTGTGGATCAGCACCATGTTTAAATAGTGGTTCATGCACCTGGATTCACTTAAGTGTCTACCAGTGTCAATGCCAATATGGTTTTTACGGAGATCAGTGCGATAAATATATCTTTCAGCTTAATGTTTTTGTATAGTAGTATAATTATTTTAAAAGAGAACAAAATTAAAATTGGCCTTTGTGGTTGAATGGTGTGCCATGAACAATTTGTAGCAAGCAAAATAAAAACTAACATCACCCAGTCATCAGTCAACTTTCTTTTTTTAAGGGGAAAAAAGTAGAAGTTATACACAATAAAACCTTCAATGCTTACTAAACTTTTTTAATTTCAACCATCTCCTGACATATTAAACTTTTTCTTAGGGAAATTTAAGATTTACATAAATGGTGCAAAATTGACTAATCGTGGGTAGGCCTAGACCTAGCTTATATTTTCAAAAAGTAAAGAAATCATTTTGAAAGGGGTGTATAAGGCCATCATATTGAACGTATATTCTTCAATAAATTCATAACAAACGATAACATTGTTATTCACTGACTCAGCAACTCCATAGCATTGCATCATCGCAGGGCACCAAAACCTTCATTTCCTTCCGTCCCACCCCAGCACCTGTTCTTTTTTACTTCTTTTTTTCCTCTATACGCACACTATCCTGATTGTACATTGGACCCTTTCCCCTTTCTGTTTCTATCCCCTCCTTCCTTTCACCCCCCTTCCTTTCACCCCCCCCCCTCTTTTTCCATTAAGCACTTATCCTTCCTGGCTCCTTAATTCCCCTACCTTCCCCAACCCCCATTTTCTGTAATGAACTAAACATGACTCCTCTAAAAGTTTCTTTGAAGCTTGATCATAACCCTGTTCCTAGTTGGGCTTGCCTCGTCATCAAATTATGTTCAGATATACAGCGCCCCTTTTTTTGAAGGTGTAACTATGAGTGCGTAAGAAAACTGATAAGAGGAAGAGTAAACTAGTAAAATGTAATTTGTCTTATTACTCAATAGAAACTGTTCCTCATAAAAGTGAGGAAAAAATCACCAGGAATCATCTCAGATTTCACCCCAGAGAATCTAGAATCAAAAATGTTCCCTCGCCCCTTTAAGTGGGCCCCGGACACCATGTGCACTTTGCGCTCTTGCATTAACTCCTGAATAATCTGCTTCTCAGATAGGCATGACGTAGAAGTGCTTGAAAAAGATAAGATGTACCCTTCCCTTTGTACAGCTACATGTGTAATTTTTATGGATTTTTGTTGTAATTTGCATCTTTTTGAACATCCTCAGATGGACTAATTTTCTTGATGGAATTTTTATTGTTATGCGCCCTCGAACAGGCTGGTCCTGGAGAGAGCGCAATATAAATTGAATAAATTATTAAAATTATTATGTGTAACCCACTGTTTTTCTCACTTTGTCTGACAGTCGACGCTTGTGAAAGTCAACCTTGTCAGCATGGAGGTATGTGCATATTCACTGGTTCTTCTTTCGACTGTTTTTGCCCATCTGACTGGACTGGGTCTACATGTGATATTGGTACGCATCACAATATAATATTTCTCATGTTGATAGTTACAGAAATTGAACAAAGACGCAATGACACAATATTTGCACCTTTGTTCAATTTCTTTATTTCATTTCTTGTTTATGTGGCTCACGGTTTCCCAGACATACGTGTTTGAGTTATTCTTGTTACTCCTCTAAGTTCTCAAATTTTAAAACAAGCAATGATGTAACGAAACAGATTTCAAGGGTGAAACCATAAAAAATGGTAGGAGAGGAGAGGTTCCCATTTTTGATAAACTAGCATTGTACAAGGGTAAAATATGGAGGATAAGATATTTTCAAGACATTCATTTCAGTGTGTGGGTGAGTAGGTAACCACATTCAAACCGGGGACCTATAACAAAAGAGGACAATAGGTCCAAGGTTGCTATCACAAAGGAAAGCATTGTGGTCCACAGTTGCTATCACAAAGAGTTGAACAAAGGAGGGTCCACGATTGCAGGCTGTTACACACTTGTGTGTGTGTGTGGAGGGGAGGGGAAATGGCTTGCACAATTTTTTATTTTTTATTTTTTGCAAAGAATGGGAAAAATTCATTGATAATGATTTAAACCGTAATCCTTACAAGTCCCTTTTAGTTTTAGAATAAAATTGTTTTATTATCATATTGCAGCAACTGACGGCGTATGTGCTACGTCCGGCTTTGCTTGTTCCAACGGAGGTACATGTCAATCTATTTACAATTCTTTGTATTGTCTCTGTGCTGAAGGCTGGTCAGGAACTCATTGTGAAACATGTAAGTCCACTGTTAATTACCATTTCATGAGATCATTTATATAACATAGTGCTATTGAACTTCTAAAATACTTTTAAAATGAATGTTATTGTAGTTTTTCATGTCTTATATAACAGCAACCTTACAAAATATTGAATCTCAATCCCTAATTCTCAATCCCTAAGTCTCTAATTCACATCTTGCAAGATGTCAAGCAGGCCCTTTTTCAAGTTAATGTTTATTTAAACATTTTAATTATACTTTTTATAGACATTTTTGGGAACCTTTATATGAGGAATTATAAATTACTATTGGGACATTTCAAGGCATCAAGGCATCAAGGCAATGACCAGCATCAACAGAGGTGATTGCATCTGTTGCCTACATAAAGTAGCAGGCCTGCATTGGGCCTAATGGTTTCACTCCATGCACATGTATGTAAAATGCACTGCCTTACTCTCCATGATTTTTGTTCTTTACTTTACTCGGTCGCCCACAGGCGGGCTCTATGATTTACATATCCCTTTGCATGTTAGTTGGTCCATGACTGAGGACATCTAACTATTTGCTAAAGCCAATGAAAATTCACAGTTTAATAAATTATTAGACAAGTTTTTAAATATGCCTAACAGTTCAAATCTTGAGAAAAATAAATTGTGTCTGCGATAAACCATTTAAATCTCACCATGAATAGAACTTGAGAGCATTTCCTATAAAATACCGTAATTACAGCTTTTCATAGGAGCTGCATTGCTTATGACCTACATTTCTTGAGTGAGTGTTCATTTTCCTAATGATATGGGATTTTCAAATATTTATGAGTACTAAACACGTGAACTTTGTAAGTTTGTTGTGTTCCAAAAGTGTTACCAATGGAAGTTTAATTGTAAACCTTACCTAATTTATCCAAAGCGACAGAGACAGTGTCATGCGATTCTTGGCCCTGCTTTATACTCAGACACGAATAAAACAAGCAGGCAAATTATATTTTGATTGAATGTCACAGCCTCTGAAAACTGTTTTATTATTCTTCTTATTATTATTATGCCAAAACAAAATTGTGAAGGTTGCCGAAAAAGTAATGGCTAACCAGTCACACGCTTAAAAGAGCTTGGGATACACTTGACCCCCATTGTTTGGCCATTACCTGGCTTCTTCTATACCAATGTACACCACAAAAAATTTGGCCATTACCTGGCTTCTTCTATCACAATGTACAAGTGCCACAACCACAACAAATTTGGCCATTACCTGGCTTCTTCTATCACAATGTACAAGTGCCACAACCACAATAAATTTGGCCATTACCTGGCTTCTTCTATACCAATGTACACGTGACACAACAACAACAAATTTGGCCATTACCTGGCTTCTTCTATACCAATGTACACGTGACACAACCATTAATGGGCACCACGCCCATATTACTTATTTGGCAAACAAATTTTATCTGCGTGCACACCTGACTCCAATCACGTGGGCACACAGGCAGAATGCAATGAAACAATTATTGAAACTAGTCATACCTTATACAATGAGGTTAACCCATCAATCAATTAAGTTGTGAAATTCCACCTTGAGACATGCGGTCGGAATTAACCTCTGGGGAACCTCAGAGCGCTAACACAACTTATTGTTACAATACTTTATCTTAATATGAAGAAGGGGCGTGTAAGTTCCTTGAACAAGGTGTACAAAGTTAAAGAAATATTTTGACAAAGTACATTTACTTGCAACTATAACCCCAAAACCCGAAAAACTGTGTGAATCCCGTCAACAACAAAAAAAACAAAAAAAAAAACCCAAAAATGACAAGTATACCTAGGTCACTGACAAGACCTTAGGGCGGGAGTGGAGGGAAATTAATAAAATTGTGTGATCACAAAATTAACAGGGTCCGTTCACTTTGACAGGCAGTGACAAAGTGACTTTGACATGATAGCTTATCCCGCGCTAATAAACGCGTCCCCAACAACGCAAGGTAAACAATAAAATTAATTGGCTAATGTCATATTTAACACCCTATTGGCTAATCGTCAACCCAAACACATTTATGCACAGAGGACTGTAAAACAAAGCAACGTAAACAATTTGCCCACGGAAACAAATTACCTAAGTTACTCAACATTAATGCACAGCACCCGGTCGCGCATCCCTGCCCATACTGGAAATACCCCTTAGGCTTGTACAATTTTAACCGCACTGGGGCAGCACACGTCCCGTGTGGGGGAGCTAGCAACAGACACCCGTTCGCCCTGTGTATAAAGCATTTTATCATTGAAGGATAAAATGTGATAATGGCGGATCGTGTGTGTCTTGGTCATCAAGCATAATCTACTGTGCGTGTAATTATGATTACACTGGAGTACATTGTGAAACAGGTATGGATGATGAACACGGCAAATAGCCTATTTAGAGGGGGGTAACATCTTAAACCTAATTGCTGCAAAATCCCCAGATTTTCCATACATTTGATTTGCATGATCATACCAGCTAATAACCGAGTAGAGCAAACTAGGCCCAGTAGTGAAACAACTGCTCGTATTAATTGGTGCGAGGGGTTCTTGTGGACAAGTCATTAAATGTCTGTCACAGTGATATTGACACGACACTCTCATAATATTTCCCGATACTGCTGCTCTTCTAGAGACTATTGCTCTCACGACTTGTCACATTCGTAGAGTCGGCAGCCAGCAACTTCGCGCGAGAGTAGTGATCTCGGGAGAGCAGTCTGTATTTACGCTACCATCACGACTCGACAGTCACCGCGACAAACATTAACAACTTGTCCACAAGTCTAGGTTCACCATAGTGAAATTGGTTATTATTGCATTCAACATTATTTGTGCTACATTGATACTGTGCCACCTAGAAGGTGGTGATATGTTATTCGTTATTCCAAAAAGATGAGTAGAATATGAACAAAAATGTAGTGCTTCTGCGTCCCCTTTTCAATGAGGCGCAATGCACACTATTATTTTACATGTTCTATGAGTGGGTGTTTGGGATAATAAATTGATCTTCAGGAAAGCTTACAAACAATGACAAGAATATTTCAAATTATTTTGTTTTCCTTTTTAAGTTTTCATTGGGTCCAACCTCATTGGGATCTTGTGATTGTTTGTGATGGTTTACAATATCAATATTTGAAATTTCTGATGCAGCAAAAGCAAACTTATCCAAGGTGTATTAACCTAATTTGTAGGCTTCATGATGAATGTTCGGTTTGGGTTTTTGATAGTGGATTCTGATCGCATTAGCTTGAAATTTAAAATGTGATTACTTTCATATAGACTGTGCAAGTCTTGCGCGTATTCAAACATTGAACCCATTAAAGTGCTCAAGTTTGTTGACTTCACGCGTTGAAGTCTTGTACGTGGGACCAAAGTGGTCCAAACAAATGTTTGAATAATGCTGGAGACCTGAATAGTCTATTATTTTGGAAACTTTGGTACACACTCATAATACATGTATGTGACCTAAATTTATTGCACTTTTCACTTCAGCTATATCAGACCCATGTGATAACATAGAGTGTTTGAATGGAGGCTATTGCACACCCTATGGGAGGGAAGGACATTGCAGTTGTAATGATGGTTGGATTGGACTGAGATGTGAAACAGGTAATAAAATCTCTAAAATAAAATATAAAAATGAGTTTTGTTTTCTTAAAACTTAAAGCGCTCTTGTGGAACCTAGGCAGCCTTAAGATGTAGAGTTATAAACAGATTAATCAGAAAGTGTTCACAAACAAATTAATGTTAACTTCATACATTGTGATGGTCCTAACCTTATATAAATTACTAGGTCTGCAACACTTGATATTTTGTTTGTCAGTTATGAAAACAATCCCCCCCCTTGCAAATAACATGTTCTATTTTCTCAATAAGTTTTCGTACAATTTTGTTTTAATTAAAATCTTTGATTTACCTCATCTTGATATGCTAATTTTACCATAAGAGCATAAACTGTAAATTCATATTTCAATTCAATTTTTCAATTTCAATTCAATTTTATTAATTTCATCACAGTTTACAAGTAAAAAGTGAAAATTGTTTTCCCTGTGTGCACTAAAAACATTCAAATTCAATACTGATTACAAAAACAATTTCATTAAAAAAACAAAAAAAATAATAAAAAAAACAAGAAACTAATTACAAAAATTAGTTTTAAACAATTAAAAGGTTTATACTTTAAAAAGAGAGAAACATTATCCAAAGCTTACCATCACTGATTAAAAAGAAAAAACTAAAATTAAGTTACCTTATGAAAAGTGAGTTAAAAAGATGAATAGCACTGGGTAAAAAAGATAGTCTGAACCGGTTTGTACGAGTAGAAAGAGAACGGTACCTTCCTGATGGGAGAATGTGAATGAATGAGTGAAGTGGATGAGTTGGATCTTGGGTTATAACTTTTAATTTAGTAACATACTGTTTGTCTAGGATTTCTTTCATGTGTTTTACTTCAAAACCTATTATCTTGCTGGCAACCTTGGTGATACGATCAATTTTCTTCTGATTTTTCACGGTTAGATTATTAAACCAAACAATACAGCTAAAAGTAATGACAGACTGAATAATACTTTGGTAAAACAAGTGTAAAATTGAATCACGGACATTGAAAGACCGTAGTTTCCTTAGAAAATAAAGCCTCTGATTTGCCTTGGCACACATTCTTTGAGTATTTTTGTTCCAATCCAGTTTGTTGTCTATGACTGTGCCAAGATATTTATATTCACTGACAATTTCTACTTTGTCGTTCTTTATACTAACCGGGTGAATACTTTGTCGGATCTTACGAAAATCTAAAACTAGTTCTTTGGTTTTGGTTACATTCAATGTGAGAAAATTGTCATTACACCACTGGACAAAGCGATCTATTTCGTGTCTGTAATTTATCTCATTGTTTTTGAGGATCAGACCAGTCAACAAGGAAGTATCATCAGCATACTTAACAACAGAGCAAGATCCACTGTTACTATGATAGTCACTGGTATACAGAGTAAAGAGGACTGGTGATAGGACACAACCCTGTGGCACTCCAGTATTTGTGAAGATTGAATTAGAGAATGAATTACTGATCTTAACACGTTGGGGTCTAGCTCTCATAAAATCACTGATCCACAGGCACAAGTGTGGATTGACATTCATGTTTTGTAGCTTCTGTACCAACTTATGTGGTTGCAGTGTATTGAAGGCTGATGAGAAATCAAAAAATAGTGTTCTAACATAAGTTTTAGGTTGATCAAGATGACTCTGGATATTGTGTAGAAGTGTGGTTATACAGCATCATCTACCCCTCGCTTTGTACAATATGCAAACTGGCAAGGATCGGCAAAAATCTTGGTATGTGTCAGGAGAAGTTCTTTCACAATGCTCTCAAAACATTTCATTACAATGGCGGTAAGAGCTACTGGCCGATAATCATTTAATGCTGAAGGTTTGGCTATTTTGGGAATGGGGACAACATTTGACGATTTCCATAGCTTTGGAATGTGATGTGCATCAAGTGACCGTTGGAACATTCCTCGAAAAACAGGTGACAGTTCTTTATAGCACATTTTTAGGATCTTTCCAGAGATCCTATCTGGGCCCTTTGCTTTGTTGGCTTTTAATTTCTTCAATGCGTTTTCAACGGTTTGCAAGTTGAGTTGGATTGCATTTTCTGTGCTTGCATTAGTTTCCAAAGTTCTGCAGATGTCAGTATTAATATCGCTAAAATCAGCAACGTCAAAGCGACCAAAGAAAACATTCAGCTCGTTTGCAAAATCGCGCGGTTCTCTGGTGCAATGTTAATTTTCCTGTTCTTTAGACCACAACCTGTTATGGTTTTTAGACCCTGCCAAGCCTTTTTGGGGTCCTTTAAGCTAAAATTGTCCTCTATTTGTTTTCCATATTTGCGTTTATCGTGTTTAATCAGTTTGGTGATTTCACGTTGAATCTTCCGTTTTTCTTGCACATCGTTATTTTCAACGGCTAATATTTTCTTTTTTAAGAGGTTACGTATCTCCTTTGTTATCCATGGCTTATTGTTGGGATAGAATTTTCGTTCTATTTCTGGAACAGTCAGATCTTCACAAAAATTGATATACGCACTGACAGTCTCAGTAGCATCGTCGATTTCATTAGAGTCCATAAACACGTCCCAGTCAGTACATTCTAAACATGCTCTCAAAGTGTTGGTGTTTTCATTTGTCCATTTTTTTAATTTGATGACGGAGGGCTTCTTTTGTTTAAGTTTTTGTTTGTATTTGGGCATCAGATGCACCATATCGTGATCAGACGCTCCAAGTCCTGCCTTCTTATAGGCTTTATAGCCATCTGCAACGTTGCCATAGCATTTATCCAGTGTCCTATTTCCCCTCGTAGGAATGTTCACATATTGATGGTAGTGTGGAAGGGTGCACTCCAATTGACAATTATTGAAATCTCCTAGTATGAGTTTCAAAGAGTCTGGCGATTTTAATTCAAGGTCTTGCGTAATCTCAGCAATTTTAGAAGAGGCAATGTTAACGTCAGCTTTAGGCTGAATGTAGACAACGGTAATGAATATTTGATTGAACTCTATGGGAAGGTAAAATGGACGCAGTGAAATCGTGAGTAACTCGATGTCCTGTGAACAAATTTTTTATTTAACTTTAACATCCGTGCACCATCTCTTGTTGACATAGGCACAAACTCCACCTCCAGTAACTTTATTTGAATTTAAAGTCCTGTCCATTCTTTCGCATGCAAAACCATCGATTTCTGTTGTGTATGGACTGTCTGTACTCTTAAACCATGTCTCACTGAAACACATCAGGCAACTGTCTCTATATTCATACTGGTAGTCAGTGCAGGCCTTTAACTCATCCATTTTGTTTCGAAGTGATTGCGAATTACCTGTGATTATTGAAGGAAGTGGCGGACGAAACTTTCGGCGTCGGAGTCGGAGGCGAATTCCTCCCTTTTTTCCCCTTTTCCGTTGCTTTGTTTTAAGCTCTATTGGAATGTCAATGTTAGGTGGGGCACTGGTCACTGGCCGAAGCTGCAGTAATTCCTGTCGGTTGTACACGATGGGAAATGGCCGTTCATGTTTCTGTCCCCTCTACAGAAGTACCTGATCCATGTGACACTTATTATTGCTTCAATAGTGGATCTTGTTACTCCTATCTTGATGATGCATATTGTAGTTGTGTAAATGGATGGACTGGAGATCGATGTGAAACGGGTATGTCAAAAGTTTCAGCCTTTGTCGAATAAACCAGCCGAACAGACAGAAAATAAACATTTAGATGACCTACTACATGATCTGAGAAAGTGTTGTGACCTACATGACCCCCAAAAACTATGCTGACAATGCTGTCCAATGTTTGAACAAGTATGATTTTAAACATGAACTTGTCTAACATATTAGATTTGAGCTGTTTTAATATGTTTTATTGGTTCATTACAAAGAACTGGTGTATTAAAGACATTGTTTTGATTGACTCATGGTGTTGTTATAAAAAATGTATTTTACTTGTATGATTCAGAGTTGCATTGAATTGGGATGAGAGACCTGTTTTTAGGTGTTCGTGCAATATGAGCACGAACACCTCTTGTTTTTGTTCTGTTTTTTTCTTTTCTTTTTCTTCTCCTTCTTCCACGGAACTCTTCAGCAGCATAACTCAAGATTGAAACTGAATTGAACCTTGAAACTCATCAAATAATTGAACCTCAATATGAAGACGGCACAGTTGTTATTACGTCATGATGACGTCATCAGGTGTCGAATTACAAGGTTTTTAAAGTTGAAAATGACCATTTGCTTTTTGCTGTATCTCAACGAATATGAAAGCTATGATGTTCATAATTGGGCATCTGATAGATCAAGACTGGGGCAATATTTGAAAAGTTAATGCCAAAATCATATGACCTTTTCTTCTGGTCGTACCGGAAGGTCAAAGTTTGCCTTTGTGTTTCTCTTTAAAAAATTGTGTTTCGGGGTTATCTACAGCATAACTCAAGATTGGAATTGAATTGAGCATTGAAACTCAACAGACAACTGAACCTTAATATCAAGACGACACACAGTTGATGATGTCATGATGACGTCATTGGGTATCAAACTTACAGTAAATCAAATTTTAATAATTGAAAAATTCATAACTAATGAACCACAACTTGGATTATTACAATCTAAACATCATCGGATAGGTCGTTAAAAGTTCGACAAACGCTACACAGATCAACCCCCTTGACCCCGACTTCCGGTTCAAATAGGAAGTTGAAAATTCTATAATATATTATCTTATTCATTCCTAAAAGCTACAGGTAATTTCAGCATGATTTTTGTACCAGGTTGTAGAACGTTAAGCCTGCTCAAACTTTTGCACAAAGATGACACCATTTAAATCTTTGTATCTGGTCGAAAAGGGACGTTCAAGCTTAGCTTACCTGTATGTTGCATAGTTGCAGCTTTGTCATTATTTTCCATTAAAAAAAGAGATGTCTTCCTTCGTGCCATACTTCATTCTTTAAGTTGTAAATATAACAAAATTGGTTTTAGTTGCCAAGCCCACAATTTAAAAGTGATTATTACGGTACAACAGAACTTCATTGAGCATTTCATAATTTACTAAAATTGTACAGAAAAAAGAGTTTTGAGACACTTATATGCAGTGGTGCATAACCAGACCTTCCTTTTAAAAAACTTCGGGGGGGGGGGGGAGCTGGTACAGCCATTTTTGTGTGTTAATGAGTCTGGTATACAGAAGTTGGTTTACATAGTGAGTACTGCTTGTGTATCAAAAAGAGTTGTGGGTGCATACACACACCCATGAAGTGGTCATACCTGGAGGAAATGAAGTATTAATTGATCTAGGATTAATACAACTTAGTTAATACAACTTAGTGCTTTTTATTTTTTGTTTTATTCTCAATTTTTTCTTCTATACATTTCTCTGAGTATATGGATCCATGTTTATCGGCGCCATGCAGAAACAATGGTTCATGTATTAGTGGTGGTGATATTCACTTCTGTATGTGCCTGCCAGCCTATCATGGTGATGACTGTTCCGGTGGTAAGTTCAATGTAAAGGATGCTATCACTACTGAGTAAAACATTATGGTTAGATCCCGAGCATACTTTATGTGAGTGCGGATGTGAGACCAAACTCCAAGTCAAAAATTTGCTATAAAATATGCTTAACTCTTGAAAAACTTTTGGAGTATGGTGTTAAGATGTTGACAATTTGCTTTGTATTCGTGTTTGCTTGAAGTACGAACCAGGCCTATGGACATGAGTTATTTTCATGAGAACTGCTTGTTATAATATTGCTATGTTTCCCCTCAAAAATATATAAGCTTTCCTGTGTAACCCATTTCTGAGTATGTAGCACAGTTACAGAACATAGACCAGTGCAGGTCACCACACGGTAGTGCTGATGAGGAAGTCTACTGCAGGTTTTAGGCCAAGAGCATTATCTTTAACCTGGATATAGCTCATAACAAGCTGATTTTTTTCAGGATAGGTCTAGGAACGTGTCTAGAATGACATACTAAAAGTCCCCAAAAATCCCCCTGGAGCTCTTTCCGAAATCCAAGATGGCGTCCAAAATGGCCGCCATTTTCAAATGTTATCATATGCAACCAGACTAGCTGTAAATACAAATAAAGTGTCTAATTATATGTTTTGAGGCACAAGGAATCCAATAGAATCATTATTTTGAGATTTTAGAACCCATAAGTATCTCATAAAACCAAGATTTTTTTAATATTTACATTACAGTATTCAACTTTAAATGCTGTAAACACAAATCAAATGTCAAAACATAGGTTTTGAGGCACAAGGAATCCAACATAACCATTATTTCGAGAGTTTAGAACTAATAAGTATCTAAAACAAAGATGGCGTTCACAATTGCGTCCAAAATGGCCGCCATTTTTAATTGTACCTTAAATTTGCAAACATACAGAGATGTTTGTTTCTACTTGTGTGAGAGTTATATCTTGTGATCTGTATCCCCACTCTGTATTACCATCCATTCTTGAACAAGGAGATAAGTGCATGCAGTCCAAATGAGATGTGTGTGAAGTGATTCAAAGTTGCTGACCCCAAAGACCTTAAGAACAATCATTTTCCTGGCTAGTGATAGGCAACTCGGAAAATGAGACCCGATGGGCCATAAACCAAACTCGAAGCATTTTTCAGAATTGGGGTTCATAACAAACAAAGATAAATCTTTGGCAATTATTATTTCCACCCAGCTAACCTTTTTCGGGGTAGACCTAGACCTTTAACGAGGTAGCTTTCCTCCACAGAGGAGCACAGTAATTCAAAACCTTCTGGAGTTCATCCCTCTGTCCATATTGCCCCAGCTGTAGCCTGGCTACATCTCCTGTACCTCATGGCCAGCCCATGCATCCACTGTTGGTCACAGAATCAGCACAATCTTTGCACCGAATAGGTCATCCCCCCCAACAGACGCTTCAAACAGTAGTAACGTCGATATTGGGGACTTCGTCCTAGAAGGAGACTTGCTTCCACATCAATGTCCTTGAATTTCTGGCAGTGTACCAGGCACTGAGGCACTTGCACAGAACTGTCACAGGGAACGCTGTTTTAAATTAGAAAACTCAACAGTCGTCGACAACGAACTCCTAGTCATTTCTGCTCGAGATCTGGGCACTTTGGAGTACATTATTTGCTCATGCCTTCCCACAATCTCTCTCCTAGGAGTATTGACAAATATCACATAGGGAACGCTGCGTGATCCTTATAGTCCTATTATGGCCATGCCAGCCCTGGTAGCAGAGTGATCCTCATAGCCCATTCTGGCCATGCCAGCTAGCCCTTGTAGCTGAGTGATCATCATAGCTCCATTCTGGCCATGCCAGCCCTGGTAGCTGAGTGGTCATCATAGCTCCATTCTGGCCATGCCAGCCCTGGTTGCAGAATGATAATGATCCTCATAGCCCCATTTGGCCATGCCATCAGCCCTGATTGCAGAGTGATCCTCATAGCCCAATTCTGGCCATGCCAGCCCTGGTTGCAGAGTGATCCTCATAGCCCAATTCTGGCCATGCCAGCCCTGGTTGCAGAGTGATCCTCAGAGCCCCAATTCTGGCCATGCCAGCCCTGGTAGCAGAGTGATCCTCATAGCCCATTCTGGCCATGCCAGCTAGCCCTTGTAGCTGAGTGATCATCATAGCCCATTCTGGCCATGCCAGCTAGCCCTTGTAGCTGAGTGATCATCATAGCTCCATTCTGGCCATGCCAGCCCTGGTAGCTGAGTGGTCATCATAGCTCCATTCTGGCCATGCCAGCCCTGGTTGCAGAATGATAATGATCCTCATAGCCCCATTTGGCCATGCCATCAGCCCTGATTGCAGAGTGATCCTCATAGCCCAATTCTGGCCATGCCAGCCCTGATTGCAGAGTGATCCTCATAGCCCCATTTGGCCATGCCAGCCCTGATTGCAGAGTGATCCTCATAGCCCCATTCTGGACATGCCAGCCCTGGTTGCAGAGTGATCCTCATAGCCCAATTCTGGCCATGCCAGCCCTGATTGCAGAGTGATCCTCATAGCCCAATTCTGGCCATGCCAGCCCTGGTTGCAGAGTGATCCTCAGAGCCCCATTTGGCCATGCCAGCCCTGATTGCAGAGTGATCCTCATAGCCCCATTCTGGCCATGCCAGCCCTGGTTGCAGAGTGATCCTCATAGCCCAATTCTGGCCATGCCAGCCCTGGTTGCAGAGTGATCCTCAGAGCCCCATTCTGGCCATGCCAGCCCTGGTTGCAGAGTGATCCTCAGAGCCCCATTCTGGCCATGCCAGCCCTGGTTGCAGAGTGATCCTCAGAGCCCCATTCTGGCCATGCCAGCCCTGATTGCAGAGTGATCCTCATAGCCCATTCTGGCCATGCCAGCCCTGGTTGCAGAGTGATCCTCATAGCCCAATTCTGGCCATGCCAGCCCTGGTTGCAGAGTGATCCTCAGAGCCCCATTCTGGACATGCCAGCCCTGGTTGCAGAGTGATCCTCAGAGCCCCATTCTGGCCATGCCAGCCCTGATTGCAGAGTGATCCTCATAGCCCATTCTGGCCATGCCAGCCCTGGTTGCAGAGTGATCCTCAGAGCCCCATTTGGCCATGCCAGCCCTGATTGCAGAGTGATCCTCATAGCCCCATTCTGGACATGCCAGCCCTGGTTGCAGAGTGATCCTCAGAGCCCCATTCTGGCCATGCCAGCCCTGGTTGCAGAGTGATCCTCAGAGCCCCATTCTGGACATGCCAGCCCTGGTTGCAGAGTGATCCTCAGAGCCCCATTCTGGACATGCCAGCCCTGGTTGCAGAGTGATCCTCATAGCCCCATTTGGCCATGCCAGCCCTGGTTGCAGAGTGATCCTCAGAGCCCAATTCTGGACATGCCAGCCCTGGTTGCAGAGTGATCCTCAGAGCCCCATTCTGGCCATGCCAGCCCTGGTTGCAGAGTGATC
The DNA here is from genome assembly GCA_037783415.1 of Leptasterias polaris. NCBI lineage: Eukaryota > Metazoa > Echinodermata > Asteroidea > Forcipulatida > Asteriidae > Leptasterias > Leptasterias polaris. Next base: position 99,399 of record JAZGTN010000283.1, on the reverse strand, counting down.
CTCAGAGCCCCAATTCTGGCCATGCCAGCCCTGGTAGCAGAGTGATCCTCATAGCCCCATTCTGGCCATGCCAGCCCTGGTTGCAGAGTGATGCTCAGAGCCCCATTTGGCCATGCCAGCCCTGGTTGCAGAGTGATCCTCATAGCCCCATTTGGCCATGCCAGCCCTGGTTGCAGAGTGATCCTCAGAGCCCAATTCTGGACATGCCAGCCCTGGTTGCAGAGTGATCCTCAGAGCCCCATTCTGGCCATGCCAGCCCTGGTTGCAGAGTGATCCTCAGAGCCCCATTCTGGACATGCCAGCCCTGGTTGCAGAGTGATCCTCAGAGCCCCATTCTGGACATGCCAGCCCTGGTAGCTGAGTGATCCTCAGAGCCCCATTCTGGCCATGCCAGCCCTGGTTGCAGAGTGATCCTCAGAGCCCAATTCTGGACATGCCAGCCCTGGTTGCAGAGTGATCCTCATAGCCCCATTTGGCCATGCCAGCCCTGGTTGCAGAGTGATCCTCAGAGCCCCATTCTGGACATGCCAGCCCTGGTTGCAGAGTGATCCTCAGAGCCCCTTTCTGATGGCCACGCCAGCACTGGTTTCACAAATTTGTGCGGCTACTGATCCACCCTCAGAAGTGAACGGATCTACTTTACCAACATCTAAGATTCCAGGGAAAATCCCTCACTTGCCGTGTCGGATGTTGTTGAGCAATCACACAGACTTACAGGCAGGGCTGCATTGCAAAAACAAAATCACATGCAGCCCTCTTTGTTGATAGGCCTACATGTCAAGCACCATCTACCTCACCACCTCCGATCCCTCATCTCGTTAAATTGATCTCTAATTGTGTTAGAACTTTTAGTTTGGGAGAGCGCAAAGGGACCTTACTTTTTACCTTGCCCCACAAAGCACACCTCCTTCTCTCAGTGCTAATCTAATATGTATGTACGTTTAACAGGTATGGGAGACCCTTAAGTAGACTTCCCTGAACCAAAGGTGATTTGAGAGTCCACGAAGTTTAAAACCTCGCCCTCCTGCCCCAAAGAAGGATTGATCCTTGGATGGTTATTTGGCACTCATGCAAAGAGTAGAGGTCGACTGACTGATTGGTACTGATTGGCTCTTGAGTTTTAAACTCACAAAACAATAATTCTATTGGATTCAACGTGCCACAAAACATATGTTTCGACAGTTTATGTGCATTCTTGTATTGTCTGGCTAGAAAGTATGGATAAAATTGAAAATGGCGGCTATTTTTGAAGCCATCTTGGTTTTATTTATAAAAAATGATGAGATCTAAAATCCCAAAACAATTATTCTATTGGATTCCTTGTGCCTCAAAACACTTGTTTCTACAGCATGTCTGGTTGCGGTTGCATGACTATGATAAGATTCCAAAATGGTGGCCATTTTGGACGCCATCTTTGTTTTAGATACTAATGAGTTATAAAATTTCTAAATAATATTTCTATTGGATTCCTTGTGCCTCAAAACATATAATTCGACACTTTCTTTGTATTTATAGCATGTATGGTTGCATATTTATGAAGGTTTGAAAATGGCGGCCTATTTGGACGCCATCTTGGATTTCGGAAAGAGCTCCAGGGGGATTTTGGGTGACTTTTAGTATGTCATTCTAGGCACATTCCTGGACCTATCCTGAAAAATTCAGCTTGTTATGAGCTATATCCAGGTTTTGGCATATATGGTCTAATGCTCTTGGACTATTTTTTGAAGTTTAACAAGCAATCATGGCAATGTTACAATTTGTCAGACTACTTTCCTGTACTTTGAAAGTTCTCTTTCCCCCACCTTGGAGAAACAAAACCACTGTCTACAATTTCAATGAGACATTTTCCAATTCATTTTATGACCCATTCAACAAATAATTAATTTAGGAAATTCTACTGGGTCTTTAAATAGAAAACAAAATTACTATACACCCACATTTTGCATGGACATTTTGCATGGTCTATTTTTTAAGTAAAACAAGGTTTTGCCAATTATTTTCAAAGCATATTTTTCTAAGATTAGTTTATTTAAAAAAAAAAAAAAAAAAGGAATATCATACAGAAACTAAACATGTGTGTATCCTGTTGTAATGATTTTGTTTTGTTATGCAAAATGGTGTGTTAATAAAAACAGCTATTACAAATATTTTTATTTATTTATAACTTCTCCAGAATCAGTTACATCATGTGAAAGTATCACCTGCCAGAATGGAGGGAGCTGTAGGGTGTTATTCGGTGAAGCGTACTGTAACTGTGCCGCTGGATGGTATGGACTGAACTGTGAAATCGGTAGGAAACCAGACCCATCATAACTTTTCTATTGAATGGTCATTGTTTGCTCAAGTAATTTTTCCCTGAATTGAAATCATCAAAACCATGTACATTTAAACATTATTTGACATTGGTAGCACTTTCAAATGGTGAATTTGCTCAGTTTGTGATTTTTCTTTTTGGTGTGAATCAAACTAAATACATGTAGCTTACAGAAATTGTCAACCTTTGTTAGAGTGAATCCATCTATAGACACCCCTCTGATAGCAATGTGGTAATTCATTATGTGAAACTTTTACCTAATAAATGTCTTGGAGAGTTTATGTACTCTGATTGGTCAAATACTAGTCACATGGGGGTTCATGACTCATGAGCATGTGATATAAAGTCCAGAGCAAATTTTTATAGAGCTGCTTCAGCAGAAAATCTAACCACTGCTCTTGTTTTCTCTTGATAGCGGATCTTTATAACGAATGCTTAGTGAACAACCCATGTCAGAATGGAGGATCTTGCTACTCTATCCTGGGTTTATTCCAGTGTATCTGTCCGGAAAATTTCTTTGGACAGCACTGCGAGGAGCATGGTGAGTTCAATGTTTCACATTTCTTTCCTACCATGTATTGTTTTATGAAGAATATGAACCCAGGGCTCAAAATTGAGACTGGACCACAGGCCCGAGGCCAGTGATTCTAGCGTCAGGCCAGTAAACTCAGAACTGGACAAGCCTGGTGGTCTTGTGTTTTTTATTTGAATAATAATAGGCTCATTTTGTTATGTTTGTTAAAAAATACTTGACTATGAGTCTGATAAATATCTTTTAATTCTGTTGAGTATCAAAGTACACTTACACATAAGACAAATGAAAAAGATTCTCTCTTAGTCTTAGTGCTTTTTCAACTCATTTTGATTGTGTGGTCTTGTCAAATAAAATCCGGTCCAGTAAACATTTTGAGCTACAGCCCCTGCAGTCAAGTGGATACTGCCCCTAAATTCTAACCCTGGACCCATATTGAGAATAACAAAATCAGAATGTACCTCAACGTATAAAATTCATGCTGTCATTTCATAAAGGGTTCCACTGCTTGGTGGATCCTCTCTTTTAAATGTAGATCTGTGCATTATAGGAAACTGAACAAAACTCTATGCAAATTTGCAATCACAAAGCTTCTACTTCCCCTTCTAATTCCTTATATTCGGAAGATCTATAAGTTTAAGACATAAAGGCTGATGAGCAATTATAGTTAAGTGTCTGCTGAAAGAAAAGTGTCAGGACCTATATTCAAAACCATATTGTGTTGACTCGGCCACACAACTTGAATTTCGGTACGCAAGAATGCTCGACCACGACACGCTACGCTAGTTTGTACGAAGCTTGAGTGTCTTTGACAGTTTTCCCAAACAGATCATGTTATTGCTTTTATTGAAATTATGCTCAAACAATATGTTTTTGAAACTTGACAAATTTAACCATTTTAATGATTGTTTTATCAGTGGCAACAGCTCATGTGTGCGAAAATTGGTATACAAACCCTTGTGAAAATGGGGCAACTTGTGACCGGATTGGCAGTGGCTACATATGCCATTGCAGCCAAGATTGGAATGGCATCAACTGTACCCAATGTAAGTTAACACTTTGTATTGTTATTTGTTTTCATCTTGTGTGTGTTGTTTAATGTGTTTGGTTTTTTTTATAGTTTAGTATCAATATTACACTTATTTATGTACAGAACAACAGTACATAATATAACCGAAGAGTGCATAACAAATATATATGACTACGTTTATGGATCTTTCTTTGGGTGTGGTCCTTCCCTATGGAACTCACTACCCATCAAACTGAGCCCTCTTGCGTATTATCCAAAGAATTAAGATTGAGTCGAAATTAATTATGAAAATCTTGGGTATTAATAAATGGGAAATGCTTTTTTTCTTGGTTTTTTATTTGTTTTGTTACTAAATAAGTTGTCTGATTATGTGATCATATCTTGCTTTTTGATGTGTCTTTATTATCACATTGGTTGTGAAGGTAAATATGAATTATCATACTGCGACTATGAGAAACGGCAGTTCCCATTAATGCAAGTGTTTTGAGTTTGTAAAATCAGAGGAAACTTTCTAAGGCCTACATGTAATAGTCATGTATTTATTGTACTATTCCTAATTAAGGCTTCCACCAAATCATTTATTCCTTTTCGTTGTATTCTTGCAGCCATTAACCCCTGTGGATCAGCACCATGTTTAAATAGTGGTTCATGCACCTGGATTTACTTAAGTGTCTACCAGTGTCAATGCCAATATGGTTTTTACGGAGATCAGTGCGATAAATATATCTTTCAGCTTAATGTTTTTGTATAGTATAATTATTTTAAAAGAGAACAAAATTAAAATTGGCCTTTGTGGTTGAATGGTGTGCCATGAACAATTTGTAGCAAGCAAAATAAAAACTAACATCACCCAGTCATCAGTCAACTTTTTTTTTTTTTTTAAGGGGAAAAAAGTAGAAGTTATACACAATAAAACCTTCAATGCTTACTAAACTTGTTTAATTTCAACCATCTCCTGACATATTAAACTTTTTCTTAGGGAAATTTAAGATTTACATAAATGGTGCAAAATTGACTAATCGTGGGTAGGCCTAGACCTAGCTTATATTTTCAAAAAGTAAAGAAATCATTTTGAAAGGGGTGTATAAGGCCATCATATTGAACGTATATTCTTCAATAAATTCATAACAAACGATAACATTGTTATTCACTGACTCAGCAACTCCATAGCATTGCATCATCGCAGGGCACCAAAACCTTCATTTCCTTCCGTCCCACCCCAGCACCTGTTCTTTGTACATGTGCAAGGGTTATTGACTTCTTTTTTTCCTCTATACGCACACTATCCTGATTGTACATTGCATTGGACCCTTTCCCCTTTCTGTTTCTATCCCCTCCTTCCTTTCACCCCCCTTCCTTTCACCCCCCCCCCCCCTCTTTTTCCATTAAGCACTTATCCTTCCTGGCTCCTTAATTCCCCTACCTTCCCCAACCCCCATTTTCTGTAATGAACTAAACATGACTCCTCTAAAAGTTTCTTTGAAGCTTGATCATAACCCTGTTCCTAGTTGGGCTTGCCTCGTCCATCAAATTATGTTCAGATATACAGCGCCCCTTTTTTTGAAGGTGTAACTATGAGTGCGTAAGAAAACTGATAAGAGGAAGAGTAAACTAGTAAAATGTAATTTGTCTTATTACTCAATAGAAACTGTTCCTCATAAAAGTGAGGAAAAAATCACCAGGAATCATCTCAGATTTCACCCCAGAGAATCTAGAATCAAAAATGTTCCCTCGCCCCTTTAAGTGGGCCCCGGACACCATGTGCACTTTGTGCTCTTGCATTAACTCCTGAATAATCTGCTTCTCAGATAGGCATGACGTAGAAGTGCTTGAAAAAGATAAGATGTACCCTTCCCTTTGTACAGCTACATGTGTAACCCACTGTTTTTCTCACTTTGTCTGACAGTCGACGCTTGTGAAAGTCAACCTTGTCAGCATGGAGGTATGTGCATATTCACTGGTTCTTCTTTCGACTGTTTTTGCCCATCTGACTGGACTGGGTCTACATGTGATATTGGTACGCATCACAATATAATATTTCTCATGTTGATAGTTACAGAAATTGAACAAAGACGCAATGACACAATATTTGCACCTTTGTTCAATTTCTTTATTTCATTTCTTGTTTATGTGGCTCACGGTTTCCCAGACATACGTGTTTGAGTTATTCTTGTTACTCCTCTAAGTTCTCAAATTTTAAAACAAGCAATGATGTAACAAAACTGATTTCAAGGGTGAAACCATAAAAAATGGTAGGAGAGGAGAGGTTCCCATTTTTGATAAACTAGCATTGTACAAGGGTAAAATATGGAGGATAAGATATTTTCATGAACAAGACATTCATTTCAGTGTGTGGGTGAGTACCTACTCACCCACACACTTTTTATAGACATTTTTGGGAACCTTTATATGAGGAATTATAAATTACTATTGGGACATTTCAAGGCATCAAGGCATCAAGGCAATGACCAGCATCAACAGAGGTGATTGCATCTGTTGCCTACATAAAGTAGCAGGCCTGCATTGGGCCTAATGGTTTCACTCCATGCACATGTATGTAAAATGCACTGCCTTACTCTCCATGATTTTTGTTCTTTACTTTACTCGGTCGCCCACAGGCGGGCTCTATGATTTACATATCCCTTTGCATGTTAGTTGGTCCATGACTGAGGACATCTAACTATTTGCTAAAGCCAATGAAAATTCACAGTTTAATAAATTATTAGACAATTTTTTAAATATGCCTAACAGTTCAAATCTTGAAAAAAAAAAATTGTGTCTGCGATAAACCATTTAAATCACACCATGAATAGAACTTGAGAGCATTTCCTATAAAATACCGTAATTACAGCTTTTCATAGGAGCTGCATTGCTTATGACCTACATTTCTTGAGTGAGTGTTCATTTTCCTAATGATATGGGATTTTCAAATATTTATGAGTACTAAACACGTGAACTTTGTAAGTTTGTTGTGTTCCAAAAGTGTTACCAATGGAAGTTTAATTGTAAACCTTACCTAATTTATCCAAAGCGACAGAGACAGTGTCATGCGATTCTTGGCCCTGCTTTATACTCAGACACGAATAAAACAAGCAGGCAAATTATATTTTGATTGAATGTCACAGCCTCTGAAAACTGTTTTATTATTCTTCTTCTTATTATTATGCCAAAACAAAATTGTGAAGGTTGCCGAAAAAGTAATGGCTAACCAGTCACACGCTTAAAAGAGCTTGGGATACACTTGACCCCCATTGTTTGGCCATTACCTGGCTTCTTCTATACCAATGTACACCACAAAAAATTTGGCCATTACCTGGCTTCTTCTATCACAATGTACAAGTGCCACAACCACAACAAATTTGGCCATTACCTGGCTTCTTCTATCACAATGTACAAGTGCCACAACCACAATAAATTTGGCCATTACCTGGCTTCTTCTATACCAATGTACACGTGACACAACAACAACAAATTTGGCCATTACCTGGCTTCTTCTATACCAATGTACACGTGACACAACCATTAATGGGCACCACGCCCATATTACTTATTTGGCAAACAAATTTTATCTGCGTGCACACCTGACTCCAATCACGTGGGCACACAGGCAGAATGCAATGAAACAATTATTGAAACTAGTCATACCTTATACAATGAGGTTAACCCATCAATCAATTAAGTTGTGAAATTCCACCTTGAGACATGCGGTCGGAATTAACCTCTGGGGAACCTCAGAGCGCTAACACAACTTATTGTTACAATACTTTATCTTAATATGAAGAAGGGGCGTGTAAGTTCCTTGAACAAGGTGTACAAAGTTAAAGAAATATTTTGACAAAGTACATTTACTTGCAACTATAACCCCAAAACCCGAAAAACTGTGTGAATCCCGTCAACAACAAAAAAAACAAAAAAAAAACCCAAAAATGACAAGTATACCTAGGTCACTGACAAGACCTTAGGGCGGGAGTGGAGGGAAATTAATAAAATTGTGTGATCACAAAATTAACAGGGTCCGTTCACTTTGACAGGCAGTGACAAAGTGACTTTGACATGATAGCTTATCCCGCGCTAATAAACGCGTCCCCAACAACGCAAGGTAAACAATAAAATTAATTGGCTAATGTCATATTTAACACCCTATTGGCTAATCGTCAACCCAAACACATTTATGCACAGAGGACTGTAAAACAAAGCAACGTAAACAATTTGCCCACGGAAACAAATTACCTAAGTTACTCAACATTAATGCACAGCACCCGGTCGCGCATCCCTGCCCATACTGGAAATACCCCTTAGGCTTGTACAATTTTAACCGCACTGGGGCAGCACACGTCCCGTGTGGGGGAGCTAGCAACAGACACCCGTTCGCCCTGTGTATAAAGCATTTTATCATTGAAGGATAAAATGTGATAATGGCGGATCGTGTGTGTCTTGGTCATCAAGCATAATCTACTGTGCGTGTAATTATGATTACACTGGAGTACATTGTGAAACAGGTATGGATGATGAACACGGCAAATAGCCTATTTAGAGGGGGGTAACATCTTAAACCTAATTGCTGCAAAATCCCCAGATTTTCCATACATTTGATTTGCATGATCATACCAGCTAATAACCGAGTAGAGCAAACTAGGCCCAGTAGTGAAACAACTGCTCGTATTAATTGGTGCGAGGGGTTCTTGTGGACAAGTCATTAAATGTCTGTCACAGTGATATTGACACGACACTCTCATAATATTTCCCGATACTGCTGCTCTTCTAGAGACTATTGCTCTCACGACTTGTCACATTCGTAGAGTCGGCAGCCAGCAACTTCGCGCGAGAGTAGTGATCTCGGGAGAGCAGTCTGTATTTACGCTACCATCACGACTCGACAGTCCCCGCGACAAACATTAACAACTTGTCCACAAGTCTAGGTTCACCATAGTGAAATTGGTTATTATTGCATTCAACATTATTTGTGCTACATTGATACTGTGCCACCTAGAAGGTGGTGATATGTTATTCGTTATTCCAAAAAGATGAGTAGAATATGAACAAAAATGTAGTGCTTCTGCGTCCCCTTTTCAATGAGGCGCAATGCACACTATTATTTTACATGTTCTATGAGTGGGTGTTTGGGATAATAAATTGATCTTCAGGAAAGCTTACAAACAATGAAAAGAATATTTCAAATTTTTTTGTTTTCCTTTTTAAGTTTTCATTGGGTCCAACCTCATTGGGATCTTGTGATTGTTTGTGATGGTTTACAATATCAATATTTGAAATTTCTGATGCAGCAAAAGCAAACTTATCCAAGGTGTATTAACCTAATTTGTAGGCTTCATGATGAATGTTCGGTTTGGGTTTTTGATAGTGGATTCTGATCGCATTAGCTTGAAATTTAAAATGTGATTACTTTCATATAGACTGTGCAAGTCTTGCGCGTATTCAAACATTGAACCCATTAAAGTGCTCAAGTTTGTTGACTTCACGCGTTGAAGTCTTGTACGTGGGACCAAAGTGGTCCAAACAAATGTTTGAATAATGCTGGAGACCTGAATAGTCTATTATTTTGGAAACTTTGGTACACACTCATAATACATGTATGTGACCTAAATTTATTGCACTTTTCACTTCAGCTATATCAGACCCATGTGATAACATAGAGTGTTTGAATGGAGGCTATTGCACACCCTATGGGAGGGAAGGACATTGCAGTTGTAATGATGGTTGGATTGGACTGAGATGTGAAACAGGTAATAAAATCTCTAAAATAAAATATAAAAATGAGTTTTGTTTTCTTAAAACTTAAAGCGCTCTTGTGGAACCTAGGCAGCCTTAAGATGTAGAGTTATAAACAGATTAATCAGAAAGTGTTCACAAACAAATTAATGTTAACTTCATACATTGTGATGGTCCTAACCTTATATAAATTACTAGGTCTGCAACACTTGATATTTTGTTTGTCAGTTATGAAAACAATCCCCCCCCTTGCAAATAACATGTTCTATTTTCTCAATAAGTTTTCGTACAATTTTGTTTTAATTAAAATCTTTGATTTACCTCATCTTGATATGCTAATTTTACCATAAGAGCATAAACTGTAAATTCATATTTCAATTCAATTTTTCAATTTCAATTCAATTTTATTAATTTCATCACAGTTTACAAGTAAAAAGTGAAAATTGTTTTCCCTGTGTGCACTAAAAACATTCAAATTCAATACTGATTACAAAAACAATTTCATTAAAAAAACAAAAAAAATAATAAAAAAAACAAGAAACTAATTACAAAAATTAGTTTTAAACAATTAAAAGGTTTATACTTTAAAAAGAGAGAAACATTATCCAAAGCTTACCATCACTGATTAAAAAGAAAAAACTAAAATTAAGTTACCTTATGAAAAGTGAGTTAAAAAGATGAATAGCACTGGGTAAAAAAGATAGTCTGAACCGGTTTGTACGAGTAGAAAGAGAACGGTACCTTCCTGATGGGAGAATGTGAATGAATGAGTGAAGTGGATGAGTTGGATCTTGGGTTATAACTTTTAATTTAGTAACATACTGTTTGTCTAGGATTTCTTTCATGTGTTTTACTTCAAAACCTATTATCTTGCTGGCAACCTTGGTGATACGATCAATTTTCTTCTGATTTTTCACGGTTAGATTATTAAACCAAACAATACAGCTAAAAGTAATGACAGACTGAATAATACTTTGGTAAAACAAGTGTAAAATTGAATCACGGACATTGAAAGACCGTAGTTTCCTTAGAAAATAAAGCCTCTGATTTGCCTTGGCACACATTCTTTGAGTATTTTTGTTCCAATCCAGTTTGTTGTCTATGACTGTGCCAAGATATTTATATTCACTGACAATTTCTACTTTGTCGTTCTTTATACTAACCGGGTGAATACTTTATCGGATCTTACGAAAATCTAAAACTAGTTCTTTGGTTTTGGTTACATTCAATGTGAGAAAATTGTCATTACACCACTGGACAAAGCGATCTATTTCGTGTCTGTAATTTATCTCATTGTTTTTGAGGATCAGACCAGTCAACAAGGAAGTATCATCAGCATACTTAACAACAGAGCAAGATCCACTGTTACTATGATAGTCACTGGTATACAGAGTAAAGAGGACTGGTGATAGGACACAACCCTGTGGCACTCCAGTATTTGTGAAGATTGAATTAGAGAATGAATTACTGATCTTAACACGTTGGGGTCTAGCTCTCATAAAATCACTGATCCACAGGCACAAGTGTGGATTGACATTCATGTTTTGTAGCTTCTGTACCAACTTATGTGGTTGCAGTGTATTGAAGGCTGATGAGAAATCAAAAAATAGTGTTCTAACATAAGTTTTAGGTTGATCAAGATGACTCTGGATATTGTGTAGAAGTGTGGTTATACAGCATCATCTACCCCTCGCTTTGTACAATATGCAAACTGGCAAGGATCGGCAAAAATCTTGGTATGTGTCAGGAGAAGTTCTTTCACAATGCTCTCAAAACATTTCATTACAATGGCGGTAAGAGCTACTGGCCGATAATCATTTAATGCTGAAGGTTTGGCTATTTTGGGAATGGGGACAACATTTGACGATTTCCATAGCTTTGGAATGTGATGTGCATCAAGTGACCGTTGGAACATTCCTCGAAAAACAGGTGACAGTTCTTTATAGCACATTTTTAGGATCTTTCCAGAGATCCTATCTGGGCCCTTTGCTTTGTTGGCTTTTAATTTCTTCAATGCGTTTTCAACGGTTTGCAAGTTGAGTTGGATTGCATTTTCTGTGCTTGCATTAGTTTCCAAAGTTCTGCAGATGTCAGTATTAATATCGCTAAAATCAGCAACGTCAAAGCGACCAAAGAAAACATTCAGCTCGTTTGCAAAATCGCGCGGTTCTCTGGTGCAATGTTAATTTTCCTGTTCTTTAGACCACAACCTGTTATGGTTTTTAGACCCTGCCAAGCCTTTTTGGGGTCCTTTAAGCTAAAATTGTCCTCTATTTGTTTTCCATATTTGCGTTTATCGTGTTTAATCAGTTTGGTGATTTCACGTTGAATCTTCCGTTTTTCTTGCACATCGTTATTTTCAACGGCTAATATTTTCTTTTTTAAGAGGTTACGTATCTCCTTTGTTATCCATGGCTTATTGTTGGGATAGAATTTTCGTTCTATTTCTGGAACAGTCAGATCTTCACAAAAATTGATATACGCACTGACAGTCTCAGTAGCATCGTCGATTTCATTAGAGTCCATAAACACGTCCCAGTCAGTACATTCTAAACATGCTCTCAAAGTGTTGGTGTTTTCATTTGTCCATTTTTTTAATTTGATGACGGAGGGCTTCTTTTGTTTAAGTTTTTGTTTGTATTTGGGCATCAGATGCACCATATCGTGATCAGACGCTCCAAGTCCTGCCTTCTTATAGGCTTTATAGCCATCTGCAACGTTGCCATAGCATTTATCCAGTGTCCTATTTCCCCTCGTAGGAATGTTCACATATTGATGGTAGTGTGGAAGGGTGCACTCCAATTGACAATTATTGAAATCTCCTAGTATGAGTTTCAAAGAGTCTGGCGATTTTAATTCAAGGTCTTGCGTAATCTCAGCAATTTTAGAAGAGGCAATGTTAACGTCAGCTTTAGGCTGAATGTAGACAACGGTAATGAATATTTGATTGAACTCTATGGGAAGGTAAAATGGACGCAGTGAAATCGTGAGTAACTCGATGTCCTGTGAACAAATTTTTTATTTAACTTTAACATCCGTGCACCATCTCTTGTTGACATAGGCACAAACTCCACCTCCAGTAACTTTATTTGAATTTAAAGTCCTGTCCATTCTTTCGCATGCAAAACCATCGATTTCTGTTGTGTATGGACTGTCTGTACTCTTAAACCATGTCTCACTGAAACACATCAGGCAACTGTCTCTATATTCATACTGGTAGTCAGTGCAGGCCTTTAACTCATCCATTTTGTTTCGAAGTGATTGCGAATTACCTGTGATTATTGAAGGAAGTGGCGGACGAAACTTTCGGCGTCGGAGTCGGAGGCGAATTCCTCCCTTTTTTCCCCTTTTCCGTTGCTTTGTTTTAAGCTCTATTGGAATGTCAATGTTAGGTGGGGCACTGGTCACTGGCCGAAGCTGCAGTAATTCCTGTCGGTTGTACACGATGGGAAATGGCCGTTCATGTTTCTGTCCCCTCTACAGAAGTACCTGATCCATGTGACACTTATTATTGCTTCAATAGTGGATCTTGTTACTCCTATCTTGATGATGCATATTGTAGTTGTGTAAATGGATGGACTGGAGATCGATGTGAAACGGGTATGTCAAAAGTTTCAGCCTTTGTCGAATAAACCAGCCGAACAGACAGAAAATAAACATTTAGATGACCTACTACATGATCTGAGAAAGTGTTGTGACCTACATGACCCCCAAAAACTATGCTGACAATGCTGTCCAATGTTTGAACAAGTATGATTTTAAACATGAACTTGTCTAACATATTAGATTTGAGCTGTTTTAATATGTTTTATTGGTTCATTACAAAGAACTGGTGTATTAAAGACATTGTTTTGATTGACTCATGGTGTTGTTATAAAAAATGTATTTTACTTGTATGATTCAGAGTTGCATTGAATTGGGATGAGAGACCTGTTTTTAGGTGTTCGTGCAATATGAGCACGAACACCTCTTGTTTTTGTTCTGTTTTTTTCTTTTCTTTTTCTTCTCCTTCTTCCACGGAACTCTTCAGCAGCATAACTCAAGATTGAAACTGAATTGAACCTTGAAACTCATCAAATAATTGAACCTCAATATGAAGACGGCACAGTTGTTATTACGTCATGATGACGTCATCAGGTGTCGAATTACAAGGTTTTTAAAGTTGAAAATGACCATTTGCTTTTTGCTGTATCTCAACGAATATGAAAGCTATGATGTTCATAATTGGGCATCTGATAGATCAAGACTGGGGCAATATTTGAAAAGTTAATGCCAAAATCATATGACCTTTTCTTCTGGTCGTACCGGAAGGTCAAAGTTTGCCTTTGTGTTTCTCTTTAAAAAATTGTGTTTCGGGGTTATCTACAGCATAACTCAAGATTGGAATTGAATTGAGCATTGAAACTCAACAGACAACTGAACCTTAATATCAAGACGACACACAGTTGATGATGTCATGATGACGTCATTGGGTATCAAACTTACAGTAAATCAAATTTTAATAATTGAAAAATTCATAACTAATGAACCACAACTTGGATTATTACAATCTAAACATCATCGGATAGGTCGTTAAAAGTTCGACAAACGCTACACAGATCAACCCCCTTGACCCCGACTTCCGGTTCAAATAGGAAGTTGAAAATTCTATAATATATTATCTTATTCATTCCTAAAAGCTACAGGTAATTTCAGCATGATTTTTGTACCAGGTTGTAGAACGTTAAGCCTGCTCAAACTTTTGCACAAAGATGACACCATTTAAATCTTTGTATCTGGTCGAAAAGGGACGTTCAAGCTTAGCTTACCTGTATGTTGCATAGTTGCAGCTTTGTCATTATTTTCCATTAAAAAAAGAGATGTCTTCCTTCGTGCCATACTTCATTCTTTAAGTTGTAAATATAACAAAATTGGTTTTAGTTGCCAAGCACACAATTTAAAAGTGATTATTACGGTACAACAGAACTTCATTGAGCATTTCATAATTTACTAAAATTGTACAGAAAAAAGAGTTTTGAGACACTTATATGCAGTGGTGCATAACCAGACCTTCCTTTTAAAAAACTTCGGGGGGGGGGGGGGGAGCTGGTACAGCCATTTTTGTGTGTTAATGAGTCTGGTATACAGAAGTTGGTTTACATAGTGAGTACTGCTTGTGTATCAAAAAGAGTTGTGGGTGCATACACACACCCATGAAGTGGTCATACCTGGAGGAAATGAAGTATTAATTGATCTAGGATTAATACAACTTAGTTAATACAACTTAGTGCTTTTTATTTTTTGTTTTATTCTCAATTTTTTCTTCTATACATTTCTCAGAGTATATGGATCCATGTTTATCGGCGCCATGCAGAAACAATGGTTCATGTATTAGTGGTGGTGATATTCACTTCTGTATGTGCCTGCCAGGCTATCATGGTGATGACTGTTCCGGTGGTAAGTTCAATGTAAAGGATGCTATCACTGCTGAGTAAAACATTATGGTTAGATCCCGAGCATACTTTATGTGAGTGCGGATGTGAGACCAAACTCCAAGTCAAAAATTTGCTATAAAATATGCTTAACTCTTGAAAAACTTTTGGAGTATGGTGTTAAGATGTTGACAATTTGCTTTGTATTCGTGTTTGCTTGAAGTACGAACCAGGCCTATGGACATGAGTTATTTTCATGAGAACTGCTTGTTATAATATTGCTACATGTATGTTTCCCCTCAAAAATATATAAGCTTTCCTGTGTAACCCATTTCTGAGTATGTAGCACAGTTACAGAACATAGACCAGTGCAGGTCACCACACGGTAGTGCTGATGAGGAAGTCTACTGCAGGTTTTAGGCCAAGAGCATTATCTTTAACCTGGATATAGCTCATAACAAGCTGATTTTTTTCAGGATAGGTCTAGGAACGTGTCTAGAATGACATACTAAAAGTCCCCAAAAATCCCCCTGGAGCTCTTTCCGAAATCCAAGATGGCGTCCAAAATGGCCGCCATTTTCAAATGTTATCATATGCAACCAGACTAGCTGTAAATACAAATAAAGTGTCTAATTATATGTTTTGAGGCACAAGGAATCCAATAGAATCATTATTTTGAGATTTTAGAACCCATAAGTATCTCATAAAACCAAGATTTTTTAAATATTTACATTACAGTATTCAACTTTAAATGCTGTAAACACAAATCAAATGTCAAAACATAGGTTTTGAGGCACAAGGAATCCAACATAACCATTATTTCGAGAGTTTAGAACTAATAAGTATCTAAAACAAAGATGGCGTTCACAATTGCGTCCAAAATGGCCGCCATTTTTAATTGTACCTTAAATTTGCAAACATACAGAGATGTTTGTTTCTACTTGTGTGAGAGTTATATCTTGTGATCTGTATCCCCACTCTGTATTACCATCCATTCTTGAACAAGGAGATAAGTGCATGCAGTCCAAATGAGATGTGTGTGAAGTGATTCAAAGTTGCTGACCCCAAAGACCTTAAGAACAATCATTTTCCTGGCTAGTGATAGGCAACTCGGAAAATGAGACCCGATGGGCCATAAACCAAACTCGAAGCATTTTTCAGAATTGGGGTTCATAACAAACAAAGATAAATCTTTGGCAATTATTATTTCCACCCAGCTAACCTTTTTCGGGGTAGACCTAGACCTTTAACGAGGTAGCTTTCCTCCACAGAGGAGCACAGTAATTCAAAACCTTCTGGAGTTCATCCCTCTGTCCATATTGCCCCAGCTGTAGCCTGGCTACATCTCCTGTACCTCATGGCCAGCCCATGCATCCACTGTTGGTCACAGAATCAGCACAATCTTTGCACCGAATAGGTCATCCCCCCCAACAGACGCTTCAAACAGTAGTAACGTCGATATTGGGGACTTCGTCCTAGAAGGAGACTTGCTTCCACATCAATGTCCTTGAATTTCTGGCAGTGTACCAGGCACTGAGGCACTTGCACAGAACTGTCACAGGGAACGCTGTTTTAAATTAGAAAACTCAACAGTCGTCGACAACGAACTCCTAGTCATTTCTGCTCGAGATCTGGGCACTTTGGAGAACATTATTTGCTCATGCCTTCCCACAATCTCTCTCCTAGGAGTATTGACAAATATCACATAGGGAACGCTGCGTGATCCTTATAGTCCTATTATGGCCATGCCAGCCCTGGTAGCAGAGTGATCCTCATAGCCCATTCTGGCCATGCCAGCTAGCCCTTGTAGCTGAGTGATCATCATAGCTCCATTCTGGCCATGCCAGCCCTGGTAGCTGAGTGGTCATCATAGCTCCATTCTGGCCATGCCAGCCCTGGTTGCAGAATGATAATGATCCTCATAGCCCCATTTGGCCATGCCATCAGCCCTGATTGCAGAGTGATCCTCATAGCCCAATTCTGGCCATGCCAGCCCTGGTTGCAGAGTGATCCTCATAGCCCCATTTGGCCATGCCAGCCCTGGTTGCAGAGTGATCCTCAGAGCCCCATTTGGCCATGCCAGCCCTGGTTGTAGAGTGATCCTCAGAGCCCCATTCTGGCCATGCCAGCCCTGGTTGCAGAGTGATCCTCAGAGCCCCATTCTGGCCATGCCAGCCCTGGTTGCAGAGTGATCCTCAGAGCCCCATTCTGGACATGCCAGCCCTGGTTGCAGAGTGATCCTCATAGCCCAATTCTGGCCATGCCAGCCCTGGTTGCAGAGTGATCCTCAGAGCCCCATTCTGGACATGCCAGCCCTGGTTGCAGAGTGATCCTCATAGCCCCATTTGGCCATGCCAGCCCTGGTTGCAGAGTGATCCTCAGAGCCCCATTCTGGACATGCCAGCCCTGGTTGCAGAGTGATCCTCATAGCCCAATTCTGGCCATGCCAGCCCTGGTTGCAGAGTGATCCTCATAGCCCCATTCTGGCCATGCCAGCCCTGGTTGCAGAGTGATCCTCAGAGCCCCATTCTGGACATGCCAGCCCTGGTTGCAGAGTGATCCTCATAGCCCCATTTGGCCATGCCAGCCCTGGTTGCAGAGTGATCCTCAGAGCCCCATTCTGGACATGCCAGCCCTGGTTGCAGAGTGATCCTCATAGCCCAATTCTGGCCATGCCAGCCCTGGTTGCAGAGTGATCCTCAGAGCCCCATTCTGGACATGCCAGCCCTGGTTGCAGAGTGATCCTCATAGCCCAATTCTGGCCATGCCAGCCCTGGTTGCAGAGTGATCCTCAGAGCCCCATTCTGGACATGCCAGCCCTGGTTGCAGAGTGATCCTCAGAGCCCCATTCTGGCCATGCCAGCCCTGGTTGCAGAGTGATCCTCAGAGCCCAATTCTGGACATGCCAGCCCTGGTTGCAGAGTGATCCTCAGAGCCCCATTCTGGACATGCCAGCCCTGGTTGCAGAGTGATCCTCAGAGCCCCATTCTGGCCATGCCAGCCCTGGTTGCAGAGTGATCCTCATAGCCCAATTCTGGCCATGCCAGCCCTGGTTGCAGAGTGATCCTCAGAGCCCAATTCTGGCCATGCCAGCCCTGGTTGCAGAGTGATCCTCAGAGCCCCATTCTGGACATGCCAGCCCTGGTTGCAGAGTGATCCTCAGAGCCCCATTCTGGACATGCCAGCCCTGGTAGCTGAGTGATCCTCAGAGCCCCATTCTGGACATGCCAGCCCTGGTTGCAGAGTGATCCTCATAGCCCAATTCTGGCCATGCCAGCCCTGGTTGCAGAGTGATCCTCAGAGCCCCATTCTGGCCATGCCAGCCCTGGTTGCCGAGTGATCCTCAGAGCCCAATTCTGGACATGCCAGCCCTGGTTGCAGAGTGATCCTCATAGCCCCATTTGGCCATGCCAGCCCTGGTTGCAGAGTGATCCTCAGAGCCCCATTCTGGACATGCCAGCCCTGGTTGCAGAGTGATCCTCAGAGCCCCTTTCTGATGGCCACGCCAGCACTGGTTTCACAAATTTGTGCGGCTACTGATCCACCCTCAGAAGTGAACGGATCTACTTTACCAACATCTAAGATTCCAGGGAAAATCCCTCACTTGCCGTGTCGGATGTTGTTGAGCAATCACACAGACTTACAGGCAGGGCTGCATTGCAAAAACAAAATCACATGCAGCCCTCTTTGTTGATAGGCCTACATGTCAAGCACCATCTACCTCACCACCTCCGATCCCTCATCTCGTTAAATTGATCTCTAATTGTGTTAGAACTTTTAGTTTGGGAGAGCGCAAAGGGACCTTACTTTTTACCTTGCCCCACAAAGCACACCTCCTTCTCTCAGTGCTAATCTAATATGTATGTACGTTTAACAGGTATGGGAGACCCTTAAGTAGACTTCCCTGAACCAAAGGTGATTTGAGAGTCCACGAAGTTTAAAACCTCGCCCTCCTGCCCCAAAGAAGGATTGATCCTTGGATGGTTATTTGGCACTCATGCAAAGAGTAGAGGTCGACTGACTGATTGGTACTGATTGGCTCTTGAGTTTTAAACTCACAAAACAATAATTCTATTGGATTCAACGTGCCACAAAACATATGTTTCGACAGTTTATGTGCATTCTTGTATTGTCTGGCTAGAAAGTATGGATAAAATTGAAAATGGCGGCTATTTTTGAAGCCATCTTGGTTTTATTTATAAAAAATGATGAGATCTAAAATCCCAAAACAATTATTCTATTGGATTCCTTGTGCCTCAAAACACTTGTTTCTACAGCATGTCTGGTTGCGGTTGCATGACTATGATAAGATTCCAAAATGGTGGCCATTTTGGACGCCATCTTTGTTTTAGATACTAATGAGTTATAAAATTTCTAAATAATATTTCTATTGGATTCCTTGTGCCTCAAAACATATAATTCGACACTTTCTTTGTATTTATAGCATGTATGGTTGCATATTTATGAAGGTTTGAAAATGGCGGCCTATTTGGACGCCATCTTGGATTTCGGAAAGAGCTCCAGGGGGATTTTGGGTGACTTTTAGTATGTCATTCTAGGCACATTCCTGGACCTATCCTGAAAAATTCAGCTTGTTATGAGCTATATCCAGGTTTTGGCATATATGGTCTAATGCTCTTGGACTATTTTTTGAAGTTTAACAAGCAATCATGGCAATGTTACAATTTGTCAGACTACTTTCCTGTACTTTGAAAGTTCTCTTTCCCCCACCTTGGAGAAACAAAACCACTGTCTACAATTTCAATGAGACATTTTCCAATTCATTTTATGACCCATTCAACAAATAATTAATTTAGGAAATTCTACTGGGTCTTTAAATAGAAAACAAAATTACTATACACCCACATTTTGCATGGACATTTTGCATGGTCTATTTTTTAAGTAAAACAAGGTTTTGCCAATTATTTTCAAAGCATATTTTTCTAAGATTAGTTTATTTAAAAAAAAAAAGAAAAAAAGGAATATCATACAGAAACTAAACATGTGTGTATCCTGTTGTAATGATTTTGTTTTGTTATGCAAAATGGTGTGTTAATAAAAACAGCTATTACAAATATTTTTATTTATTTATAACTTCTCCAGAATCAGTTACATCATGTGAAAGTATCACCTGCCAGAATGGAGGGAGCTGTAGGGTGTTATTCGGTGAAGCGTACTGTAACTGTGCCGCTGGATGGTATGGACTGAACTGTGAAATCGGTAGGAAACCAGACCCATCATAACTTTTCTATTGAATGGTCATTGTTTGCTCAAGTAATTTTTCCCTGAATTGAAATCATCAAAACCATGTACATTTTAACATTATTTGACATTGGTAGCACTTTCAAATGGTGAATTTGCTCAGTTTGTGATTTTTCTTTTTGGTGTGAATCAAACTAAATACATGTAGCTTACAGAAATTGTCAACCTTTGTTAGAGTGAATCCATCTATAGACACCCCTCTGATAGCAATGTGGTAATTCATTATGTGAAACTTTTACCTAATAAATGTCTTGGAGAGTTTATGTACTCTGATTGGTCAAATACTAGTCACATGGGGGTTCATGACTCATGAGCATGTGATATAAAGTCCAGAGCAAATTTTTATAGAGCTGCTTCAGCAGAAAATCTAACCACTGCTCTTGTTTTCTCTTGATAGCGGATCTTTATAACGAATGCTTAGTGAACAACCCATGTCAGAATGGAGGATCTTGCTACTCTATCCTGGGTTTATTCCAGTGTATCTGTCCAGAAAATTTCTTTGGACAGCACTGCGAGGAGCATGGTGAGTTCAATGTTTCACATTTCTTTCCTACCATGTATTGTTTTATGAAGAATATGAACCCAGGGCTCAAAATTGAGACTGGACCACAGGCCCGAGGCCAGTGATTCTAGCGTCAGGCCAGTAAACTCAGAACTGGACAAGCCTGGTGGTCTTGTGTTTTTTATTTGAATAATAATAGGCTCATTTTGTTATGTTTGTTAAAAAATACTTGACTATGAGTCTGATAAATATCTTTTAATTCTGTTGAGTATCAAAGTACACTTACACATAAGACAAATGAAAAAGATTCTCTCTTAGTCTTAGTGCTTTTTCAACTCATTTTGATTGTGTGGTCTTGTCAAATAAAATCCGGTCCAGTAAACATTTTGAGCTACAGCCCCTGCAGTCAAGTGGATACTGCCCCTAAATTCTAACCCTGGACCCATATTGAGAATAACAAAATCAGAATGTACCTCAACGTATAAAATTCATGCTGTCATTTCATAAAGGGTTCCACTGCTTGGTGGATCCTCTCTTTTAAATGTAGATCTGTGCATTATAGGAAACTGAACAAAACTCTATGCAAATTTGCAATCACAAAGCTTCTACTTCCCCTTCTAATTCCTTATATTCGGAAGATCTATAAGTTTAAGACATAAAGGCTGATGAGCAATTATAGTTAAGTGTCTGCTGAAAGAAAAGTGTCAGGACCTATATTCAAAACCACATTGTGTTGACTCGGCCACACAACTTGAATTTCGGTACGCAAGAATGCTCGACCACGACACGCTACGCTAGTTTGTACGAAGCTTGAGTGTCTTTGACAGTTTTCCCAAACAGATCATGTTATTGCTTTTATTGAAATTATGCTCAAACAATATGTTTTTGAAACTTGACAAATTTAACCATTTCAGTGGCAACAGCTCATGTGTGCGAAAATTGGTATACAAACCCTTGTGAAAATGGGGCAACTTGTGACCGGATTGGCAGTGGCTACATATGCCATTGCAGCCAAGATTGGAATGGCATCAACTGTACCCAATGTAAGTTAACACTTTGTATTGTTATTTGTTTTCATCTTGTGTGTGTTGTTTAATGTGTTTGGGTTTTTTTATAGTTTAGTATCAATATTACACTTATTTATGTACAGAACAACAGTACATAATATAACCGAAGAGTGCATAACAAATATATATGACTACGTTTATGGATCTTTCTTTGGGTGTGGTCCTTCCCTATGGAACTCACTACCCATCAAACTGAGCCCTCTTGCGTATTATCCAAAGAATTAAGATTGAGTCGAAATTAATTATGAAAATCTTGGGTATTAATAAATGGGAAATGCTTTTTTTCTTGGTTTTTTATTTGTTTTGTTACTAAATAAGTTGTCTGATTATGTGATCATATCTTGCTTTTTGATGTGTCTTTATTATCACATTGGTTGTGAAGGTAAATATGAATTATCATACTGCGACTATGAGAAACGGCAGTTCCCATTAATGCAAGTGTTTTGAGTTTGTAAAATCAGAGGAAACTTTCTAAGGCCTACATGTAATAGTCATGTATTTATTGTACTATTCCTAATTAAGGCTTCCACCAAATCATTTATTCCTTTTCGTTGTATTCTTGCAGCCATTAACCCCTGTGGATCAGCACCATGTTTAAATAGTGGTTCATGCACCTGGATTCACTTAAGTGTCTACCAGTGTCAATGCCAATATGGTTTTTACGGAGATCAGTGCGATAAATATATCTTTCAGCTTAATGTTTTTGTATAGTATAATTATTTTAAAAGAGAACAAAATTAAAATTGGCCTTTGTGGTTGAATGGTGTGCCATGAACAATTTGTAGCAAGCAAAATAAAAACTAACATCACCCAGTCATCAGTCAACTTTCTTCTTTTTTTTTAAGGGGAAAAAAGTAGAAGTTATACACAATAAAACCTTCAATGCTTACTAAACTTGTTTAATTTCAACCATCTCCTGACATATTAAACTTTTTCTTAGGGAAATTTAAGATTTACATAAATGGTGCAAAATTGACTAATCGTGGGTAGGCCTAGACCTAGCTTATATTTTCAAAAAGTAAAGAAATCATTTTGAAAGGGGTGTATAAGGCCATCATATTGAACGTATATTCTTCAATAAATTCATAACAAACGATAACATTGTTATTCACTGACTCAGCAACTCCATAGCATTGCATCATCGCAGGGCACCAAAACCTTCATTTCCTTCCGTCCCACCCCAGCACCTGTTCTTTGTACATGTGCAAGGGTTATTGACTTCTTTTTTTCCTCTATACGCACACTATCCTGATTGTACATTGCATTGGACCCTTTCCCCTTTCTGTTTCTATCCCCTCCTTCCTTTCACCCCCCTTCCTTTCACCCCCCCCCCCCCCTCTTTTTCCATTAAGCACTTATCCTTCCTGGCTCCTTAATTCCCCTACCTTCCCCAACCCCCATTTTCTGTAATGAACTAAACATGACTCCTCTAAAAGTTTCTTTGAAGCTTGATCATAACCCTGTTCCTAGTTGGGCTTGCCTCGTCCATCAAATTATGTTCAGATATACAGCGCCCCTTTTTTTGAAGGTGTAACTATGAGTGCGTAAGAAAACTGATAAGAGGAAGAGTAAACTAGTAAAATGTAATTTGTCTTATTACTCAATAGAAACTGTTCCTCATAAAAGTGAGGAAAAAATCACCAGGAATCATCTCAGATTTCACCCCAGAGAATCTAGAATCAAAAATGTTCCCTCGCCCCTTTAAGTGGGCCCCGGACACCATGTGCACTTTGTGCTCTTGCATTAACTCCTGAATAATCTGCTTCTCAGATAGGCATGACGTAGAAGTGCTTGAAAAAGATAAGATGTACCCTTCCCTTTGTACAGCTACATGTGTAACCCACTGTTTTTCTCACTTTGTCTGACAGTCGACGCTTGTGAAAGTCAACCTTGTCAGCATGGAGGTATGTGCATATTCACTGGTTCTTCTTTCGACTGTTTTTGCCCATCTGACTGGACTGGGTCTACATGTGATATTGGTACGCATCACAATATAATATTTCTCATGTTGATAGTTACAGAAATTGAACAAAGACGCAATGACACAATATTTGCACCTTTGTTCAATTTCTTTATTTCATTTCTTGTTTATGTGGCTCACGGTTTCCCAGACATACGTGTTTGAGTTATTCTTGTTACTCCTCTAAGTTCTCAAATTTTAAAACAAGCAATGATGTAACAAAACTGATTTCAAGGGTGAAACCATAAAAAATGGTAGGAGAGGAGAGGTTCCCATTTTTGATAAACTAGCATTGTACAAGGGTAAAATATGGAGGATAAGATATTTTCATGAACAAGACATTCATTTCAGTGTGTGGGTGAGTACCTACTCACCCACACACTTTTTATAGACATTTTTGGGAACCTTTATATGAGGAATTATAAATTACTATTGGGACATTTCAAGGCATCAAGGCATCAAGGCAATGACCAGCATCAACAGAGGTGATTGCATCTGTTGCCTACATAAAGTAGCAGGCCTGCATTGGGCCTAATGGTTTCACTCCATGCACATGTATGTAAAATGCACTGCCTTACTCTCCATGATTTTTGTTCTTTACTTTACTCGGTCGCCCACAGGCGGGCTCTATGATTTACATATCCCTTTGCATGTTAGTTGGTCCATGACTGAGGACATCTAACTATTTGCTAAAGCCAATGAAAATTCACAGTTTAATAAATTATTAGACAATTTTTTAAATATGCCTAACAGTTCAAATCTTGAAAAAAAAAAATTGTGTCTGCGATAAACCATTTAAATCACACCATGAATAGAACTTGAGAGCATTTCCTATAAAATACCGTAATTACAGCTTTTCATAGGAGCTGCATTGCTTATGACCTACATTTCTTGAGTGAGTGTTCATTTTCCTAATGATATGGGATTTTCAAATATTTATGAGTACTAAACACGTGAACTTTGTAAGTTTGTTGTGTTCCAAAAGTGTTACCAATGGAAGTTTAATTGTAAACCTTACCTAATTTATCCAAAGCGACAGAGACAGTGTCATGCGATTCTTGGCCCTGCTTTATACTCAGACACGAATAAAACAAGCAGGCAAATTATATTTTGATTGAATGTCACAGCCTCTGAAAACTGTTTTATTATTCTTCTTCTTATTATTATGCCAAAACAAAATTGTGAAGGTTGCCGAAAAAGTAATGGCTAACCAGTCACACGCTTAAAAGAGCTTGGGATACACTTGACCCCCATTGTTTGGCCATTACCTGGCTTCTTCTATACCAATGTACACCACAAAAAATTTGGCCATTACCTGGCTTCTTCTATCACAATGTACAAGTGCCACAACCACAACAAATTTGGCCATTACCTGGCTTCTTCTATCACAATGTACAAGTGCCACAACCACAATAAATTTGGCCATTACCTGGCTTCTTCTATACCAATGTACACGTGACACAACAACAACAAATTTGGCCATTACCTGGCTTCTTCTATACCAATGTACACGTGACACAACCATTAATGGGCACCACGCCCATATTACTTATTTGGCAAACAAATTTTATCTGCGTGCACACCTGACTCCAATCACGTGGGCACACAGGCAGAATGCAATGAAACAATTATTGAAACTAGTCATACCTTATA
This sequence comes from Leptasterias polaris, assembly GCA_037783415.1. NCBI lineage: Eukaryota > Metazoa > Echinodermata > Asteroidea > Forcipulatida > Asteriidae > Leptasterias > Leptasterias polaris. Next base: position 73,941 of record JAZGTN010000283.1, on the reverse strand, counting down.
CAATGAGGTTAACCCATCAATCAATTAAGTTGTGAAATTCCACCTTGAGACATGCGGTCGGAATTAACCTCTGGGGAACCTCAGAGCGCTAACACAACTTATTGTTACAATACTTTATCTTAATATGAAGAAGGGGCGTGTAAGTTCCTTGAACAAGGTGTACAAAGTTAAAGAAATATTTTGACAAAGTACATTTACTTGCAACTATAACCCCAAAACCCGAAAAACTGTGTGAATCCCGTCAACAACAAAAAAAACAAAAAAAAAACCCAAAAATGACAAGTATACCTAGGTCACTGACAAGACCTTAGGGCGGGAGTGGAGGGAAATTAATAAAATTGTGTGATCACAAAATTAACAGGGTCCGTTCACTTTGACAGGCAGTGACAAAGTGACTTTGACATGATAGCTTATCCCGCGCTAATAAACGCGTCCCCAACAACGCAAGGTAAACAATAAAATTAATTGGCTAATGTCATATTTAACACCCTATTGGCTAATCGTCAACCCAAACACATTTATGCACAGAGGACTGTAAAACAAAGCAACGTAAACAATTTGCCCACGGAAACAAATTACCTAAGTTACTCAACATTAATGCACAGCACCCGGTCGCGCATCCCTGCCCATACTGGAAATACCCCTTAGGCTTGTACAATTTTAACCGCACTGGGGCAGCACACGTCCCGTGTGGGGGAGCTAGCAACAGACACCCGTTCGCCCTGTGTATAAAGCATTTTATCATTGAAGGATAAAATGTGATAATGGCGGATCGTGTGTGTCTTGGTCATCAAGCATAATCTACTGTGCGTGTAATTATGATTACACTGGAGTACATTGTGAAACAGGTATGGATGATGAACACGGCAAATAGCCTATTTAGAGGGGGGTAACATCTTAAACCTAATTGCTGCAAAATCCCCAGATTTTCCATACATTTGATTTGCATGATCATACCAGCTAATAACCGAGTAGAGCAAACTAGGCCCAGTAGTGAAACAACTGCTCGTATTAATTGGTGCGAGGGGTTCTTGTGGACAAGTCATTAAATGTCTGTCACAGTGATATTGACACGACACTCTCATAATATTTCCCGATACTGCTGCTCTTCTAGAGACTATTGCTCTCACGACTTGTCACATTCGTAGAGTCGGCAGCCAGCAACTTCGCGCGAGAGTAGTGATCTCGGGAGAGCAGTCTGTATTTACGCTACCATCACGACTCGACAGTCACCGCGACAAACATTAACAACTTGTCCACAAGTCTAGGTTCACCATAGTGAAATTGGTTATTATTGCATTCAACATTATTTGTGCTACATTGATACTGTGCCACCTAGAAGGTGGTGATATGTTATTCGTTATTCCAAAAAGATGAGTAGAATATGAACAAAAATGTAGTGCTTCTGCGTCCCCTTTTCAATGAGGCGCAATGCACACTATTATTTTACATGTTCTATGAGTGGGTGTTTGGGATAATAAATTGATCTTCAGGAAAGCTTACAAACAATGAAAAGAATATTTCAAATTTTTTTGTTTTCCTTTTTAAGTTTTCATTGGGTCCAACCTCATTGGGATCTTGTGATTGTTTGTGATGGTTTACAATATCAATATTTGAAATTTCTGATGCAGCAAAAGCAAACTTATCCAAGGTGTATTAACCTAATTTGTAGGCTTCATGATGAATGTTCGGTTTGGGTTTTTGATAGTGGATTCTGATCGCATTAGCTTGAAATTTAAAATGTGATTACTTTCATATAGACTGTGCAAGTCTTGCGCGTATTCAAACATTGAACCCATTAAAGTGCTCAAGTTTGTTGACTTCACGCGTTGAAGTCTTGTACGTGGGACCAAAGTGGTCCAAACAAATGTTTGAATAATGCTGGAGACCTGAATAGTCTATTATTTTGGAAACTTTGGTACACACTCATAATACATGTATGTGACCTAAATTTATTGCACTTTTCACTTCAGCTATATCAGACCCATGTGATAACATAGAGTGTTTGAATGGAGGCTATTGCACACCCTATGGGAGGGAAGGACATTGCAGTTGTAATGATGGTTGGATTGGACTGAGATGTGAAACAGGTAATAAAATCTCTAAAATAAAATATAAAAATGAGTTTTGTTTTCTTAAAACTTAAAGCGCTCTTGTGGAACCTAGGCAGCCTTAAGATGTAGAGTTATAAACAGATTAATCAGAAAGTGTTCACAAACAAATTAATGTTAACTTCATACATTGTGATGGTCCTAACCTTATATAAATTACTAGGTCTGCAACACTTGATATTTTGTTTGTCAGTTATGAAAACAATCCCCCCCCTTGCAAATAACATGTTCTATTTTCTCAATAAGTTTTCGTACAATTTTGTTTTAATTAAAATCTTTGATTTACCTCATCTTGATATGCTAATTTTACCATAAGAGCATAAACTGTAAATTCATATTTCAATTCAATTTTTCAATTTCAATTCAATTTTATTAATTTCATCACAGTTTACAAGTAAAAAGTGAAAATTGTTTTCCCTGTGTGCACTAAAAACATTCAAATTCAATACTGATTACAAAAACAATTTCATTAAAAAAACAAAAAAAATAATAAAAAAACAAGAAACTAATTACAAAAATTAGTTTTAAACAATTAAAAGGTTTATACTTTAAAAAGAGAGAAACATTATCCAAAGCTTACCATCACTGATTAAAAAGAAAAAACTAAAATTAAGTTACCTTATGAAAAGTGAGTTAAAAAGATGAATAGCACTGGGTAAAAAAGATAGTCTGAACCGGTTTGTACGAGTAGAAAGAGAACGGTACCTTCCTGATGGGAGAATGTGAATGAATGAGTGAAGTGGATGAGTTGGATCTTGGGTTATAACTTTTAATTTAGTAACATACTGTTTGTCTAGGATTTCTTTCATGTGTTTTACTTCAAAACCTATTATCTTGCTGGCAACCTTGGTGATACGATCAATTTTCTTCTGATTTTTCACGGTTAGATTATTAAACCAAACAATACAGCTAAAAGTAATGACAGACTGAATAATACTTTGGTAAAACAAGTGTAAAATTGAATCACGGACATTGAAAGACCGTAGTTTCCTTAGAAAATAAAGCCTCTGATTTGCCTTGGCACACATTCTTTGAGTATTTTTGTTCCAATCCAGTTTGTTGTCTATGACTGTGCCAAGATATTTATATTCACTGACAATTTCTACTTTGTCGTTCTTTATACTAACCGGGTGAATACTTTGTCGGATCTTACGAAAATCTAAAACTAGTTCTTTGGTTTTGGTTACATTCAATGTGAGAAAATTGTCATTACACCACTGGACAAAGCGATCTATTTCGTGTCTGTAATTTATCTCATTGTTTTTGAGGATCAGACCAGTCAACAAGGAAGTATCATCAGCATACTTAACAACAGAGCAAGATCCACTGTTACTATGATAGTCACTGGTATACAGAGTAAAGAGGACTGGTGATAGGACACAACCCTGTGGCACTCCAGTATTTGTGAAGATTGAATTAGAGAATGAATTACTGATCTTAACACGTTGGGGTCTAGCTCTCATAAAATCACTGATCCACAGGCACAAGTGTGGATTGACATTCATGTTTTGTAGCTTCTGTACCAACTTATGTGGTTGCAGTGTATTGAAGGCTGATGAGAAATCAAAAAATAGTGTTCTAACATAAGTTTTAGGTTGATCAAGATGACTCTGGATATTGTGTAGAAGTGTGGTTATACAGCATCATCTACCCCTCGCTTTGTACAATATGCAAACTGGCAAGGATTGGCAAAAATCTTGGTATGTGTCAGGAGAAGTTCTTTCACAATGCTCTCAAAACATTTCATTACAATGGCGGTAAGAGCTACTGGCCGATAATCATTTAATGCTGAAGGTTTGGCTATTTTGGGAATGGGGACAACATTTGACGATTTCCATAGCTTTGGAATGTGATGTGCATCAAGTGACCGTTGGAACATTCCTCGAAAAACAGGTGACAGTTCTTTATAGCACATTTTTAGGATCTTTCCAGAGATCCTATCTGGGCCCTTTGCTTTGTTGGCTTTTAATTTCTTCAATGCGTTTTCAACGGTTTGCAAGTTGAGTTGGATTGCATTTTCTGTGCTTGCATTAGTTTCCAAAGTTCTGCAGATGTCAGTATTAATATCGCTAAAATCAGCAACGTCAAAGCGACCAAAGAAAACATTCAGCTCGTTTGCAAAATCGCGCGGTTCTCTGGTGCAATGTTAATTTTCCTGTTCTTTAGACCACAACCTGTTATGGTTTTTAGACCCTGCCAAGCCTTTTTGGGGTCCTTTAAGCTAAAATTGTCCTCTATTTGTTTTCCATATTTGCGTTTATCGTGTTTAATCAGTTTGGTGATTTCACGTTGAATCTTCCGTTTTTCTTGCACATCGTTATTTTCAACGGCTAATATTTTCTTTTTTAAGAGGTTACGTATCTCCTTTGTTATCCATGGCTTATTGTTGGGATAGAATTTTCGTTCTATTTCTGGAACAGTCAGATCTTCACAAAAATTGATATACGCACTGACAGTCTCAGTAGCATCGTCGATTTCATTAGAGTCCATAAACACGTCCCAGTCAGTACATTCTAAACATGCTCTCAAAGTGTTGGTGTTTTCATTTGTCCATTTTTTTAATTTGATGACGGAGGGCTTCTTTTGTTTAAGTTTTTGTTTGTATTTGGGCATCAGATGCACCATATCGTGATCAGACGCTCCAAGTCCTGCCTTCTTATAGGCTTTATAGCCATCTGCAACGTTGCCATAGCATTTATCCAGTGTCCTATTTCCCCTCGTAGGAATGTTCACATATTGATGGTAGTGTGGAAGGGTGCACTCCAATTGACAATTATTGAAATCTCCTAGTATGAGTTTCAAAGAGTCTGGCGATTTTAATTCAAGGTCTTGCGTAATCTCAGCAATTTTAGAAGAGGCAATGTTAACGTCAGCTTTAGGCTGAATGTAGACAACGGTAATGAATATTTGATTGAACTCTATGGGAAGGTAAAATGGACGCAGTGAAATCGTGAGTAACTCGATGTCCTGTGAACAAATTTTTTATTTAACTTTAACATCCGTGCACCATCTCTTGTTGACATAGGCACAAACTCCACCTCCAGTAACTTTATTTGAATTTAAAGTCCTGTCCATTCTTTCGCATGCAAAACCATCGATTTCTGTTGTGTATGGACTGTCTGTACTCTTAAACCATGTCTCACTGAAACACATCAGGCAACTGTCTCTATATTCATACTGGTAGTCAGTGCAGGCCTTTAACTCATCCATTTTGTTTCGAAGTGATTGCGAATTACCTGTGATTATTGAAGGAAGTGGCGGACGAAACTTTCGGCGTCGGAGTCGGAGGCGAATTCCTCCCTTTTTTCCCCTTTTCCGTTGCTTTGTTTTAAGCTCTATTGGAATGTCAATGTTAGGTGGGGCACTGGTCACTGGCCGAAGCTGCAGTAATTCCTGTCGGTTGTACACGATGGGAAATGGCCGTTCATGTTTCTGTCCCCTCTACAGAAGTACCTGATCCATGTGACACTTATTATTGCTTCAATAGTGGATCTTGTTACTCCTATCTTGATGATGCATATTGTAGTTGTGTAAATGGATGGACTGGAGATCGATGTGAAACGGGTATGTCAAAAGTTTCAGCCTTTGTCGAATAAACCAGCCGAACAGACAGAAAATAAACATTTAGATGACCTACTACATGATCTGAGAAAGTGTTGTGACCTACATGACCCCCAAAAACTATGCTGACAATGCTGTCCAATGTTTGAACAAGTATGATTTTAAACATGAACTTGTCTAACATATTAGATTTGAGCTGTTTTAATATGTTTTATTGGTTCATTACAAAGAACTGGTGTATTAAAGACATTGTTTTGATTGACTCATGGTGTTGTTATAAAAAATGTATTTTACTTGTATGATTCAGAGTTGCATTGAATTGGGATGAGAGACCTGTTTTTAGGTGTTCGTGCAATATGAGCACGAACACCTCTTGTTTTTGTTCTGTTTTTTTCTTTTCTTTTTCTTCTCCTTCTTCCACGGAACTCTTCAGCAGCATAACTCAAGATTGAAACTGAATTGAACCTTGAAACTCATCAAATAATTGAACCTCAATATGAAGACGGCACAGTTGTTATTACGTCATGATGACGTCATCAGGTGTCGAATTACAAGGTTTTTAAAGTTGAAAATGACCATTTGCTTTTTGCTGTATCTCAACGAATATGAAAGCTATGATGTTCATAATTGGGCATCTGATAGATCAAGACTGGGGCAATATTTGAAAAGTTAATGCCAAAATCATATGACCTTTTCTTCTGGTCGTACCGGAAGGTCAAAGTTTGCCTTTGTGTTTCTCTTTAAAAAATTGTGTTTCGGGGTTATCTACAGCATAACTCAAGATTGGAATTGAATTGAGCATTGAAACTCAACAGACAACTGAACCTTAATATCAAGACGACACACAGTTGATGATGTCATGATGACGTCATTGGGTATCAAACTTACAGTAAATCAAATTTTAATAATTGAAAAATTCATAACTAATGAACCACAACTTGGATTATTACAATCTAAACATCATCGGATAGGTCGTTAAAAGTTCGACAAACGCTACACAGATCAACCCCCTTGACCCCGACTTCCGGTTCAAATAGGAAGTTGAAAATTCTATAATATATTATCTTATTCATTCCTAAAAGCTACAGGTAATTTCAGCATGATTTTTGTACCAGGTTGTAGAACGTTAAGCCTGCTCAAACTTTTGCACAAAGATGACACCATTTAAATCTTTGTATCTGGTCGAAAAGGGACGTTCAAGCTTAGCTTACCTGTATGTTGCATAGTTGCAGCTTTGTCATTATTTTCCATTAAAAAAAGAGATGTCTTCCTTCGTGCCATACTTCATTCTTTAAGTTGTAAATATAACAAAATTGGTTTTAGTTGCCAAGCCCACAATTTAAAAGTGATTATTACGGTACAACAGAACTTCATTGAGCATTTCATAATTTACTAAAATTGTACAGAAAAAAGAGTTTTGAGACACTTATATGCAGTGGTGCATAACCAGACCTTCCTTTTAAAAAACTTCGGGGGGTGGGGGGGGGAGCTGGTACAGCCATTTTTGTGTGTTAATGAGTCTGGTATACAGAAGTTGGTTTACATAGTGAGTACTGCTTGTGTATCAAAAAGAGTTGTGGGTGCATACACACACCCATGAAGTGGTCATACCTGGAGGAAATGAAGTATTAATTGATCTAGGATTAATACAACTTAGTTAATACAACTTAGTGCTTTTTATTTTTTGTTTTATTCTCAATTTTTTCTTCTATACATTTCTCAGAGTATATGGATCCATGTTTATCGGCGCCATGCAGAAACAATGGTTCATGTATTAGTGGTGGTGATATTCACTTCTGTATGTGCCTGCCAGGCTATCATGGTGATGACTGTTCCGGTGGTAAGTTCAATGTAAAGGATGCTATCACTGCTGAGTAAAACATTATGGTTAGATCCCGAGCATACTTTATGTGAGTGCGGATGTGAGACCAAACTCCAAGTCAAAAATTTGCTATAAAATATGCTTAACTCTTGAAAAACTTTTGGAGTATGGTGTTAAGATGTTGACAATTTGCTTTGTATTCGTGTTTGCTTGAAGTACGAACCAGGCCTATGGACATGAGTTATTTTCATGAGAACTGCTTGTTATAATATTGCTATGTTTCCCCTCAAAAATATATAAGCTTTCCTGTGTAACCCATTTCTGAGTATGTAGCACAGTTACAGAACATAGACCAGTGCAGGTCACCACACGGTAGTGCTGATGAGGAAGTCTACTGCAGGTTTTAGGCCAAGAGCATTATCTTTAACCTGGATATAGCTCATAACAAGCTGATTTTTTTCAGGATAGGTCTAGGAACGTGTCTAGAATGACATACTAAAAGTCCCCAAAAATCCCCCTGGAGCTCTTTCCGAAATCCAAGATGGCGTCCAAAATGGCCGCCATTTTCAAATGTTATCATATGCAACCAGACTAGCTGTAAATACAAATAAAGTGTCTAATTATATGTTTTGAGGCACAAGGAATCCAATAGAATCATTATTTTGAGATTTTAGAACCCATAAGTATCTCATAAAACCAAGATTTTTTAAATATTTACATTACAGTATTCAACTTTAAATGCTGTAAACACAAATCAAATGTCAAAACATAGGTTTTGAGGCACAAGGAATCCAACATAACCATTATTTCGAGAGTTTAGAACTAATAAGTATCTAAAACAAAGATGGCGTTCACAATTGCGTCCAAAATGGCCGCCATTTTTAATTGTACCTTAAATTTGCAAACATACAGAGATGTTTGTTTCTACTTGTGTGAGAGTTATATCTTGTGATCTGTATCCCCACTCTGTATTACCATCCATTCTTGAACAAGGAGATAAGTGCATGCAGTCCAAATGAGATGTGTGTGAAGTGATTCAAAGTTGCTGACCCCAAAGACCTTAAGAACAATCATTTTCCTGGCTAGTGATAGGCAACTCGGAAAATGAGACCCGATGGGCCATAAACCAAACTCGAAGCATTTTTCAGAATTGGGGTTCATAACAAACAAAGATAAATCTTTGGCAATTATTATTTCCACCCAGCTAACCTTTTTCGGGGTAGACCTAGACCTTTAACGAGGTAGCTTTCCTCCACAGAGGAGCACAGTAATTCAAAACCTTCTGGAGTTCATCCCTCTGTCCATATTGCCCCAGCTGTAGCCTGGCTACATCTCCTGTACCTCATGGCCAGCCCATGCATCCACTGTTGGTCACAGAATCAGCACAATCTTTGCACCGAATAGGTCATCCCCCCCAACAGACGCTTCAAACAGTAGTAACGTCGATATTGGGGACTTCGTCCTAGAAGGAGACTTGCTTCCACATCAATGTCCTTGAATTTCTGGCAGTGTACCAGGCACTGAGGCACTTGCACAGAACTGTCACAGGGAACGCTGTTTTAAATTAGAAAACTCAACAGTCGTCGACAACGAACTCCTAGTCATTTCTGCTCGAGATCTGGGCACTTTGGAGAACATTATTTGCTCATGCCTTCCCACAATCTCTCTCCTAGGAGTATTGACAAATATCACATAGGGAACGCTGCGTGATCCTTATAGTCCTATTATGGCCATGCCAGCCCTGGTAGCAGAGTGATCCTCATAGCCCATTCTGGCCATGCCAGCTAGCCCTTGTAGCTGAGTGATCATCATAGCTCCATTCTGGCCATGCCAGCCCTGGTAGCTGAGTGGTCATCATAGCTCCATTCTGGCCATGCCAGCCCTGGTTGCAGAATGATAATGATCCTCATAGCCCCATTTGGCCATGCCATCAGCCCTGATTGCAGAGTGATCCTCATAGCCCAATTCTGGCCATGCCAGCCCTGGTTGCAGAGTGATCCTCATAGCCCCATTTGGCCATGCCAGCCCTGGTTGCAGAGTGATCCTCAGAGCCCCATTTGGCCATGCCAGCCCTGGTTGTAGAGTGATCCTCAGAGCCCCATTCTGGCCATGCCAGCCCTGGTTGCAGAGTGATCCTCAGAGCCCCATTCTGGACATGCCAGCCCTGGTTGCAGAGTGATCCTCATAGCCCCATTTGGCCATGCCAGCCCTGGTTGCAGAGTGATCCTCATAGCCCAATTCTGGCCATGCCAGCCCTGGTTGCAGAGTGATCCTCAGAGCCCCATTCTGGACATGCCAGCCCTGGTTGCAGAGTGATCCTCATAGCCCAATTCTGGCCATGCCAGCCCTGGTTGCAGAGTGATCCTCAGAGCCCCATTCTGGACATGCCAGCCCTGGTTGCAGAGTGATCCTCATAGCCCCATTTGGCCATGCCAGCCCTGGTTGCAGAGTGATCCTCAGAGCCCAATTCTGGACATGCCAGCCCTGGTTGCAGAGTGATCCTCATAGCCCAATTCTGGCCATGCCAGCCCTGGTTGCAGAGTGATCCTCAGAGCCCAATTCTGGACATGCCAGCCCTGGTTGCAGAGTGATCCTCATAGCCCCATTTGGCCATGCCAGCCCTGGTTGCAGAGTGATCCTCAGAGCCCCATTCTGGACATGCCAGCCCTGGTTGCAGAGTGATCCTCATAGCCCAATTCTGGCCATGCCAGCCCTGGTTGCAGAGTGATCCTCAGAGCCCCATTCTGGACATGCCAGCCCTGGTTGCAGAGTGATCCTCATAGCCCAATTCTGGCCATGCCAGCCCTGGTTGCAGAGTGATCCTCAGAGCCCCATTCTGGACATGCCAGCCCTGGTTGCAGAGTGATCCTCATAGCCCCATTTGGCCATGCCAGCCCTGGTTGCAGAGTGATCCTCAGAGCCCAATTCTGGACATGCCAGCCCTGGTTGCAGAGTGATCCTCAGAGCCCAATTCTGGCCATGCCAGCCCTGGTTGCAGAGTGATCCTCAGAGCCCAATTCTGGACATGCCAGCCCTGGTTGCAGAGTGATCCTCATAGCCCAATTCTGGCCATGCCAGCCCTGGTTGCAGAGTGATCCTCAGAGCCCCATTCTGGCCATGCCAGCCCTGGTTGCAGAGTGATCCTCAGAGCCCCAATTCTGGCCATGCCAGCCCTGGTTGCAGAGTGATCCTCAGAGCCCAATTCTGGCCATGCCAGCCCTGGTTGCAGAGTGATCCTCAGAGCCCAATTCTGGACATGCCAGCCCTGGTTGCAGAGTGATCCTCAGAGCCCAATTCTGGACATGCCAGCCCTGGTTGCAGAGTGATCCTCAGAGCCCAATTCTGGCCATGCCAGCCCTGGTTGCAGAGTGATCCTCAGAGCCCCATTCTGGCCATGCCAGCCCTGGTTGCAGAGTGATCCTCAGAGCCCAATTCTGGCCATGCCAGCCCTGGTTGCAGAGTGATCCTCAGAGCCCAATTCTGGACATGCCAGCCCTGGTTGCAGAGTGATCCTCATAGCCCCATTTGGCCATGCCAGCCCTGGTTGCAGAGTGATCCTCAGAGCCCAATTCTGGACATGCCAGCCCTGGTTGCAGAGTGATCCTCATAGCCCAATTCTGGCCATGCCAGCCCTGGTTGCAGAGTGATCCTCAGAGCCCCATTCTGGCCATGCCAGCCCTGGTTGCAGAGTGATCCTCAGAGCCCAATTCTGGACATGCCAGCCCTGGTTGCAGAGTGATCCTCATAGCCCAATTCTGGCCATGCCAGCCCTGGTTGCAGAGTGATCCTCAGAGCCCCATTCTGGACATGCCAGCCCTGATTGCAGAGTGATCCTCATAGCCCCATTCTGGCCATGCCAGCCCTGGTTGCAGAGTGATCCTCATAGCCCAATTCTGGCCATGCCAGCCCTGGTTGCAGAGTGATCCTCAGAGCCCAATTCTGGACATGCCAGCCCTGGTTGCAGAGTGATCCTCATAGCCCCATTTGGCCATGCCAGCCCTGGTTGCAGAATGATCCTCAGAGCCCAATTCTGGCCATGCCAGCCCTGGTTGCAGAGTGATCCTCAGAGCCCCATTCTGGACATGCCAGCCCTGGTTGCAGAGTGATCCTCAGAGCCCCTTTCTGATGGCCACGCCAGCACTGGTTTCACAAATTTGTGCGGCTACTGATCCACCCTCAGAAGTGAACGGATCTACTTTACCAACATCTAAGATTCCAGGGAAAATCCCTCACTTGCCGTGTCGGATGTTGTTGAGCAATCACACAGACTTACAGGCAGGGCTGCATTGCAAAAACAAAATCACATGCAGCCCTCTTTGTTGATAGGCCTACATGTCAAGCACCATCTACCTCACCACCTCCGATCCCTCATCTCGTTAAATTGATCTCTAATTGTGTTAGAACTTTTAGTTTGGGAGAGCGCAAAGGGACCTTACTTTTTACCTTGCCCCACAAAGCACACCTCCTTCTCTCAGTGCTAATCTAATATGTATGTACGTTTAACAGGTATGGGAGACCCTTAAGTAGACTTCCCTGAACCAAAGGTGATTTGAGAGTCCACGAAGTTTAAAACCTCGCCCTCCTGCCCCAAAGAAGGATTGATCCTTGGATGGTTATTTGGCACTCATGCAAAGAGTAGAGGTCGACTGACTGATTGGTACTGATTGGCTCTTGAGTTTTAAACTCACAAAACAATAATTCTATTGGATTCAACGTGCCACAAAACATATGTTTCGACAGTTTATGTGCATTCTTGTATTGTCTGGCTAGAAAGTATGGATAAAATTGAAAATGGCGGCTATTTTTGAAGCCATCTTGGTTTTATTTATAAAAAATGATGAGATCTAAAATCCCAAAACAATTATTCTATTGGATTCCTTGTGCCTCAAAACACTTGTTTCTACAGCATGTCTGGTTGCGGTTGCATGACTATGATAAGATTCCAAAATGGTGGCCATTTTGGACGCCATCTTTGTTTTAGATACTAATGAGTTATAAAATTTCTAAATAATATTTCTATTGGATTCCTTGTGCCTCAAAACATATAATTCGACACTTTCTTTGTATTTATAGCATGTATGGTTGCATATTTATGAAGGTTTGAAAATGGCGGCCTATTTGGACGCCATCTTGGATTTCGGAAAGAGCTCCAGGGGGATTTTGGGTGACTTTTAGTATGTCATTCTAGGCACATTCCTGGACCTATCCTGAAAAATTCAGCTTGTTATGAGCTATATCCAGGTTTTGGCATATATGGTCTAATGCTCTTGGACTATTTTTTGAAGTTTAACAAGCAATCATGGCAATGTTACAATTTGTCAGACTACTTTCCTGTACTTTGAAAGTTCTCTTTCCCCCACCTTGGAGAAACAAAACCACTGTCTACAATTTCAATGAGACATTTTCCAATTCATTTTATGACCCATTCAACAAATAATTAATTTAGGAAATTCTACTGGGTCTTTAAATAGAAAACAAAATTACTATACACCCACATTTTGCATGGACATTTTGCATGGTCTATTTTTTAAGTAAAACAAGGTTTTGCCAATTATTTTCAAAGCATATTTTTCTAAGATTAGTTTATTTAAAAAAAAAAAAAAAAAGGAATATCATACAGAAACTAAACATGTGTGTATCCTGTTGTCATGATTTTGTTTTGCTATGCAAAATGGTGTGTTAATAAAAACAGCTATTACAAACATTTTTTATTTTATAACTTCTCCAGATACAGTTACATCATGTGAAAGTATCACCTGCCAGAATGGAGGGAGCTGTATGGTGTTATTCGGTGAAGCGTACTGTAACTGTGCCGCTGGATGGTATGGACTGAACTGTGAAATCGGTAGGAAACCAGACCCATCATAACTTTTCTATTGAATGGTCATTGTTTGCTCAAGTAATTTTTCCCTGAATTGAAATCATCAAAACCATGTACATTTAAACATTATTTGACATTGGTAGCACTTTCAAATGGTGAATTTGCTCAGTTTGTGATTTTTCTTTTTGGTGTGAATCAAACTAAATAGCTTACAGAAATTGTCAACCTTTGTTAGAGTGAATCCATCTATAGACACCCCTCTGATAGCAAAGTACACTTACACATAAGACAAATGAAAAAGATTCTCTCTTAGTCTTAGTGCTTTTTCAACTCATTTTGATTGTGTGGTCTTGTCAAATAAAATCCGGTCCAGTAAACATTTTGAGCTACAGCCCCTGCAGTCAAGTGGATACTGCCCCTAAATTCTAACCCTGGACCCATATTGAGAATAACAAAATCAGAATGTACCTCAACGTATAAAATCCATGCTGTCATTTCATAAAGGGTTCCACTGCTTGGTGGATCCTCTCTTTTAAATGTAGATCTGTGCATTATAGGAAACTGAACAAAACTCTACGCAAATTTGCAATCACAAAGCTTCTACTTCCCCTTCTAATTCCTTATATTCGGAAGATCTATAAGTTTAAGACATAAAGGCTGATGAGCAATTATAGTTAAGTGTCTGCTGAAAGAAAAGTGTCAGGACCTATATTCAAAACCACATTGTGTTGACTCGGCCACACACTGAGGCCTAATAGTCATGTATTTATTGTACTATTCCTAATTAAGGCTTCCACCAAATCATTTATTCCTTTTCGTTGTATTCTTGCAGCCATTAACCCCTGTGGATCAGCACCATGTTTAAATAGTGGTTCATGCACCTGGATTCACATGTGTGTATCCTGTTGTAATGATTTTGTTTTGTTATGCAAAATGGTGTGTTAATAAAAACAGCTATTACAAATATTTTTATTTATTTATAACTTCTCCAGAATCAGTTACATCATGTGAAAGTATCACCTGCCAGAATGGAGGGAGCTGTAGGGTGTTATTCGGTGAAGCGTACTGTAACTGTGCCGCTGGATGGTATGGACTGAACTGTGAAATCGGTAGGAAACCAGACCCATCATAACTTTTCTATTGAATGGTCATTGTTTGCTCAAGTAATTTTTCCCTGAATTGAAATCATCAAAACCATGTACATTTAAACATTATTTGACATTGGTAGCACTTTCAAATGGTGAATTTGCTCAGTTTGTGATTTTTCTTTTTGGTGTGAATCAAACTAAATACATGTAGCTTACAGAAATTGTCAACCTTTGTTAGAGTGAATCCATCTATAGACACCCCTCTGATAGCAATGTGGTAATTCATTATGTGAAACTTTTACCTAATAAATGTCTTGGAGAGTTTATGTACTCTGATTGGTCAAATACTAGTCACATGGGGGTTCATGACTCATGAGCATGTGATATAAAGTCCAGAGCAAATTTTTATAGAGCTGCTTCAGCAGAAAATCTAACCACTGCTCTTGTTTTCTCTTGATAGCGGATCTTTATAACGAATGCTTAGTGAACAACCCATGTCAGAATGGAGGATCTTGCTACTCTATCCTGGGTTTATTCCAGTGTATCTGTCCAGAAAATTTCTTTGGACAGCACTGCGAGGAGCATGGTGAGTTCAATGTTTCACATTTCTTTCCTACCATGTATTGTTTTATGAAGAATATGAACCCAGGGCTCAAAATTGAGACTGGACCACAGGCCCGAGGCCAGTGATTCTAGCGTCAGGCCAGTAAACTCAGAACTGGACAAGCCTGGTGGTCTTGTGTTTTTTATTTGAATAATAATAGGCTCATTTTGTTATGTTTGTTAAAAAATACTTGACTATGAGTCTGATAAATATCTTTTAATTCTGTTGAGTATCAAAGTACACTTACACATAAGACAAATGAAAAAGATTCTCTCTTAGTCTTAGTGCTTTTTCAACTCATTTTGATTGTGTGGTCTTGTCAAATAAAATCCGGTCCAGTAAACATTTTGAGCTACAGCCCCTGCAGTCAAGTGGATACTGCCCCTAAATTCTAACCCTGGACCCATATTGAGAATAACAAAATCAGAATGTACCTCAACGTATAAAATTCATGCTGTCATTTCATAAAGGGTTCCACTGCTTGGTGGATCCTCTCTTTTAAATGTAGATCTGTGCATTATAGGAAACTGAACAAAACTCTATGCAAATTTGCAATCACAAAGCTTCTACTTCCCCTTCTAATTCCTTATATTCGGAAGATCTATAAGTTTAAGACATAAAGGCTGATGAGCAATTATAGTTAAGTGTCTGCTGAAAGAAAAGTGTCAGGACCTATATTCAAAACCATATTGTGTTGACTCGGCCACACAACTTGAATTTCGGTACGCAAGAATGCTCGACCACGACACGCTACGCTAGTTTGTACGAAGCTTGAGTGTCTTTGACAGTTTTCCCAAACAGATCATGTTATTGCTTTTATTGAAATTATGCTCAAACAATATGTTTTTGAAACTTGACAAATTTAACCATTTTAATGATTGTTTTATCAGTGGCAACAGCTCATGTGTGCGAAAATTGGTATACAAACCCTTGTGAAAATGGGGCAACTTGTGACCGGATTGGCAGTGGCTACATATGCCATTGCAGCCAAGATTGGAATGGCATCAACTGTACCCAATGTAAGTTAACACTTTGTATTGTTATTTGTTTTCATCTTGTGTGTGTTGTTTAATGTGTTTGGGTTTTTTTATAGTTTAGTATCAATATTACACTTATTTATGTACAGAACAACAGTACATAATATAACCGAAGAGTGCATAACAAATATATATGACTACGTTTATGGATCTTTCTTTGGGTGTGGTCCTTCCCTATGGAACTCACTACCCATCAAACTGAGCCCTCTTGCGTATTATCCAAAGAATTAAGATTGAGTCGAAATTAATTATGAAAATCTTGGGTATTAATAAATGGGAAATGCTTTTTTTCTTGGTTTTTTATTTGTTTTGTTACTAAATAAGTTGTCTGATTATGTGATCATATCTTGCTTTTTGATGTGTCTTTATTATCACATTGGTTGTGAAGGTAAATATGAATTATCATACTGCGACTATGAGAAACGGCAGTTCCCATTAATGCAAGTGTTTTGAGTTTGTAAAATCAGAGGAAACTTTCTAAGGCCTACATGTAATAGTCATGTATTTATTGTACTATTCCTAATTAAGGCTTCCACCAAATCATTTATTCCTTTTCGTTGTATTCTTGCAGCCATTAACCCCTGTGGATCAGCACCATGTTTAAATAGTGGTTCATGCACCTGGATTCACTTAAGTGTCTACCAGTGTCAATGCCAATATGGTTTTTACGGAGATCAGTGCGATAAATATATCTTTCAGCTTAATGTTTTTGTATAGTATAATTATTTTAAAAGAGAACAAAATTAAAATTGGCCTTTGTGGTTGAATGGTGTGCCATGAACAATTTGTAGCAAGCAAAATAAAAACTAACATCACCCAGTCATCAGTCAACTTTCTTCTTTTTTTTTAAGGGGAAAAAAGTAGAAGTTATACACAATAAAACCTTCAATGCTTACTAAACTTGTTTAATTTCAACCATCTCCTGACATATTAAACTTTTTCTTAGGGAAATTTAAGATTTACATAAATGGTGCAAAATTGACTAATCGTGGGTAGGCCTAGACCTAGCTTATATTTTCAAAAAGTAAAGAAATCATTTTGAAAGGGGTGTATAAGGCCATCATATTGAACGTATATTCTTCAATAAATTCATAACAAACGATAACATTGTTATTCACTGACTCAGCAACTCCATAGCATTGCATCATCGCAGGGCACCAAAACCTTCATTTCCTTCCATCCCACCCCAGCACCTGTTCTTTGTACATGTGCAAGGGTTATTGACTTCTTTTTTTCCTCTATACGCACACTATCCTGATTGTACATTGCATTGGACCCTTTCCCCTTTCTGTTTCTATCCCCTCCTTCCTTTCACCCCCCTTCCTTTCACCCCCCCCCCCCCTCTTTTTCCATTAAGCACTTATCCTTCCTGGCTCCTTAATTCCCCTACCTTCCCCAACCCCCATTTTCTGTAATGAACTAAACATGACTCCTCTAAAAGTTTCTTTGAAGCTTGATCATAACCCTGTTCCTAGTTGGGCTTGCCTCGTCCATCAAATTATGTTCAGATATACAGCGCCCCTTTTTTTGAAGGTGTAACTATGAGTGCGTAAGAAAACTGATAAGAGGAAGAGTAAACTAGTAAAATGTAATTTGTCTTATTACTCAATAGAAACTGTTCCTCATAAAAGTGAGGAAAAAATCACCAGGAATCATCTCAGATTTCACCCCAGAGAATCTAGAATCAAAAATGTTCCCTCGCCCCTTTAAGTGGGCCCCGGACACCATGTGCACTTTGTGCTCTTGCATTAACTCCTGAATAATCTGCTTCTCAGATAGGCATGACGTAGAAGTGCTTGAAAAAGATAAGATGTACCCTTCCCTTTGTACAGCTACATGTGTAACCCACTGTTTTTCTCACTTTGTCTGACAGTCGACGCTTGTGAAAGTCAACCTTGTCAGCATGGAGGTATGTGCATATTCACTGGTTCTTCTTTCGACTGTTTTTGCCCATCTGACTGGACTGGGTCTACATGTGATATTGGTACGCATCACAATATAATATTTCTCATGTTGATAGTTACAGAAATTGAACAAAGACGCAATGACACAATATTTGCACCTTTGTTCAATTTCTTTATTTCATTTCTTGTTTATGTGGCTCACGGTTTCCCAGACATACGTGTTTGAGTTATTCTTGTTACTCCTCTAAGTTCTCAAATTTTTAAACAAGCAATGATGTAACAAAACAGATTTCAAGGGTGAAACCATAAAAAATGGTAGGAGAGGAGAGGTTCCCATTTTTGATAAACTAGCATTGTACAAGGGTAAAATATGGAGGATAAGATATTTTCATGAACAAGACATTCATTTCAGTGTGTGGGTGAGTACCTACTCACCCACACACTTTTTATAGACATTTTTGGGAACCTTTATATGAGGAATTATAAATTACTATTGGGACATTTCAAGGCATCAAGGCATCAAGGCAATGACCAGCATCAACAGAGGTGATTGCATCTGTTGCCTACATAAAGTAGCAGGCCTGCATTGGGCCTAATGGTTTCACTCCATGCACATGTATGTAAAATGCACTGCCTTACTCTCCATGATTTTTGTTCTTTACTTTACTCGGTCGCCCACAGGCGGGCTCTATGATTTACATATCCCTTTGCATGTTATAGTTGGTCCATGACTGAGGACATCTAACTATTTGCTAAAGCCAATGAAAATTCACAGTTTAATAAATTATTAGACAATTTTTTAAATATGCCTAACAGTTCAAATCTTGAAAAAAAAAAATTGTGTCTGCGATAAACCATTTAAATCACACCATGAATAGAACTTGAGAGCATTTCCTATAAAATACCGTAATTACAGCTTTTCATAGGAGCTGCATTGCTTATGACCTACATTTCTTGAGTGAGTGTTCATTTTCCTAATGATATGGGATTTTCAAATATTTATGAGTACTAAACACGTGAACTTTGTAAGTTTGTTGTGTTCCAAAAGTGTTACCAATGGAAGTTTAATTGTAAACCTTACCTAATTTATCCAAAGCGACAGAGACAGTGTCATGCGATTCTTGGCCCTGCTTTATACTCAGACACGAATAAAACAAGCAGGCAAATTATATTTTGATTGAATGTCACAGCCTCTGAAAACTGTTTTATTATTCTTCTTATTATTATTATGCCAAAACAAAATTGTGAAGGTTGCCGAAAAAGTAATGGCTAACCAGTCACACGCTTAAAAGAGCTTGGGATACACTTGACCCCCATTGTTTGGCCATTACCTGGCTTCTTCTATACCAATGTACACCACAAAAAATTTGGCCATTACCTGGCTTCTTCTATCACAATGTACAAGTGCCACAACCACAACAAATTTGGCCATTACCTGGCTTCTTCTATCACAATGTACAAGTGCCACAACCACAATAAATTTGGCCATTACCTGGCTTCTTCTATACCAATGTACACGTGACACAACAACAACAAATTTGGCCATTACCTGGCTTCTTCTATACCAATGTACACGTGACACAACCATTAATGGGCACCACGCCCATATTACTTATTTGGCAAACAAATTTTATCTGCGTGCACACCTGACTCCAATCACGTGGGCACACAGGCAGAATGCAATGAAACAATTATTGAAACTAGTCATACCTTATACAATGAGGTTAACCCATCAATCAATTAAGTTGTGAAATTCCACCTTGAGACATGCGGTCGGAATTAACCTCTGGGGAACCTCAGAGCGCTAACACAACTTATTGTTACAATACTTTATCTTAATATGAAGAAGGGGCGTGTAAGTTCCTTGAACAAGGTGTACAAAGTTAAAGAAATATTTTGACAAAGTACATTTACTTGCAACTATAACCCCAAAACCCGAAAAACTGTGTGAATCCCGTCAACAACAAAAAAAACAAAAAAAAAAAACAAAAATGACAAGTATACCTAGGTCACTGACAAGACCTTAGGGCGGGAGTGGAGGGAAATTAATAAAATTGTGTGATCACAAAATTAACAGGGTCCGTTCACTTTGACAGGCAGTGACAAAGTGACTTTGACATGATAGCTTATCCCGCGCTAATAAACGCGTCCCCAACAACGCAAGGTAAACAATAAAATTAATTGGCTAATGTCATATTTAACACCCTATTGGCTAATCGTCAACCCAAACACATTTATGCACAGAGGACTGTAAAACAAAGCAACGTAAACAATTTGCCCACGGAAACAAATTACCTAAGTTACTCAACATTAATGCACAGCACCCGGTCGCGCATCCCTGCCCATACTGGAAATACCCCTTAGGCTTGTACAATTTTAACCGCACTGGGGCAGCACACGTCCCGTGTGGGGGAGCTAGCAACAGACACCCGTTCGCCCTGTGTATAAAGCATTTTATCATTGAAGGATAAAATGTGATAATGGCGGATCGTGTGTGTCTTGGTCATCAAGCATAATCTACTGTGCGTGTAATTATGATTACACTGGAGTACATTGTGAAACAGGTATGGATGATGAACACGGCAAATAGCCTATTTAGAGGGGGGTAACATCTTAAACCTAATTGCTGCAAAATCCCCAGATTTTCCATACATTTGATTTGCATGATCATACCAGCTAATAACCGAGTAGAGCAAACTAGGCCCAGTAGTGAAACAACTGCTCGTATTAATTGGTGCGAGGGGTTCTTGTGGACAAGTCATTAAATGTCTGTCACAGTGATATTGACACGACACTCTCATAATATTTCCCGATACTGCTGCTCTTCTAGAGACTATTGCTCTCACGACTTGTCACATTCGTAGAGTCGGCAGCCAGCAACTTCGCGCGAGAGTAGTGATCTCGGGAGAGCAGTCTGTATTTACGCTACCATCACGACTCGACAGTCACCGCGACAAACATTAACAACTTGTCCACAAGTCTAGGTTCACCATAGTGAAATTGGTTATTATTGCATTCAACATTATTTGTGCTACATTGATACTGTGCCACCTAGAAGGTGGTGATATGTTATTCGTTATTCCAAAAAGATGAGTAGAATATGAACAAAAATGTAGTGCTTCTGCGTCCCCTTTTCAATGAGGCGCAATGCACACTATTATTTTACATGTTCTATGAGTGGGTGTTTGGGATAATAAATTGATCTTCAGGAAAGCTTACAAACAATAAAAAGAATATTTCAAATTATTTTGTTTTCCTTTTTAAGTTTTCATTGGGTCCAACCTCATTGGGATCTTGTGATTGTTTGTGATGGTTTACAATATCAATATTTGAAATTTCTGATGCAGCAAAAGCAAACTTATCCAAGGTGTATTAACCTAATTTGTAGGCTTCATGATGAATGTTCGGTTTGGGTTTTTGATAGTGGATTCTGATCGCATTAGCTTGAAATTTAAAATGTGATTACTTTCATATAGACTGTGCAAGTCTTGCGCGTATTCAAACATTGAACCCATTAAAGTGCTCAAGTTTGTTGACTTCACGCGTTGAAGTCTTGTACGTGGGACCAAAGTGGTCCAAACAAATGTTTGAATAATGCTGGAGACCTGAATAGTCTATTATTTTGGAAACTTTGGTACACACTCATAATACATGTATGTGACCTAAATTTATTGCACTTTTCACTTCAGCTATATCAGACCCATGTGATAACATAGAGTGTTTGAATGGAGGCTATTGCACACCCTATGGGAGGGAAGGACATTGCAGTTGTAATGATGGTTGGATTGGACTGAGATGTGAAACAGGTAATAAAATCTCTAAAATAAAATATAAAAATGAGTTTTGTTTTCTTAAAACTTAAAGCGCTCTTGTGGAACCTAGGCAGCCTTAAGATGTAGAGTTATAAACAGATTAATCAGAAAGTGTTCACAAACAAATTAATGTTAACTTCATACATTGTGATGGTCCTAACCTTATATAAATTACTAGGTCTGCAACACTTGATATTTTGTTTGTCAGTTATGAAAACAATCCCCCCCCTTGCAAATAACATGTTCTATTTTCTCAATAAGTTTTCGTACAATTTTGTTTTAATTAAAATCTTTGATTTACCTCATCTTGATATGCTAATTTTACCATAAGAGCATAAACTGTAAATTCATATTTCAATTCAATTTTTCAATTTCAATTCAATTTTATTAATTTCATCACAGTTTACAAGTAAAAAGTGAAAATTGTTTTCCCTGTGTGCACTAAAAACATTCAAATTCAATACTGATTACAAAAACAATTTCATTAAAAAAACTAAAAAAATAATAAAAAAACAAGAAACTAATTACAAAAATTAGTTTTAAACAATTAAAAGGTTTATACTTTAAAAAGAGAGAAACATTATCCAAAGCTTACCATCACTGATTAAAAAGAAAAAACTAAAATTAAGTTACCTTATGAAAAGTGAGTTAAAAAGATGAATAGCACTGGGTAAAAAAGATAGTCTGAACCGGTTTGTACGAGTAGAAAGAGAACGGTACCTTCCTGATGGGAGAATGTGAATGAATGAGTGAAGTGGATGAGTTGGATCTTGGGTTATAACTTTTAATTTAGTAACATACTGTTTGTCTAGGATTTCTTTCATGTGTTTTACTTCAAAACCTATTATCTTGCTGGCAACCTTGGTGATACGATCAATTTTCTTCTGATTTTTCACGGTTAGATTATTAAACCAAACAATACAGCTAAAAGTAATGACAGACTGAATAATACTTTGGTAAAACAAGTGTAAAATTGAATCACGGACATTGAAAGACCGTAGTTTCCTTAGAAAATAAAGCCTCTGATTTGCCTTGGCACACATTCTTTGAGTATTTTTGTTCCAATCCAGTTTGTTGTCTATGACTGTGCCAAGATATTTATATTCACTGACAATTTCTACTTTGTCGTTCTTTATACTAACCGGGTGAATACTTTGTCGGATCTTACGAAAATCTAAAACTAGTTCTTTGGTTTTGGTTACATTCAATGTGAGAAAATTGTCATTACACCACTGGACAAAGCGATCTATTTCGTGTCTGTAATTTATCTCATTGTTTTTGAGGATCAGACCAGTCAACAAGGAAGTATCATCAGCATACTTAACAACAGAGCAAGATCCACTGTTACTATGATAGTCACTGGTATACAGAGTAAAGAGGACTGGTGATAGGACACAACCCTGTGGCACTCCAGTATTTGTGAAGATTGAATTAGAGAATGAATTACTGATCTTAACACGTTGGGGTCTAGCTCTCATAAAATCACTGATCCACAGGCACAAGTGTGGATTGACATTCATGTTTTGTAGCTTCTGTACCAACTTATGTGGTTGCAGTGTATTGAAGGCTGATGAGAAATCAAAAAATAGTGTTCTAACATAAGTTTTAGGTTGATCAAGATGACTCTGGATATTGTGTAGAAGTGTGGTTATACAGCATCATCTACCCCTCGCTTTGTACAATATGCAAACTGGCAAGGATCGGCAAAAATCTTGGTATGTGTCAGGAGAAGTTCTTTCACAATGCTCTCAAAACATTTCATTACAATGGCGGTAAGAGCTACTGGCCGATAATCATTTAATGCTGAAGGTTTGGCTATTTTGGGAATGGGGACAACATTTGACGATTTCCATAGCTTTGGAATGTGATGTGCATCAAGTGACCGTTGGAACATTCCTCGAAAAACAGGTGACAGTTCTTTATAGCACATTTTTAGGATCTTTCCAGAGATCCTATCTGGGCCCTTTGCTTTGTTGGCTTTTAATTTCTTCAATGCGTTTTCAACGGTTTGCAAGTTGAGTTGGATTGCATTTTCTGTGCTTGCATTAGTTTCCAAAGTTCTGCAGATGTCAGTATTAATATCGCTAAAATCAGCAACGTCAAAGCGACCAAAGAAAACATTCAGCTCGTTTGCAAAATCGCGCGGTTCTCTGGTGCAATGTTAATTTTCCTGTTCTTTAGACCACAACCTGTTATGGTTTTTAGACCCTGCCAAGCCTTTTTGGGGTCCTTTAAGCTAAAATTGTCCTCTATTTGTTTTCCATATTTGCGTTTATCGTGTTTAATCAGTTTGGTGATTTCACGTTGAATCTTCCGTTTTTCTTGCACATCGTTATTTTCAACGGCTAATATTTTCTTTTTTAAGAGGTTACGTATCTCCTTTGTTATCCATGGCTTATTGTTGGGATAGAATTTTCGTTCTATTTCTGGAACAGTCAGATCTTCACAAAAATTGATATACGCACTGACAGTCTCAGTAGCATCGTCGATTTCATTAGAGTCCATAAACACGTCCCAGTCAGTACATTCTAAACATGCTCTCAAAGTGTTGGTGTTTTCATTTGTCCATTTTTTTAATTTGATGACGGAGGGCTTCTTTTGTTTAAGTTTTTGTTTGTATTTGGGCATCAGATGCACCATATCGTGATCAGACGCTCCAAGTCCTGCCTTCTTATAGGCTTTATAGCCATCTGCAACGTTGCCATAGCATTTATCCAGTGTCCTATTTCCCCTCGTAGGAATGTTCACATATTGATGGTAGTGTGGAAGGGTGCACTCCAATTGACAATTATTGAAATCTCCTAGTATGAGTTTCAAAGAGTCTGGCGATTTTAATTCAAGGTCTTGCGTAATCTCAGCAATTTTAGAAGAGGCAATGTTAACGTCAGCTTTAGGCTGAATGTAGACAACGGTAATGAATATTTGATTGAACTCTATGGGAAGGTAAAATGGACGCAGTGAAATCGTGAGTAACTCGATGTCCTGTGAACAAATTTTTTATTTAACTTTAACATCCGTGCACCATCTCTTGTTGACATAGGCACAAACTCCACCTCCAGTAACTTTATTTGAATTTAAAGTCCTGTCCATTCTTTCGCATGCAAAACCATCGATTTCTGTTGTGTATGGACTGTCTGTACTCTTAAACCATGTCTCACTGAAACACATCAGGCAACTGTCTCTATATTCATACTGGTAGTCAGTGCAGGCCTTTAACTCATCCATTTTGTTTCGAAGTGATTGCGAATTACCTGTGATTATTGAAGGAAGTGGCGGACGAAACTTTCGGCGTCGGAGTCGGAGGCGAATTCCTCCCTTTTTTCCCCTTTTCCGTTGCTTTGTTTTAAGCTCTATTGGAATGTCAATGTTAGGTGGGGCACTGGTCACTGGCCGAAGCTGCAGTAATTCCTGTCGGTTGTACACGATGGGAAATGGCCGTTCATGTTTCTGTCCCCTCTACAGAAGTACCTGATCCATGTGACACTTATTATTGCTTCAATAGTGGATCTTGTTACTCCTATCTTGATGATGCATATTGTAGTTGTGTAAATGGATGGACTGGAGATCGATGTGAAACGGGTATGTCAAAAGTTTCAGCCTTTGTCGAATAAACCAGCCGAACAGACAGAAAATAAACATTTAGATGACCTACTACATGATCTGAGAAAGTGTTGTGACCTACATGACCCCCAAAAACTATGCTGACAATGCTGTCCAATGTTTGAACAAGTATGATTTTAAACATGAACTTGTCTAACATATTAGATTTGAGCTGTTTTAATATGTTTTATTGGTTCATTACAAAGAACTGGTGTATTAAAGACATTGTTTTGATTGACTCATGGTGTTGTTATAAAAAATGTATTTTACTTGTATGATTCAGAGTTGCATTGAATTGGGATGAGAGACCTGTTTTTAGGTGTTCGTGCAATATGAGCACGAACACCTCTTGTTTTTGTTCTGTTTTTTTCTTTTCTTTTTCTTCTCCTTCTTCCACGGAACTCTTCAGCAGCATAACTCAAGATTGAAACTGAATTGAACCTTGAAACTCATCAAATAATTGAACCTCAATATGAAGACGGCACAGTTGTTATTACGTCATGATGACGTCATCAGGTGTCGAATTACAAGGTTTTTAAAGTTGAAAATGACCATTTGCTTTTTGCTGTATCTCAACGAATATGAAAGCTATGATGTTCATAATTGGGCATCTGATAGATCAAGACTGGGGCAATATTTGAAAAGTTAATGCCAAAATCATATGACCTTTTCTTCTGGTCGTACCGGAAGGTCAAAGTTTGCCTTTGTGTTTCTCTTTAAAAAATTGTGTTTCGGGGTTATCTACAGCATAACTCAAGATTGGAATTGAATTGAGCATTGAAACTCAACAGACAACTGAACCTTAATATCAAGACGACACACAGTTGATGATGTCATGATGACGTCATTGGGTATCAAACTTACAGTAAATCAAATTTTAATAATTGAAAAATTCATAACTAATGAACCACAACTTGGATTATTACAATCTAAACATCATCGGATAGGTCGTTAAAAGTTCGACAAACGCTACACAGATCAACCCCCTTGACCCCGACTTCCGGTTCAAATAGGAAGTTGAAAATTCTATAATATATTATCTTATTCATTCCTAAAAGCTACAGGTAATTTCAGCATGATTTTTGTACCAGGTTGTAGAACGTTAAGCCTGCTCAAACTTTTGCACAAAGATGACACCATTTAAATCTTTGTATCTGGTCGAAAAGGGACGTTCAAGCTTAGCTTACCTGTATGTTGCATAGTTGCAGCTTTGTCATTATTTTCCATTAAAAAAAGAGATGTCTTCCTTCGTGCCATACTTCATTCTTTAAGTTGTAAATATAACAAAATTGGTTTTAGTTGCCAAGCCCACAATTTAAAAGTGATTATTACGGTACAACAGAACTTCATTGAGCATTTCATAATTTACTAAAATTGTACAGAAAAAAGAGTTTTGAGACACTTATATGCAGTGGTGCATAACCAGACCTTCCTTTTAAAAAACTTCGGGGGGTGGGGGGGGGAGCTGGTACAGCCATTTTTGTGTGTTAATGAGTCTGGTATACAGAAGTTGGTTTACATAGTGAGTACTGCTTGTGTATCAAAAAGAGTTGTGGGTGCATACACACACCCATGAAGTGGTCATACCTGGAGGAAATGAAGTATTAATTGATCTAGGATTAATACAACTTAGTTAATACAACTTAGTGCTTTTTATTTTTTGTTTTATTCTCAATTTTGTCTTCTATACATTTCTCAGAGTATATGGATCCATGTTTATCGGCGCCATGCAGAAACAATGGTTCATGTATTAGTGGTGGTGATATTCACTTCTGTATGTGCCTGCCAGGCTATCATGGTGATGACTGTTCCGGTGGTAAGTTCAATGTAAAGGATGCTATCACTGCTGAGTAAAACATTATGGTTAGATCCCGAGCATACTTTATGTGAGTGCGGATGTGAGACCAAACTCCAAGTCAAAAATTTGCTATAAAATATGCTTAACTCTTGAAAAACTTTTGGAGTATGGTGTTAAGATGTTGACAATTTGCTTTGTATTCGTGTTTGCTTGAAGTACGAACCAGGCCTATGGACATGAGTTATTTTCATGAGAACTGCTTGTTATAATATTGCTATGTTTCCCCTCAAAAATATATAAGCTTTCCTGTGTAACCCATTTCTGAGTATGTAGCACAGTTACAGAACATAGACCAGTGCAGGTCACCACACGGTAGTGCTGATGAGGAAGTCTACTGCAGGTTTTAGGCCAAGAGCATTATCTTTAACCTGGATATAGCTCATAACAAGCTGATTTTTTTCAGGATAGGTCTAGGAACGTGTCTAGAATGACATACTAAAAGTCCCCAAAAATCCCCCTGGAGCTCTTTCCGAAATCCAAGATGGCGTCCAAAATGGCCGCCATTTTCAAATGTTATCATATGCAACCAGACTAGCTGTAAATACAAATAAAGTGTCTAATTATATGTTTTGAGGCACAAGGAATCCAATAGAATCATTATTTTGAGATTTTAGAACCCATAAGTATCTCATAAAACCAAGATTTTTTAAATATTTACATTACAGTATTCAACTTTAAATGCTGTAAACACAAATCAAATGTCAAAACATAGGTTTTGAGGCACAAGGAATCCAACATAACCATTATTTCGAGAGTTTAGAACTAATAAGTATCTAAAACAAAGATGGCGTTCACAATTGCGTCCAAAATGGCCGCCATTTTTAATTGTACCTTAAATTTGCAAACATACAGAGATGTTTGTTTCTACTTGTGTGAGAGTTATATCTTGTGATCTGTATCCCCACTCTGTATTACCATCCATTCTTGAACAAGGAGATAAGTGCATGCAGTCCAAATGAGATGTGTGTGAAGTGATTCAAAGTTGCTGACCCCAAAGACCTTAAGAACAATCATTTTCCTGGCTAGTGATAGGCAACTCGGAAAATGAGACCCGATGGGCCATAAACCAAACTCGAAGCATTTTTCAGAATTGGGGTTCATAACAAACAAAGATAAATCTTTGGCAATTATTATTTCCACCCAGCTAACCTTTTTCGGGGTAGACCTAGACCTTTAACGAGGTAGCTTTCCTCCACAGAGGAGCACAGTAATTCAAAACCTTCTGGAGTTCATCCCTCTGTCCATATTGCCCCAGCTGTAGCCTGGCTACATCTCCTGTACCTCATGGCCAGCCCATGCATCCACTGTTGGTCACAGAATCAGCACAATCTTTGCACCGAATAGGTCATCCCCCCCAACAGACGCTTCAAACAGTAGTAACGTCGATATTGGGGACTTCGTCCTAGAAGGAGACTTGCTTCCACATCAATGTCCTTGAATTTCTGGCAGTGTACCAGGCACTGAGGCACTTGCACAGAACTGTCACAGGGAACGCTGTTTTAAATTAGAAAACTCAACAGTCGTCGACAACGAACTCCTAGTCATTTCTGCTCGAGATCTGGGCACTTTGGAGAACATTATTTGCTCATGCCTTCCCACAATCTCTCTCCTAGGAGTATTGACAAATATCACATAGGGAACGCTGCGTGATCCTTATAGTCCTATTATGGCCATGCCAGCCCTGGTAGCAGAGTGATCCTCATAGCCCATTCTGGCCATGCCAGCTAGCCCTTGTAGCTGAGTGATCATCATAGCTCCATTCTGGCCATGCCAGCCCTGGTAGCTGAGTGGTCATCATAGCTCCATTCTGGCCATGCCAGCCCTGGTTGCAGAATGATAATGATCCTCATAGCCCCATTTGGCCATGCCATCAGCCCTGATTGCAGAGTGATCCTCATAGCCCAATTCTGGCCATGCCAGCCCTGGTTGCAGAGTGATCCTCATAGCCCCATTTGGCCATGCCAGCCCTGGTTGCAGAGTGATCCTCAGAGCCCCATTTGGCCATGCCAGCCCTGGTTGTAGAGTGATCCTCAGAGCCCCATTCTGGCCATGCCAGCCCTGGTTGCAGAGTGATCCTCAGAGCCCCATTCTGGACATGCCAGCCCTGGTTGCAGAGTGATCCTCATAGCCCCATTTGGCCATGCCAGCCCTGGTTGCAGAGTGATCCTCATAGCCCAATTCTGGCCATGCCAGCCCTGGTTGCAGAGTGATCCTCAGAGCCCCATTCTGGACATGCCAGCCCTGGTTGCAGAGTGATCCTCATAGCCCAATTCTGGCCATGCCAGCCCTGGTTGCAGAGTGATCCTCAGAGCCCCATTCTGGACATGCCAGCCCTGGTTGCAGAGTGATCCTCATAGCCCCATTTGGCCATGCCAGCCCTGGTTGCAGAGTGATCCTCAGAGCCCAATTCTGGACATGCCAGCCCTGGTTGCAGAGTGATCCTCAGAGCCCAATTCTGGCCATGCCAGCCCTGGTTGCAGAGTGATCCTCAGAGCCCCATTCTGGACATGCCAGCCCTGGTTACAGAGTGATCCTCATAGCCCCATTCTGGCCACGCCAGCCCTGGTTGCAGAGTGATCCTCAGAGCCCAATTCTGGACATGCCAGCCCTGGTTGCAGAGTGATCCTCATAGCCCAATTCTGGCCATGCCAGCCCTGGTTGCAGAGTGATCCTCAGAGCCCAATTCTGGACATGCCAGCCCTGGTTGCAGAGTGATCCTCATAGCCCCATTTGGCCATGCCAGCCCTGGTTGCAGAGTGATCCTCAGAGCCCAATTCTGGACATGCCAGCCCTGGTTGCAGAGTGATCCTCATAGCCCAATTCTGGCCATGCCAGCCCTGGTTGCAGAGTGATCCTCAGAGCCCAATTCTGGACATGCCAGCCCTGGTTGCAGAGTGATCCTCATAGCCCCATTTGGCCATGCCAGCCCTGGTTGCAGAGTGATCCTCAGAGCCCCATTCTGGACATGCCAGCCCTGGTTGCAGAGTGATCCTCATAGCCCAATTCTGGCCATGCCAGCCCTGGTTGCAGAGTGATCCTCAGAGCCCCATTCTGGACATGCCAGCCCTGGTTGCAGAGTGATCCTCATAGCCCAATTCTGGCCATGCCAGCCCCGGTTGCAGAGTGATCCTCAGAGCCCCATTCTGGACATGCCAGCCCTGGTTGCAGAGTGATCCTCATAGCCCCATTTGGCCATGCCAGCCCTGGTTGCAGAGTGATCCTCAGAGCCCAATTCTGGACATGCCAGCCCTGGTTGCAGAGTGATCCTCAGAGCCCAATTCTGGCCATGCCAGCCCTGGTTGCAGAGTGATCCTCAGAGCCCAATTCTGGACATGCCAGCCCTGGTTGCAGAGTGATCCTCATAGCCCAATTCTGGCCATGCCAGCCCTGGTTGCAGAGTGATCCTCAGAGCCCCATTCTGGCCATGCCAGCCCTGGTTGCAGAGTGATCCTCAGAGCCCCAATTCTGGCCATGCCAGCCCTGGTTGCAGAGTGATCCTCAGAGCCCAATTCTGGCCATGCCAGCCCTGGTTGCAGAGTGATCCTCAGAGCCCAATTCTGGACATGCCAGCCCTGGTTGCAGAGTGATCCTCAGAGCCCAATTCTGGACATGCCAGCCCTGGTTGCAGAGTGATCCTCAGAGCCCAATTCTGGCCATGCCAGCCCTGGTTGCAGAGTGATCCTCAGAGCCCCATTCTGGCCATGCCAGCCCTGGTTGCAGAGTGATCCTCAGAGCCCAATTCTGGCCATGCCAGCCCTGGTTGCAGAGTGATCCTCAGAGCCCAATTCTGGACATGCCAGCCCTGGTTGCAGAGTGATCCTCATAGCCCCATTTGGCCATGCCAGCCCTGGTTGCAGAGTGATCCTCAGAGCCCAATTCTGGACATGCCAGCCCTGGTTGCAGAGTGATCCTCATAGCCCAATTCTGGCCATGCCAGCCCTGGTTGCAGAGTGATCCTCAGAGCCCCATTCTGGCCATGCCAGCCCTGGTTGCAGAGTGATCCTCAGAGCCCAATTCTGGACATGCCAGCCCTGGTTGCAGAGTGATCCTCATAGCCCAATTCTGGCCATGCCAGCCCTGGTTGCAGAGTGATCCTCAGAGCCCCATTCTGGACATGCCAGCCCTGATTGCAGAGTGATCCTCATAGCCCCATTCTGGCCATGCCAGCCCTGGTTGCAGAGTGATCCTCATAGCCCAATTCTGGCCATGCCAGCCCTGGTTGCAGAGTGATCCTCAGAGCCCAATTCTGGACATGCCAGCCCTGGTTGCAGAGTGATCCTCATAGCCCCATTTGGCCATGCCAGCCCTGGTTGCAGAGTGATCCTCAGAGCCCCATTCTGGACATGCCAGCCCTGGTTGCAGAGTGATCCTCAGAGCCCCTTTCTGATGGCCACGCCAGCACTGGTTTCACAAATTTGTGCGGCTACTGATCCACCCTCAGAAGTGAACGGATCTACTTTACCAACATCTAAGATTCCAGGGAAAATCCCTCACTTGCCGTGTCGGATGTTGTTGAGCAATCACACAGACTTACAGGCAGGGCTGCATTGCAAAAACAAAATCACATGCAGCCCTCTTTGTTGATAGGCCTACATGTCAAGCACCATCTACCTCACCACCTCCGATCCCTCATCTCGTTAAATTTATCTCTAATTGTGTTAGAACTTTTAGTTTGGGAGAGCGCAAAGGGACCTTACTTTTTACCTTGCCCCACAAAGCACACCTCCTTCTCTCAGTGCTAATCTAATATGTATGTACGTTTAACAGATATGGGAGACCCTTAAGTAGACTTCCCTGAACCAAAGGTGATTTGAGAGTCCACGAAGTTTAAAACCTCGCCCTCCTGCCCCAAAGAAGGATTGATCCTTGGATGGTTATTTGGCACTCATGCAAAGAGTAGAGGTCGACTGACTGATTGGTACTGATTGGCTCTTGAGTTTTAAACTCACAAAACAATAATTCTATTGGATTCAACGTGCCACAAAACATATGTTTCGACAGTTTATGTGCATTCTTGTATTGTCTGGCTAGAAAGTATGGATAAAATTGAAAATGGCGGCTATTTTTGAAGCCATCTTGGTTTTATTTATAAAAAATGATGAGATCTAAAATCCCAAAACAATTATTCTATTGGATTCCTTGTGCCTCAAAACACTTGTTTCTACAGCATGTCTGGTTGCGGTTGCATGACTATGATAAGATTCCAAAATGGTGGCCATTTTGGACGCCATCTTTGTTTTAGATACTAATGAGTTATAAAATTTCTAAATAATATTTCTATTGGATTCCTTGTGCCTCAAAACATATAATTCGACACTTTCTTTGTATTTATAGCATGTATGGTTGCATATTTATGAAGGTTTGAAAATGGCGGCCTATTTGGACGCCATCTTGGATTTCGGAAAGAGCTCCAGGGGGATTTTGGGTGACTTTTAGTATGTCATTCTAGGCACATTCCTGGACCTATCCTGAAAAATTCAGCTTGTTATGAGCTATATCCAGGTTTTGGCATATATGGTCTAATGCTCTTGGACTATTTTTTGAAGTTTAACAAGCAATCATGGCAATGTTACAATTTGTCAGACTACTTTCCTGTACTTTGAAAGTTCTCTTTCCCCCACCTTGGAGAAACAAAACCACTGTCTACAATTTCAATGAGACATTTTCCAATTCATTTTATGACCCATTCAACAAATAATTAATTTAGGAAATTCTACTGGGTCTTTAAATAGAAAACAAAATTACTATACACCCACATTTTGCATGGACATTTTGCATGGTCTATTTTTTAAGTAAAACAAGGTTTTGCCAATTATTTTCAAAGCATATTTTTCTAAGATTAGTTTATTTAAAAAAAAAAAAAAAAAGGAATATCATACAGAAACTAAACATGTGTGTATCCTGTTGTCATGATTTTGTTTTGCTATGCAAAATGGTGTGTTAATAAAAACAGCTATTACAAACATTTTTTATTTTATAACTTCTCCAGATACAGTTACATCATGTGAAAGTATCACCTGCCAGAATGGAGGGAGCTGTATGGTGTTATTCGGTGAAGCGTACTGTAACTGTGCCGCTGGATGGTATGGACTGAACTGTGAAATCGGTAGGAAACCAGACCCATCATAACTTTTCTATTGAATGGTCATTGTTTGCTCAAGTAATTTTTCCCTGAATTGAAATCATCAAAACCATGTACATTTAAACATTATTTGACATTGGTAGCACTTTCAAATGGTGAATTTGCTCAGTTTGTGATTTTTCTTTTTGGTGTGAATCAAACTAAATACATGTAGCTTACAGAAATTGTCAACCTTTGTTAGAGTGAATCCATCTATAGACACCCCTCTGATAGCAATGTGGTAATTCATTATGTGAAACTTTTACCTAATAAATGTCTTGGAGAGTTTATGTACTCTGATTGGTCAAATACTAGTCACATGGGGGTTCATGACTCATGAGCATGTGATATAAAGTCCAGAGCAAATTTTTATAGAGCTGCTTCAGCAGAAAATCTAACCACTGCTCTTGTTTTCTCTTGATAGCGGATCTTTATAACGAATGCTTAGTGAACAACCCATGTCAGAATGGAGGATCTTGCTACTCTATCCTGGGTTTATTCCAGTGTATCTGTCCAGAAAATTTCTTTGGACAGCACTGCGAGGAGCATGGTGAGTTCAATGTTTCACATTTCTTTCCTACCATGTATTGTTTTATGAAGAATATGAACCCAGGGCTCAAAATTGAGACTGGACCACAGGCCCGAGGCCAGTGATTCTAGCGTCAGGCCAGTAAACTCAGAACTGGACAAGCCTGGTGGTCTTGTGTTTTTTATTTGAATAATAATAGGCTCATTTTGTTATGTTTGTTAAAAAATACTTGACTATGAGTCTGATAAATATCTTTTAATTCTGTTGAGTATCAAAGTACACTTACACATAAGACAAATGAAAAAGATTCTCTCTTAGTCTTAGTGCTTTTTCAACTCATTTTGATTGTGTGGTCTTGTCAAATAAAATCCGGTCCAGTAAACATTTTGAGCTACAGCCCCTGCAGTCAAGTGGATACTGCCCCTAAATTCTAACCCTGGACCCATATTGAGAATAACAAAATCAGAATGTACCTCAACGTATAAAATTCATGCTGTCATTTCATAAAGGGTTCCACTGCTTGGTGGATCCTCTCTTTTAAATGTAGATCTGTGCATTATAGGAAACTGAACAAAACTCTATGCAAATTTGCAATCACAAAGCTTCTACTTCCCCTTCTAATTCCTTATATTCGGAAGATCTATAAGTTTAAGACATAAAGGCTGATGAGCAATTATAGTTAAGTGTCTGCTGAAAGAAAAGTGTCAGGACCTATATTCAAAACCACATTGTGTTGACTCGGCCACACAACTTGAATTTCGGTACGCAAGAATGCTCGACCACGACACGCTACGCTAGTTTGTACGAAGCTTGAGTGTCTTTGACAGTTTTCCCAAACAGATCATGTTATTGCTTTTATTGAAATTATGCTCAAACAATATGTTTTTGAAACTTGACAAATTTAACCATTTTAATGATTGTTTTATCAGTGGCAACAGCTCATGTGTGCGAAAATTGGTATACAAACCCTTGTGAAAATGGGGCAACTTGTGACCGGATTGGCAGTGGCTACATATGCCATTGCAGCCAAGATTGGAATGGCATCAACTGTACCCAATGTAAGTTAACACTTTGTATTGTTATTTGTTTTCATCTTGTGTGTGTTGTTTAATGTGTTTGGGTTTTTTTATAGTTTAGTATCAATATTACACTTATTTATGTACAGAACAACAGTACATAATATAACCGAAGAGTGCATAACAAATATATATGACTACGTTTATGGATCTTTCTTTGGGTGTGGTCCTTCCCTATGGAACTCACTACCCATCAAACTGAGCCCTCTTGCGTATTATCCAAAGAATTAAGATTGAGTCGAAATTAATTATGAAAATCTTGGGTATTAATAAATGGGAAATGCTTTTTTTCTTGGTTTTTTATTTGTTTTGTTACTAAATAAGTTGTCTGATTATGTGATCATATCTTGCTTTTTGATGTGTCTTTATTATCACATTGGTTGTGAAGGTAAATATGAATTATCATACTGCGACTATGAGAAACGGCAGTTCCCATTAATGCAAGTGTTTTGAGTTTGTAAAATCAGAGGAAACTTTCTAAGGCCTACATGTAATAGTCATGTATTTATTGTACTATTCCTAATTAAGGCTTCCACCAAATCATTTATTCCTTTTCGTTGTATTCTTGCAGCCATTAACCCCTGTGGATCAGCACCATGTTTAAATAGTGGTTCATGCACCTGGATTCACTTAAGTGTCTACCAGTGTCAATGCCAATATGGTTTTTACGGAGATCAGTGCGATAAATATATCTTTCAGCTTAATGTTTTTGTATAGTATAATTATTTTAAAAGAGAACAAAATTAAAATTGGCCTTTGTGGTTGAATGGTGTGCCATGAACAATTTGTAGCAAGCAAAATAAAAACTAACATCACCCAGTCATCAGTCAACTTTCTTCTTTTTTTTTAAGGGGAAAAAAGTAGAAGTTATACACAATAAAACCTTCAATGCTTACTAAACTTGTTTAATTTCAACCATCTCCTGACATATTAAACTTTTTCTTAGGGAAATTTAAGATTTACATAAATGGTGCAAAATTGACTAATCGTGGGTAGGCCTAGACCTAGCTTATATTTTCAAAAAGTAAAGAAATCATTTTGAAAGGGGTGTATAAGGCCATCATATTGAACGTATATTCTTCAATAAATTCATAACAAACGATAACATTGTTATTCACTGACTCAGCAACTCCATAGCATTGCATCATCGCAGGGCACCAAAACCTTCATTTCCTTCCGTCCCACCCCAGCACCTGTTCTTTGTACATGTGCAAGGGTTATTGACTTCTTTTTTTCCTCTATACGCACACTATCCTGATTGTACATTGCATTGGACCCTTTCCCCTTTCTGTTTCTATCCCCTCCTTCCTTTCACCCCCCTTCCTTTCACCCCCCCCCCTCTTTTTCCATTAAGCACTTATCCTTCCTGGCTCCTTAATTCCCCTACCTTCCCCAACCCCCATTTTCTGTAATGAACTAAACATGACTCCTCTAAAAGTTTCTTTGAAGCTTGATCATAACCCTGTTCCTAGTTGGGCTTGCCTCGTCCATCAAATTATGTTCAGATATACAGCGCCCCTTTTTTTGAAGGTGTAACTATGAGTGCGTAAGAAAACTGATAAGAGGAAGAGTAAACTAGTAAAATGTAATTTGTCTTATTACTCAATAGAAACTGTTCCTCATAAAAGTGAGGAAAAAATCACCAGGAATCATCTCAGATTTCACCCCAGAGAATCTAGAATCAAAAATGTTCCCTCGCCCCTTTAAGTGGGCCCCGGACACCATGTGCACTTTGTGCTCTTGCATTAACTCCTGAATAATCTGCTTCTCAGATAGGCATGACGTAGAAGTGCTTGAAAAAGATAAGATGTACCCTTCCCTTTGTACAGCTACATGTGTAACCCACTGTTTTTCTCACTTTGTCTGACAGTCGACGCTTGTGAAAGTCAACCTTGTCAGCATGGAGGTATGTGCATATTCACTGGTTCTTCTTTCGACTGTTTTTGCCCATCTGACTGGACTGGGTCTACATGTGATATTGGTACGCATCACAATATAATATTTCTCATGTTGATAGTTACAGAAATTGAACAAAGACGCAATGACACAATATTTGCACCTTTGTTCAATTTCTTTATTTCATTTCTTGTTTATGTGGCTCACGGTTTCCCAGACATACGTGTTTGAGTTATTCTTGTTACTCCTCTAAGTTCTCAAATTTTTAAACAAGCAATGATGTAACAAAACAGATTTCAAGGGTGAAACCATAAAAAATGGTAGGAGAGGAGAGGTTCCCATTTTTGATAAACTAGCATTGTACAAGGGTAAAATATGGAGGATAAGATATTTTCATGAACAAGACATTCATTTCAGTGTGTGGGTGAGTACCTACTCACCCACACACTTTTTATAGACATTTTTGGGAACCTTTATATGAGGAATTATAAATTACTATTGGGACATTTCAAGGCATCAAGGCATCAAGGCAATGACCAGCATCAACAGAGGTGATTGCATCTGTTGCCTACATAAAGTAGCAGGCCTGCATTGGGCCTAATGGTTTCACTCCATGCACATGTATGTAAAATGCACTGCCTTACTCTCCATGATTTTTGTTCTTTACTTTACTCGGTCGCCCACAGGCGGGCTCTATGATTTACATATCCCTTTGCATGTTATAGTTGGTCCATGACTGAGGACATCTAACTATTTGCTAAAGCCAATGAAAATTCACAGTTTAATAAATTATTAGACAATTTTTTAAATATGCCTAACAGTTCAAATCTTGAAAAAAATAAATTGTGTCTGCGATAAACCATTTAAATCACACCATGAATAGAACTTGAGAGCATTTCCTATAAAATACCGTAATTACAGCTTTTCATAGGAGCTGCATTGCTTATGACCTACATTTCTTGAGTGAGTGTTCATTTTCCTAATGATATGGGATTTTCAAATATTTATGAGTACTAAACACGTGAACTTTGTAAGTTTGTTGTGTTCCAAAAGTGTTACCAATGGAAGTTTAATTGTAAACCTTACCTAATTTATCCAAAGCGACAGAGACAGTGTCATGCGATTCTTGGCCCTGCTTTATACTCAGACACGAATAAAACAAGCAGGCAAATTATATTTTGATTGAATGTCACAGCCTCTGAAAACTGTTTTATTATTCTTCTTATTATTATTATGCCAAAACAAAATTGTGAAGGTTGCCGAAAAAGTAATGGCTAACCAGTCACACGCTTAAAAGAGCTTGGGATACACTTGACCCCCATTGTTTGGCCATTACCTGGCTTCTTCTATACCAATGTACACCACAAAAAATTTGGCCATTACCTGGCTTCTTCTATCACAATGTACAAGTGCCACAACCACAACAAATTTGGCCATTACCTGGCTTCTTCTATCACAATGTACAAGTGCCACAACCACAATAAATTTGGCCATTACCTGGCTTCTTCTATACCAATGTACACGTGACACAACAACAACAAATTTGGCCATTACCTGGCTTCTTCTATACCAATGTACACGTGACACAACCATTAATGGGCACCACGCCCATATTACTTATTTGGCAAACAAATGTTATCTGCGTGCACACCTGACTCCAATCACGTGGGCACACAGGCAGAATGCAATGAAACAATTATTGAAACTAGTCATACCTTATACAATGAGGTTAACCCATCAATCAATTAAGTTGTGAAATTCCACCTTGAGACATGCGGTCGGAATTAACCTCTGGGGAACCTCAGAGCGCTAACACAACTTATTGTTACAATACTTTATCTTAATATGAAGAAGGGGCGTGTAAGTTCCTTGAACAAGGTGTACAAAGTTAAAGAAATATTTTGACAAAGTACATTTACTTGCAACTATAACCCCAAAACCCGAAAAACTGTGTGAATCCCGTCAACAACAAAAAAACCAAAAAAAAACACCAAAAATGACAAGTATACCTAGGTCACTGACAAGACCTTAGGGCGGGAGTGGAGGGAAATTAATAAAATTGTGTGATCACAAAATTAACAGGGTCCGTTCACTTTGACAGGCAGTGACAAAGTGACTTTGACATGATAGCTTATCCCGCGCTAATAAACGCGTCCCCAACAACGCAAGGTAAACAATAAAATTAATTGGCTAATGTCATATTTAACACCCTATTGGCTAATCGTCAACCCAAACACATTTATGCACAGAGGACTGTAAAACAAAGCAACGTAAACAATTTGCCCACGGAAACAAATTACCTAAGTTACTCAACATTAATGCACAGCACCCGGTCGCGCATCCCTGCCCATACTGGAAATACCCCTTAGGCTTGTACAATTTTAACCGCACTGGGGCAGCACACGTCCCGTGTGGGGGAGCTAGCAACAGACACCCGTTCGCCCTGTGTATAAAGCATTTTATCATTGAAGGATAAAATGTGATAATGGCGGATCGTGTGTGTCTTGGTCATCAAGCATAATCTACTGTGCGTGTAATTATGATTACACTGGAGTACATTGTGAAACAGGTATGGATGATGAACACGGCAAATAGCCTATTTAGAGGGGGGTAACATCTTAAACCTAATTGCTGCAAAATCCCCAGATTTTCCATACATTTGATTTGCATGATCATACCAGCTAATAACCGAGTAGAGCAAACTAGGCCCAGTAGTGAAACAACTGCTCGTATTAATTGGTGCGAGGGGTTCTTGTGGACAAGTCATTAAATGTCTGTCACAGTGATATTGACACGACACTCTCATAATATTTCCCGATACTGCTGCTCTTCTAGAGACTATTGCTCTCACGACTTGTCACATTCGTAGAGTCGGCAGCCAGCAACTTCGCGCGAGAGTAGTGATCTCGGGAGAGCAGTCTGTATTTACGCTACCATCACGACTCGACAGTCACCGCGACAAACATTAACAACTTGTCCACAAGTCTAGGTTCACCATAGTGAAATTGGTTATTATTGCATTCAACATTATTTGTGCTACATTGATACTGTGCCACCTAGAAGGTGGTGATATGTTATTCGTTATTCCAAAAAGATGAGTAGAATATGAACAAAAATGTAGTGCTTCTGCGTCCCCTTTTCAATGAGGCGCAATGCACACTATTATTTTACATGTTCTATGAGTGGGTGTTTGGGATAATAAATTGATCTTCAGGAAAGCTTACAAACAATGAAAAGAATATTTCAAATTATTTTGTTTTCCTTTTTAAGTTTTCATTGGGTCCAACCTCATTGGGATCTTGTGATTGTTTGTGATGGTTTACAATATCAATATTTGAAATTTCTGATGCAGCAAAAGCAAACTTATCCAAGGTGTATTAACCTAATTTGTAGGCTTCATGATGAATGTTCGGTTTGGGTTTTTGATAGTGGATTCTGATCGCATTAGCTTGAAATTTAAAATGTGATTACTTTCATATAGACTGTGCAAGTCTTGCGCGTATTCAAACATTGAACCCATTAAAGTGCTCAAGTTTGTTGACTTCACGCGTTGAAGTCTTGTACGTGGGACCAAAGTGGTCCAAACAAATGTTTGAATAATGCTGGAGACCTGAATAGTCTATTATTTTGGAAACTTTGGTACACACTCATAATACATGTATGTGACCTAAATTTATTGCACTTTTCACTTCAGCTATATCAGACCCATGTGATAACATAGAGTGTTTGAATGGAGGCTATTGCACACCCTATGGGAGGGAAGGACATTGCAGTTGTAATGATGGTTGGATTGGACTGAGATGTGAAACAGGTAATAAAATCTCTAAAATAAAATATAAAAATGAGTTTTGTTTTCTTAAAACTTAAAGCGCTCTTGTGGAACCTAGGCAGCCTTAAGATGTAGAGTTATAAACAGATTAATCAGAAAGTGTTCACAAACAAATTAATGTTAACTTCATACATTGTGATGGTCCTAACCTTATATAAATTACTAGGTCTGCAACACTTGATATTTTGTTTGTCAGTTATGAAAACAATCCCCCCCCTTGCAAATAACATGTTCTATTTTCTCAATAAGTTTTCGTACAATTTTGTTTTAATTAAAATCTTTGATTTACCTCATCTTGATATGCTAATTTTACCATAAGAGCATAAACTGTAAATTCATATTTCAATTCAATTTTTCAATTTCAATTCAATTTTATTAATTTCATCACAGTTTACAAGTAAAAAGTGAAAATTGTTTTCCCTGTGTGCACTAAAAACATTCAAATTCAATACTGATTACAAAAACAATTTCATTAAAAAAACAAAAAAAAAAATTAAAAAAACAAGAAACTAATTACAAAAATTAGTTTTAAACAATTAAAAGGTTTATACTTTAAAAAGAGAGAAACATTATCCAAAGCTTACCATCACTGATTAAAAAGAAAAAACTAAAATTAAGTTACCTTATGAAAAGTGAGTTAAAAAGATGAATAGCACTGGGTAAAAAAGATAGTCTGAACCGGTTTGTACGAGTAGAAAGAGAACGGTACCTTCCTGATGGGAGAATGTGAATGAATGAGTGAAGTGGATGAGTTGGATCTTGGGTTATAACTTTTAATTTAGTAACATACTGTTTGTCTAGGATTTCTTTCATGTGTTTTACTTCAAAACCTATTATCTTGCTGGCAACCTTGGTGATACGATCAATTTTCTTCTGATTTTTCACGGTTAGATTATTAAACCAAACAATACAGCTAAAAGTAATGACAGACTGAATAATACTTTGGTAAAACAAGTGTAAAATTGAATCACGGACATTGAAAGACCGTAGTTTCCTTAGAAAATAAAGCCTCTGATTTGCCTTGGCACACATTCTTTGAGTATTTTTGTTCCAATCCAGTTTGTTGTCTATGACTGTGCCAAGATATTTATATTCACTGACAATTTCTACTTTGTCGTTCTTTATACTAACCGGGTGAATACTTTGTCGGATCTTACGAAAATCTAAAACTAGTTCTTTGGTTTTGGTTACATTCAATGTGAGAAAATTGTCATTACACCACTGGACAAAGCGATCTATTTCGTGTCTGTAATTTATCTCATTGTTTTTGAGGATCAGACCAGTCAAGGAAGTATCATCAGCATACTTAACAACAGAGCAAGATCCACTGTTACTATGATAGTCACTGGTATACAGAGTAAAGAGGACTGGTGATAGGACACAACCCTGTGGCACTCCAGTATTTGTGAAGATTGAATTAGAGAATGAATTACTGATCTTAACACGTTGGGGTCTAGCTCTCATAAAATCACTGATCCACAGGCACAAGTGTGGATTGACATTCATGTTTTGTAGCTTCTGTACCAACTTATGTGGTTGCAGTGTATTGAAGGCTGATGAGAAATCAAAAAATAGTGTTCTAACATAAGTTTTAGGTTGATCAAGATGACTCTGGATATTGTGTAGAAGTGTGGTTATACAGCATCATCTACCCCTCGCTTTGTACAATATGCAAACTGGCAAGGATCGGCAAAAATCTTGGTATGTGTCAGGAGAAGTTCTTTCACAATGCTCTCAAAACATTTCATTACAATGGCGGTAAGAGCTACTGGCCGATAATCATTTAATGCTGAAGGTTTGGCTATTTTGGGAATGGGGACAACATTTGACGATTTCCATAGCTTTGGAATGTGATGTGCATCAAGTGACCGTTGGAACATTCCTCGAAAAACAGGTGACAGTTCTTTATAGCACATTTTTAGGATCTTTCCAGAGATCCTATCTGGGCCCTTTGCTTTGTTGGCTTTTAATTTCTTCAATGCGTTTTCAACGGTTTGCAAGTTGAGTTGGATTGCATTTTCTGTGCTTGCATTAGTTTCCAAAGTTCTGCAGATGTCAGTATTAATATCGCTAAAATCAGCAACGTCAAAGCGACCAAAGAAAACATTCAGCTCGTTTGCAAAATCGCGCGGTTCTCTGGTGCAATGTTAATTTTCCTGTTCTTTAGACCACAACCTGTTATGGTTTTTAGACCCTGCCAAGCCTTTTTGGGGTCCTTTAAGCTAAAATTGTCCTCTATTTGTTTTCCATATTTGCGTTTATCGTGTTTAATCAGTTTGGTGATTTCACGTTGAATCTTCCGTTTTTCTTGCACATCGTTATTTTCAACGGCTAATATTTTCTTTTTTAAGAGGTTACGTATCTCCTTTGTTATCCATGGCTTATTGTTGGGATAGAATTTTCGTTCTATTTCTGGAACAGTCAGATCTTCACAAAAATTGATATACGCACTGACAGTCTCAGTAGCATCGTCGATTTCATTAGAGTCCATAAACACGTCCCAGTCAGTACATTCTAAACATGCTCTCAAAGTGTTGGTGTTTTCATTTGTCCATTTTTTTAATTTGATGACGGAGGGCTTCTTTTGTTTAAGTTTTTGTTTGTATTTGGGCATCAGATGCACCATATCGTGATCAGACGCTCCAAGTCCTGCCTTCTTATAGGCTTTATAGCCATCTGCAACGTTGCCATAGCATTTATCCAGTGTCCTATTTCCCCTCGTAGGAATGTTCACATATTGATGGTAGTGTGGAAGGGTGCACTCCAATTGACAATTATTGAAATCTCCTAGTATGAGTTTCAAAGAGTCTGGCGATTTTAATTCAAGGTCTTGCGTAATCTCAGCAATTTTAGAAGAGGCAATGTTAACGTCAGCTTTAGGCTGAATGTAGACAACGGTAATGAATATTTGATTGAACTCTATGGGAAGGTAAAATGGACGCAGTGAAATCGTGAGTAACTCGATGTCCTGTGAACAAATTTTTTATTTAACTTTAACATCCGTGCACCATCTCTTGTTGACATAGGCACAAACTCCACCTCCAGTAACTTTATTTGAATTTAAAGTCCTGTCCATTCTTTCGCATGCAAAACCATCGATTTCTGTTGTGTATGGACTGTCTGTACTCTTAAACCATGTCTCACTGAAACACATCAGGCAACTGTCTCTATATTCATACTGGTAGTCAGTGCAGGCCTTTAACTCATCCATTTTGTTTCGAAGTGATTGCGAATTACCTGTGATTATTGAAGGAAGTGGCGGACGAAACTTTCGGCGTCGGAGTCGGAGGCGAATTCCTCCCTTTTTTCCCCTTTTCCGTTGCTTTGTTTTAAGCTCTATTGGAATGTCAATGTTAG
The DNA here is from genome assembly GCA_037783415.1 of Leptasterias polaris. Lineage (NCBI taxonomy): Eukaryota > Metazoa > Echinodermata > Asteroidea > Forcipulatida > Asteriidae > Leptasterias > Leptasterias polaris. The sequence continues at coordinate 29,915 of JAZGTN010000283.1, read as the reverse complement.
GTGGGGCACTGGTCACTGGCCGAAGCTGCAGTAATTCCTGTCGGTTGTACACGATGGGAAATGGCCGTTCATGTTTCTGTCCCCTCTACAGAAGTACCTGATCCATGTGACACTTATTATTGCTTCAATAGTGGATCTTGTTACTCCTATCTTGATGATGCATATTGTAGTTGTGTAAATGGATGGACTGGAGATCGATGTGAAACGGGTATGTCAAAAGTTTCAGCCTTTGTCGAATAAACCAGCCGAACAGACAGAAAATAAACATTTAGATGACCTACTACATGATCTGAGAAAGTGTTGTGACCTACATGACCCCCAAAAACTATGCTGACAATGCTGTCCAATGTTTGAACAAGTATGATTTTAAACATGAACTTGTCTAACATATTAGATTTGAGCTGTTTTAATATGTTTTATTGGTTCATTACAAAGAACTGGTGTATTAAAGACATTGTTTTGATTGACTCATGGTGTTGTTATAAAAAATGTATTTTACTTGTATGATTCAGAGTTGCATTGAATTGGGATGAGAGACCTGTTTTTAGGTGTTCGTGCAATATGAGCACGAACACCTCTTGTTTTTGTTCTGTTTTTTTCTTTTCTTTTTCTTCTCCTTCTTCCACGGAACTCTTCAGCAGCATAACTCAAGATTGAAACTGAATTGAACCTTGAAACTCATCAAATAATTGAACCTCAATATGAAGATGGCACAGTTGTTATTACGTCATGATGACGTCATCAGGTGTCGAATTACAAGGTTTTTAAAGTTGAAAATGACCATTTGCTTTTTGCTGTATCTCAACGAATATGAAAGCTATGATGTTCATAATTGGGCATCTGATAGATCAAGACTGGGGCAATATTTGAAAAGTTAATGCCAAAATCATATGACCTTTTCTTCTGGTCGTACCGGAAGGTCAAAGTTTGCCTTTGTGTTTCTCTTTAAAAAATTGTGTTTCGGGGTTATCTACAGCATAACTCAAGATTGGAATTGAATTGAGCATTGAAACTCAACAGACAACTGAACCTTAATATCAAGACGACACACAGTTGATGATGTCATGATGACGTCATTGGGTATCAAACTTACAGTAAATCAAATTTTAATAATTGAAAAATTCATAACTAATGAACCACAACTTGGATTATTACAATCTAAACATCATCGGATAGGTCGTTAAAAGTTCGACAAACGCTACACAGATCAACCCCCTTGACCCCGACTTCCGGTTCAAATAGGAAGTTGAAAATTCTATAATATATTATCTTATTCATTCCTAAAAGCTACAGGTAATTTCAGCATGATTTTTGTACCAGGTTGTAGAACGTTAAGCCTGCTCAAACTTTTGCACAAAGATGACACCATTTAAATCTTTGTATCTGGTCGAAAAGGGACGTTCAAGCTTAGCTTACCTGTATGTTGCATAGTTGCAGCTTTGTCATTATTTTCCATTAAAAAAAGAGATGTCTTCCTTCGTGCCATACTTCATTCTTTAAGTTGTAAATATAACAAAATTGGTTTTAGTTGCCAAGCCCACAATTTAAAAGTGATTATTACGGTACAACAGAACTTCATTGAGCATTTCATAATTTACTAAAATTGTACAGAAAAAAGAGTTTTGAGACACTTATATGCAGTGGTGCATAACCAGACCTTCCTTTTAAAAAACTTCGGGGGGTGGGGGGGGGAGCTGGTACAGCCATTTTTGTGTGTTAATGAGTCTGGTATACAGAAGTTGGTTTACATAGTGAGTACTGCTTGTGTATCAAAAAGAGTTGTGGGTGCATACACACACCCATGAAGTGGTCATACCTGGAGGAAATGAAGTATTAATTGATCTAGGATTAATACAACTTAGTTAATACAACTTAGTGCTTTTTATTTTTTGTTTTATTCTCAATTTTGTCTTCTATACATTTCTCAGAGTATATGGATCCATGTTTATCGGCGCCATGCAGAAACAATAGTTCATGTATTAGTGGTGGTGATATTCACTTCTGTATGTGCCTGCCAGGCTATCATGGTGATGACTGTTCCGGTGGTAAGTTCAATGTAAAGGATGCTATCACTGCTGAGTAAAACATTATGGTTAGATCCCGAGCATACTTTATGTGAGTGCGGATGTGAGACCAAACTCCAAGTCAAAAATTTGCTATAAAATATGCTTAACTCTTGAAAAACTTTTGGAGTATGGTGTTAAGATGTTGACAATTTGCTTTGTATTCGTGTTTGCTTGAAGTACGAACCAGGCCTATGGACATGAGTTATTTTCATGAGAACTGCTTGTTATAATATTGCTATGTTTCCCCTCAAAAATATATAAGCTTTCCTGTGTAACCCATTTCTGAGTATGTAGCACAGTTACAGAACATAGACCAGTGCAGGTCACCACACGGTAGTGCTGATGAGGAAGTCTACTGCAGGTTTTAGGCCAAGAGCATTATCTTTAACCTGGATATAGCTCATAACAAGCTGATTTTTTTCAGGATAGGTCTAGGAACGTGTCTAGAATGACATACTAAAAGTCCCCAAAAATCCCCCTGGAGCTCTTTCCGAAATCCAAGATGGCGTCCAAAATGGCCGCCATTTTCAAATGTTATCATATGCAACCAGACTAGCTGTAAATACAAATAAAGTGTCTAATTATATGTTTTGAGGCACAAGGAATCCAATAGAATCATTATTTTGAGATTTTAGAACCCATAAGTATCTCATAAAACCAAGATTTTTTAAATATTTACATTACAGTATTCAACTTTAAATGCTGTAAACACAAATCAAATGTCAAAACATAGGTTTTGAGGCACAAGGAATCCAACATAACCATTATTTCGAGAGTTTAGAACTAATAAGTATCTAAAACAAAGATGGCGTTCACAATTGCGTCCAAAATGGCCGCCATTTTTAATTGTACCTTAAATTTGCAAACATACAGAGATGTTTGTTTCTACTTGTGTGAGAGTTATATCTTGTGATCTGTATCCCCACTCTGTATTACCATCCATTCTTGAACAAGGAGATAAGTGCATGCAGTCCAAATGAGATGTGTGTGAAGTGATTCAAAGTTGCTGACCCCAAAGACCTTAAGAACAATCATTTTCCTGGCTAGTGATAGGCAACTCGGAAAATGAGACCCGATGGGCCATAAACCAAACTCGAAGCATTTTTCAGAATTGGGGTTCATAACAAACAAAGATAAATCTTTACCAATTATTATTTCCACCCAGCTAACCTTTTTCGGGGTAGACCTAGACCTTTAACGAGGTATAGCTTTCCTCCACAGAGGAGCACAGTAATTCAAAACCTTCTGGAGTTCATCCCTCTGTCCATATTGCCCCAGCTGTAGCCTGGCTACATCTTCTGTACCTCATGGCCAGCCCATGCATCCACTGTTGGTCACAGAATCAGCACAATCTTTGCACCGAATAGGTCATTCCCCCCAACAGACGCTTCAAACAGTAGTAACGTCGATATTGGGGACTTCGTCCTAGAAGGAGACTTGCTTCCACATCAATGTCCTTGAATTTCTGGCAGTGTACGTACCAGGCACTGAGGCACTTGCACAGAACTGTCACAGGGAACGCTGTTTTAAATTAGAAAACTCAACAGTCGTCGACAACGAACTCCTAGTCATTTCTGCTCGGAACCGAGATCTGGGCACTTTGGAGAACATTATTTGCTCATGCCTTCCCCCAATCTCTCTCCTAGGAGTATTGACAAATATCACATAGGGAACGCTGCGTGATCCTTATAGTCCTATTATGGCCATGCCAGCTAGCCCTTGTAGCTGAGTGATCATCATAGCTCCATTCTGGCCATGCCAGTCCTGGTAGCTGAGTGGTCATCATAGCTCCATTCTGGCCATGCCAGCCCTGGTTGCAGAATGATAATGATCCTCAAAGCCCCATTTGGCCATGCCAGCCCTGATTGCAGAGTGATCCTCATAGCCCAATTCTGGACATGCCAGCCCTGGTTGCAGAGTGATCCTCAGAGCCCCATTCTGGCCATGCCAGCCCTGGTTGCAGAGTGATCCTCAGAGCCCCATTCTGGCCATGCCAGCCCTGGTTGCAGAGTGATCCTCAGAGCCCCATTCTGGACATGCCAGCCCTGGTTGCAGAGTGATCCTCATAGCCCAATTCTGGCCATGCCAGCCCTGGTTGCAGAGTGATCCTCAGAGCCCCATTCTGGACATGCCAGCCCTGGTTGCAGAGTGATCCTCAGAGCCCCATTCTGGCCATGCCAGCCCTGGTTGCAGAGTGATCCTCAGAGCCCCATTCTGGACATGCCAGCCCTGGTTGCAGAGTGATCCTCAGAGCCCCATTCTGGACATGCCAGCCCTGGTTGCAGAGTGATCCTCATAGCCCCATTTGGCCATGCCAGCCCTGGTTGCAGAGTGATCCTCAGAGCCCCATTCTGGACATGCCAGCCCTGGTTGCAGAGTGATCCTCAGAGCCCCTTTCTGATGGCCACGCCAGCACTGGTTTCAAAAATTTGTGCGGCTACTGAACCACCCTCAGAAGTGAACGGATCTACTTTACCAACATCTAAGATTCCAGGGAAAATCCCTCACTTGCCGTGTCGGATGTTGTTGAGCAATCACACAGACTTACAGGCAGGGCTGCATTGCAAAAACAAAATCACATGCAGCCCTCTTTGTTGATAGGCCTACATGTCAAGCACCATCTACCTCACCACCTCCGATCCCTCATCTCGTTAAATTGATCTCTAATTGTTTTAGAACTTTTAGTTTGGGAGAGCGCAAAGGGACCTTACTTTTTACCTTGCCCCACAAAGCGCACCTCCTTCTCTCAGTGCTAATCTAATATGTATGTACGTTTAACAGGTATGGGAGACCCTTAAGTAGACTTCCCTGAACCAAAGGTGATTTGAGAGTCCACGAAGTTTAAAACCTCGCCCTCCTGCCCCAAAGAAGGATTGATCCTTGGATGGTTATTTGGCACTCATGCAAAGAGTAGAGGTCGACTGACTGATTGGTACTGATTGGCTCTTGAGTTTTAAACTCACAAAACAATAATTCTATTGGATTCAACGTGCCACAAAACATATGTTTCGACAGTTTATGTGCATTCTTGTATTGTCTGGCTAGAAAGTATGGATAAAATTGAAAATGTCGGCTATTTTTTAAGCCATCTTGGTTTTATTTATAAAAAATGATGAGATCTAAAATCCCAAAACAATTATTCTATTTGATTCCTTGTGCCTCAAAACACTTTGACACTTGTTTCTACAGCATGTCTGGTTGCAGTTGCATGACTATGATAAGATTCCAAAATGGCGGCCATTTTGGACGCCATCTTTGTTTTAGATACTTATGAGTTCTAAACTCTCGAAATAATGGTTCTATTGGATTTCTTGTGACTCAAAACCTATGTGTTGACACATAATTTGTGTTTACAGCATGTCAAGTTGCATAAATACAAATATTTGAAAATGGCGGCCATTTTGAAGGCCATCTTGGTTTTAGATACTAATGAGTTATAAAATTTCAAAATAATATTTCTATTGGATTCCTTGTGCCTCAAAACATATAATTCGACACTTTCTTGGTATTTATAGCATGTATGGTTGCATATTTATGTCACACGCCAATCCAGACACAATCACATTCACAGCAACTGCAAGGCCTACATTACCAGGTTCTCCGCAAACAAAGAGTAAAGACTGCTTCAAATAGACTGGAACACATTGCCACCAGACATCATCACGAACAATAAGACCTTTAAAGTGGCCGTTATAACCCACCTTCGAAGCAACTAAAAACTATACCGCGCAATTGTGATGACAGAACGCCGATGTTAAAACTGTACACAGAGCTGAGCAGACGATAATCGCTTATACCCCCAGAAGTGATAGAAATATTTTTGAGAGCGCCCTCACGCGGTCAAAAATACGGCGCATTACCAAACGTGTTCAGTGCCTTTAAGCTTTTTTCATTTAAAGAAAAATTTGAACACAGTTGATTTGTTTCCCTCCTTAAAAAATAGGTACAAATAATGATTTGATAAAGTAGTACACTATTATTTTAGTCTGTTCCAATTTCAAGTGCTTTGCACTTCTAGAGTTCTCTGTGCTTGCAGTTTATTCTGTTTTAGCATAGGGTGCTGTATTAGCCAATAATAGACCCTTCCCGTGAAATGTGCTAATTACATTCATGCATGCATACAGACACTATTGGTTGGCAAACGCCATAGAGATGTGCACTAACCTAATGTACAATCGCGCCTGTGTCACGCCACCATCAGCCTTGTACAAACAGGCGAGATGTTTCATCATTTTGCCAACCAAAGTGTTAGTGTGCACCATGATGTGCAATTTACATATTTCTTGGGAAGGGTCTATTGATTTTCATAAATATCAGTAAATTTGCTACATTAGCAATGACTGTTGATTGTCGACTTATATTTAAGACAAATTTCCATGAAGAAATTCTCCCAGATTGTGTATATTGAGAATAATGGTGTTTATATGTTTTTCTTAATGAAGCTGGGACGAGCATTTGTGACACATTTGGCTGTGACAATGGCTACTGTCTAGATTTTATTGGACATGCTTATTGTGAATGTAATCCTGGATGGCAAGGAGAACACTGTGACACAGGTGTGTATGAAAGCCTTTATTTAATCAATGGAAACTTTTAGATGATTGGTGGCAGCAGAGACTTGCCAGATACATTTCCTCAGTAGTTTTTCTGCATTTGTAACTCCTAGTACAATCTGGATTTACCTGGACAGGCTGCTTCCAATAAGTATCCTCACCAGTATTTCATTAGTTGTATCATTGGAGTAAACAAGAATTAAAGTGAAATGGAAATCCCCTCCGTTGTGTCAGTCAAATAAAATACTGAACAAAAATAATCATTTACAATTTTCGAAATCAGCTGTTGCCTTTTTAGGTTTTTCAGATACAGTTTTCTCGAATATGATTTCATTTCAGGGGAAATATTTCACAGAAAAAAAGGTTTCTAGTATGAACTTCATAATCAGTAAGCTTTCAGAGTAAAATTAAACAACGTTTATTTTTATCCTTACCAATGATTTCTAATACCTTGAACAATTGCAATGTACTTAATTGAATTGTTAAGCTCTCTTAACTTGATTGTTCATTAATCTTAACTAAACATGCATTGCATTAGTAACAGCTTTGTCATTATTTTCCATTAAAAAAAGAGATGTCTTCCTTCGTGCCATACTTCATTCTTTAAGTTGTAAATATAACAAAATTGGTTTTAGTTGCCAAGCCCACAATTTAAAAGTGATTATTACGGTACAACAGAACTTCATTGAGCATTTCATAATTTACTAAAATTATACAGAAAAAAGAGTTTTGAGACACTTATATGCAGTGGTGCATAACCAGACCTTCCTTTTAAAAAACTTCGGGGGGGGGGGGGGAGCTGGTACAGCCATTTTTGTGTGTTAATGAGTCTGGTATACAGAAGTTGGTTTACATAGTGAGTACTGCTTGTGTATTAAAAAGAGTTGTGGGTGCATACACACACCCATGAAGTGGTCATACCTGGAGGAAATCAAGCATTAATTGATCTAGGATTAATACAACTTAGTTAATACAACTTAGTGCTTTTTATTTTATTTTTTATTCTCAATTTGTTCTTCTATACATTTCTCAGAGTATATGGATCCATGTTTATCGGCGCCATGCAGAAACAATGGTTCATGTATTAGTGATGGTGGTATTCACTTCTGTATGTGCCTGCCAGGCTATCATGGCGATGACTGTTCCGGTGGTAAGTTCAATGTAAAGGATGCTAGCACTGCTGAGTAAAACATTATGGTTAGATCCCGAGCATACTTTATGTGAGTGTGGATGTGAGACCAAACTCCAAGTCAAAAATTTGCTATAAAATAATATTATGCTTAACTCTTGAAAAACTTTTGGAGTATGGTGTTAAGATGTTGACAATTTGCTTTGTATTCGTGTTTGCTTGAAGTACGAACCAGGCCTATGGACATGAGTTATTTTCATGAGAACTGCTTGTTATAATATTGCTATGTTTCCCCTCAAAAATATATAAGCTTTCCTGTGTAACCCATTTCTGAGTATGTAGCACAGTTACAGAACATAGACCAGTGCAGGTCACCACACGGTAGTGCTGATGAGGAAGTCTACTGCAGGTTTTAGGCCAAGAGCATTATCTTTAACCTGGATATAGCTCATAACAAGCTGATTTTTTTCAGGATAGGTCTAGGAACGTGTCTAGAATGACATACTAAAAGTCCCCAAAAATCCCCCTGGAGCTCTTTCCGAAATCCAAGATGGCGTCCAAAATGGCCGCCATTTTCAAATGTTATCATATGCAACCAGACTAGCTGTAAATACAAATAAAGTGTCTAATTATATGTTTTGAGGCACAAGGAATCCAATAGAATCATTATTTTGAGATTTTAGAACCCATAAGTATCTAAAACCAAGATTTTTTTAATATTTACATTACAGCCACAGCCAGAATAAATTAAATTAAATTAAATGGAAGTATTTCTCAACATCTAGAATATTTTAAGATGCATTGATATTAAAGCCGGTATTTTGGTTGTCTTCAGTTTTTAATGCCATTTTACCTTTTGCAAGAACTTCCATGTTTTTTGTGCAGAGCGTCACAGATGCAACATAGTATAGGCTTAGTACAATCTTGGTGCCGTCAACTTTTGTTGTAACTTAAACAAGGTCATGATCAAACATCCCTAGATGTATACACAAAAACAAAAGAACTAATGTAGATACAACCTTTTTGCACGGAGCAACTTTTTGTTCTTTCTATCTATATAAAATTCCTTATTGTTTGGTTTCTAAAGCTGGCCCTATAACCTTGGTTATATATGTATATTAACATAGTGGCTCTGTAGTTAGCAGTGCTTGCTGAAATATTAGCTTGTCATAATGTTCCTCTCTGTTTTTAAGGTTGTAAGTTGCATGCCTGATGTAGACTGGTGAATAAATTGTTTGTTCTTGTTTTTTGGGTTTTTTTCCCCCAAAACCCTTCAGTCTGCGGAGGTGACCTGTCCACAGCAACAGGGTCCTTTACATCTCCCAACTACCCCCAGCAATACGCACACTCGCGTGTCTGTGAATGGCGCATCACAGTCGTTTCGGGACAAGCGGTCACGCTGGCATTTGACGACTTTGAACTTGAAGGAAGCGGAGAGAACTGTGTTTTTGACTATATTGAGGTAAAACAATTAAAAATCACTGACTGTTTGGCAGGCTTGGAATTTCATCTTTGAGAGGGCAAGGCCATTTTCATTCTGTAAAGGGTACTTCCATTGGAAAATCTTAAAGTCTTTGGGAAAATTTTGAAGGGGCCCAAGGTAAAGACCATGGCCTTTAATAACTTGTATAAATGGAAACACCCCCCCCCCCCAAAAAAAATAAAAATAAATTTACTCTGAAGCAGTAGATAAGACTTAGTGGGACAAGTTCTTCAGAACAAACTAATCTCTCTCGGGTATAGTAAAGACATTGACGAGAAACTCTCACAAATTTATTCTAAGGCAATAGATAAACTCGCAGGACAACTTATTTTCAGAAGTGTATTCTGCTGATAGAAAGTAAATAACACATCGTGTTACATCAAACTGAAAATCATACTTATTTCTTTAAAAAATAAAAACTTCTTGTATATTCATAAGCAGTTTTAAATGTTTTGAACAAAAGATGATTATCTCAGCTACCAATGTGTGCTTTTTTGGTAAACCATAATAATTATTCTTGTCTGTCCAGTTCTTCAATGGATTGGAGAGTGACGCCCCTAGCTTTGGTCGTTTCTGCGGCAACACAGCCCCTCAGGGAATAGCCTTTACCGGTAACACTGTGCGTGTTGTCTTCACCACCGATGGCAGCATTGCATTCAGGGGATTCTCAGCCCGATACACTTCCCAAGATCACTCTCGTAAGCGTCTCCAGAAGAACCTTTCTTTCTGTGACAAATAAATAGGTTCCACTGTTGAGATAATGACCCCGATGGGCACATGTCACAAAAAAATTATTCATCTTAAGATGAGTTGTCAATATCACCATAGGGATTTTTCATTGTGACATTACTTTCGCAATTAAGAGTAATTAGTCTTGATGAATCTCAGCGGTTCATTGAAACCTAGAAGGTTGTACAGAGTGAGTTACTCTTAAGTTTGTTCCCCTCCCCCAAGGTACTTATCGGCGTTTGTGTGATGTGCATTAACACACCCCTCCCCATGCCTACTAGATTTTAAAAATTTGTATATATATATATATATATGTATATAAAATTAGTAGGGTAGATGGCCTTAGATTTCGATCTAAACTGGACCTTCGTCAGAGGCATTAACAAGTACAAACAAAAACATATCCATTTATAGCAAAAAGAGAAGCAAAGGATTAGGGGAAGGTATCCAGAAAAAGCGGGAAGATTATAGCCAATCAAAGTTATTAATTTACAGACAATGGGTTGGCTAAGAACCAATCAGAGTAAAGTAGTGAGGACAAAGGATGGTCAGTGTGAAAAGGGTGAATTACTGGACCATAAAGGTGGTAACTGCATTCTGGGTATAACAATGCGGGAAGCATGAAAAGGAAGCATGAGAAGATAGTTAAGGGTATCTTTCTCAATACCGTTGGCATTGTGAATTCTAACCAGGGTGTCACTGATTTGTTTGGAAAATGATTGAGTAGGGTCAGTGTCACATTCAATATAATGATCAGTGTTGCTGAGCTGTCTGAGGCCCTCAGCTATATAATCATGTGTGTTCATGACTACAACTGCGGACCCCTTGTCAGCACGTTTAATCACTATGTCTGGTGATTGGCGGAGCTGTGTAATAGGGCGTGGCGTTTACTTGGGGGAGGTTATTGGGAGTATAGGTGTTTGGGACCTTTAGAACCTCAGAGTTGACTGATATATATCAATATATATATTTTTTTCATCTTTGTGTTTCCTCCTTACTTCTTTGATTCTACTCTAGAAATATTTATATTTAAATGCACTTTTTAAAGACATACACCTGCTCTCTGACTACCACTCCAACCACCATACTATGTATATGACTGTTGAAAACTTCCCAGGGTGGTTCAAGAGAGGTCGCTCACTCGCTTAGATTTTCACTTTATGCAAATCTAAAAAGTATCGCTCAGAATAAGAGATGAGTAATCTTGAAAAAAAAAAAGTCCAGAGAGATTATAGAAGCATTAATTGATCTAGGATTAATACCACTTAGTTAATACAACTTAGTGCTTTTAATTTTTTGTTTTATTCTCAATTTTTTCTTCTATACATTTCTCAGAGTATATGGATCCATGTTTATCGGCGCCATGCAGAAACAATGGTTCATGTATTAGTGATGTTGATATTCACTTCTGTATGTGCCTGCCAGGCTATCATGGCGATGACTGTTCCGGTGGTAAGTTCAATGTAAAGGATGCTATCACTGCTGAGTAAAACATTATGGTTAGATCCCGAGCATACTTTATGTGAGTGTGGATGTGAGACCAAACTCCAAGTCAAAAATTTGCTATAAAATATGCTTAACTCTTGAAAAACTTTTGGAGTATGGTGTTAAGATGTTGACAATTTGCTTTGTATTCGTGTTTGCTTGAAGTACGAACCAGGCCTATGGACATGAGTTATTTTCATGAGAACTGCTTGTTATAATATTGCTATGTTTCCCCTCAAAAATATATAAGCTTTCCTGTGTAACCCATTTCTGAGTATGTAGCACAGTTACAGAACATAGACCAGTGCAGGTCACCACACGGTAGTGCTGATGATGAGGAAGTCTACTGCAGGTGTTAGGCCAAGAGCATTATCTTTAACCTGGATATAGCTCATAACAAGCTGATTTTTTTCAGGATAGGTCTAGGAACGTGTCTAGAATGACATACTAAAAGTCCCCAAAAATCCCCCTGGAGCTCTTTCCGAAATCCAAGATGGCGTCCAAAATGGCCGCCATTTTCAAATGTTATCATATGCAACCAGACTAGCTGTAAATACAAATAAAGTGTCTAATTATATGTTTTGAGGCACAAGGAATCCAATAGAATCATTATTTTGAGATTTTAGAACCCATAAGTATCTCATAAAACCAAGATTTTTTAAATATTTACATTACAGTATTCAACTTTAAATGCTGTAAACACAAATCAAATGTCAAAACATAGTTTTTGAGGCACAAGGAATCCAACATAACCATTATTTCGAGAGTTTAGAACTAATAAGTATCTAAAACAAAGATGGCGTTCACAATTGCGTCCAAAATGGCTGCCATTTTTAATTGTACCTTAAATTTGCAAACATACAGAGATGTTTGTTTCTACTTGTGTGAGAGTTATATCTTGTGATATGTATTCCCACTCTGTATTACCATCCATTCTTGAACAAGGAGATAAGTGCATGCAGTCCAAATGAGATGTGTGTGAAATTCAAAGTTGCTGACCCCATAGACCTTAAGAACAATCATTTTCCTGGCTAGTGATAGGCAACTCGGAAAATGAGACCCGATGGGCCATAAACCAAACTCGAAGCCTTTTTCAGAATTGGGGTTCATAACAAACAAAGATAAATCTTTGCCAATTATTATTTCCACCCAGCTAACCTTTTTCGGGGTAGACCTAGACCTTTAACGAGGTATAGCTTTCCTCCACAGAGGAGCACAGTAATTCAAAACCTTCTGGAGTTCATCCCTCTGTCCATATTGCCCCAGCTGTAGCCTGGCTACATCTCCTGTACCTCATGGCCAGCCCATGCATCCACTGTTGGTCACAGAATCAGCACAATCTTTGCACCGAATAGGTCATCCCCCCAACAGACGCTTCAAACAGTAGTAACGTCGATATTGGGGACTTCGTCCTAGAAGGAGACTTGCTTCCACATCAATGTCCTTGAATTTCTGGCAGTGTACCAGGCACTGAGGCACTTGCACAGAACTGTCACAGGGAACGCTGTTTTAAATTAGAAAACTCAACAGTCGTCGACAACGAACTCCTAGTCATTTCTGCTCGGAACCGAGATCTGGGCACTTTGGAGAACATTATTTGCTCATGCCTTTCCCCAATCTCTCTCCTAGGAGTATTGACAAATATCACATAGGGAACGCTGCGTGATCCTTATAGTCCTATTATGGCCATGCCAGCCCTGGTAGCAGAGTGATCCTATAGCCCATTCTGGCCATGCCAGCTAGCCCTTGTAGCTGAGTGATCATCATAGCTCCATTCTGGCCATGCCAGCCCTGGTAGCTGAGTGGTCATCATAGCTCCATTCTGGCCATGCCAGCCCTGGTTGCAGAATGATAATGATCCTCATAGCCCCATTTGGCCATGCCAGCCCTGATTGCAGAGTGATCCTCATAGCCCCATTCTGGCCATGCCAGCCCTGGTTGCAGAGTGATCCTCAGAGCCCCATTCTTGTGTGTTAATGAGTCTGGTATACAGAAGTTGGTTTACATAGTGAGTACTGCTTGTGTATTAAAAAGAGTTGTGGGTGCATACACACACCCATGAAGTGGTCATACCTGGAGGAAATGAAGCATTAATTGATCTAGGATTAATACCACTTAGTTAATACAACTTAGTGCTTTTAATTTTTTGTTTTATTCTCAATTTTTTCTTCTATACATTTCTCAGAGTATATGGATCCATGTTTATCGGCGCCATGCAGAAACAATGGTTCATGTATTAGTGATGTTGATATTCACTTCTGTATGTGCCTGCCAGGCTATCATGGCGATGACTGTTCCGGTGGTAAGAATGTAAAGGATGCTATCACTGCTGTTACAAGGGCCTGTATCCCGAGAAACATTTTGAAAAAGACGGGGCAAGTGCTCAACGGGAAATGTTGACATCGTGTGGCTAATTCACAACTATTCTTGAAATAAACAATAGGCCCGGCTACTTCAATGTAAAACATTATGGTTAGATCCCGAGCATACTTTATGTGAATGTGGATGTGAGACCAAACTCCAAGTCAAAAATTTGCTATAAAATATGCTTAACTCTTGAAAACTTTTGGAGTATGGTGTTAAGATGTTGACAATTTGCTTTGTATTCGTGTTTGCTTGAAGTACGAACCAGGCCTATGGACATGAGTTATTTTCATGAGAACTGCTTGTTATAATATTGCTATGTTTCCCCTCAAAAATATATAAGCTTTCCTGTGTAACCCATTTCTGAGTATGTAGCACAGTTACAGAACATAGACCAGTGCAGGTCACCACACGGTAGTGCTGATGAGGAAGTCTACTGCAGGTTTTAGGCCAAGAGCATTATCTTTAACCTGGATATAGCTCATAACAAGCTGATTTTTTTCAGGAGAGGTCTAGGAACGTGTCTAGAATGACATACTAAAAGTCCCCAAAAATCCCCCTGGAGCTCTTTCCGAAATCCAAGATGGCGTCCAAAATGGCCGCCATTTTCAAATGTTATCATATGCAACCAGACTAGCTGTAAATACAAATAAAGTGTCTAATTATATGTTTTGAGGCACAAGGAATCCAATAGAATCATTATTTTGAGATTTTAGAACCCATAAGTATCTCATAAAACCAAGATTTTTTAAATATTTACATTACAGTATTCAACTTTAAATGCTGTAAACACAAATCAAATGTCAAAACATAGGTTTTGAGGCACAAGGAATCCAACATAACCATTATTTCGAGAGTTTAGAACTAATAAGTATCTAAAGCAAAGATGGCGTTCACAATTGCGTCCAAAATGGCCGCCATTTTTAATTGTACCTTAAATTTGCAAACATACAGAGATGTTTGTTTCTACTTGTGTGAGAGTTATATCTTGTGATCTGTACCGGCCCCACTCTGTATTACCATCCATTCTTGAACAAGGAGATAAGTGCATGCAGTCCAAATGAGATGTGTGTGAAGTGATTCAAAGTTGCTGACCCCATAGACCTTAAGAACAATCATTTTCCTGGCTAGTGATAGGCAACTCGGAAAATGAGACCCGATGGGCCATAAACCAAACTCGAAGCCTTTTTCAGAATTGGGGTTCATAACAAACAAAGATAAATCTTTGCCAATTATTATTTCCACCCAGCTAACCTTTTTCGGGGTAGACCTAGACCTTTAACGAGGTATAGCTTTCCTCCACAGAGGAGCACAGTAATTCAAAACCTTCTGGAGTTCATCCCTCTGTCCATATTGCCCCAGCTGTAGCCTGGCTACATCTCCTGTACCTCATGGCCAGCCCATGCATCCACTGTTGGTCACAGAATCAGCACAATCTTTGCACCGAATAGGTCATCCCCCCAACAGACGCTTCAAACAGTAGTAACGTCGATATTGGGGACTTCGTCCTAGAGGAGACTTGCTTCCACATCAATGTCCTTGAATTTCTCGCAGTGTACCAGGCACTGAGGCACTTGCACAGAACTGTCACAGGGAACGCTGTTTTAAATTAGAAAACTCAACAGTCATCGACAACGAACTCCTAGTCATTTCTGCTCGGAACCGAGATCTGGGCACTTTGGAGAACATTATTTGCTCATGCCTTCCCCCAATCTCTCTCCTAGGAGTATTGACAAATATCACATAGGGAACGCTGCGTGATCCTTATAGTCCTATTATGGCCATGCCAGCCCTGGTAGCAGAGTGATCCTCATAGCCCATTCTGGCCATGCCAGCTAGCCCTTGTAGCTGAGTGATCATCATAGCTCCATTCTGGCCATGCCAGCCCTGGTAGCTGAGTGGTCATCATAGCTCCATTCTGGCCATGCCAGCCCTGGTTGCAGAATGATAATGATCCTCATAGCCCCATTTGGCCATGCCAGCCCTGATTGCAGAGTGATCCTCATAGCCCAATTCTGGCCATGCCAGCCCTGGTTGCAGAGTGATCCTCAGAGCCCCAATTCTGGCCATGCCAGCCCTGGTAGCAGAGTGATCCTCATAGCCCATTCTGGCCATGCCAGCCCTGGTTGCAGAGTGATCCTCAGAGCCCCATTCTGGACATGCCAGCCCTGGTTGCAGAGTGATCCTCATAGCCCCAATTCTGGCCATGCCAGCCCTGGTTGCAGAGTGATCCTCATAGCCCAATTCTGGCCATGCCAGCCCTGGTTGCAGAGTGATCCTCAGAGCCCCATTCTGGACATGCCAGCCCTGGTTGCAGAGTGATCCTCGATCATAGCCCAATTCTGGCCATGCCAGCCCTGGTTGCAGAGTGATCCTCAGAGCCCCATTCTGGACATGCCAGCCCTGGTTGCAGAGTGATCCTCAGAGCCCCATTCTGGCCATGCCAGCCCTGGTTGCAGAGTGATCCTCAGAGCCCCATTCTGGACATGCCAGCCCTGGTTGCAGAGTGATCCTCAGAGCCCCATTCTGGCCATGCCAGCCCTGGTTGCAGAGTGATCCTCAGAGCCCCATTCTGGACATGCCAGCCCTGGTTGCAGAGTGATCCTCAGAGCCCCATTCTGGCCATGCCAGCCCTGGTTGCAGAGTGATCCTCATAGCCCAATTCTGGCCATGCCAGCCCTGGTTGCAGAGTGATCCTCAGAGCCCCATTCTGGCCATGCCAGCCCTGGTTGCAGAGTGATCCTCAGAGCCCCATTCTGGACATGCCAGCCATGGTTGCAGAGTGATCCTCATAGCCCCATTTGGCCATGCCAGCCCTGGTTGCAGAGTGATCCTCATAGCCCAATTCTGGCCATGCCAGCCCTGGTTGCAGAGTGATCCTCAGAGCCCCTTTCTGATGGCCACGCCAGCACTGGTTTCAAAAATTTGTGCGGCTACTGAACCACCCTCAGAAGTGAACGGATCTACTTTACCAACATCTAAGATTCCAGGGAAAATCCCTCACTTGCCGTGTCGGATGTTGTTGAGCAATCACACAGACTTACAGGCAGGGCTGCATTGCAAAAACAAAATCACATGCAGCCCTCTTTGTTGATAGGCCTACATGTCAAGCACCATCTACCTCACCACCTCCGATCCCTCATCTCGTTAAATTGATCTCTAATTGTTTTAGAACTTTTAGTTTGGGAGAGCGCAAAGGGACCTTACTTTTTACCTTGCCCCACAAAGCGCACCTCCTTCTCTCAGTGCTAATCTAATATGTATGTACGTTTAACAGGTATGGGAGACCCTTAAGTAGACTTCCCTGAACCAAAGGTGATTTGAGAGTCCACGAAGTTTAAAACCTCGCCCTCCTGCCCCAAAGAAGGATTGATCCTTGGATGGTTATTTGGCACTCATGCAAAGAGTAGAGGTCGACTGACTGATTGGTACTGATTGGCTCTTGAGTTTTAAACTCACAAAACAATAATTCTATTGGATTCAACGTGCCACAAAACATATGTTTCGACAGTTTATGTGCATTCTTGTATTGTCTGGCTAGAAAGTATGGATAAAATTGAAAATGTCGGCTATTTTTTAAGCCATCTTGGTTTTATTTATAAAAAATGATGAGATCTAAAATCCCAAAACAATTATTCTATTTGATTCCTTGTGCCTCAAAACACTTTGACACTTGTTTCTACAGCATGTCTGGTTGCAGTTGCATGACTATGATAAGATTCCAAAATGGCGGCCATTTTGGACGCCATCTTTGTTTTAGATACTTATGAGTTCTAAACTCTCGAAATAATGGTTCTATTGGATTTCTTGTGACTCAAAACCTATGTGTTGACACATAATTTGTGTTTACAGCATGTCAAGTTGCATAAATACAAATATTTGAAAATGGCGGCCATTTTGAAAGCCATCTTGGTTTTAGATACTAATGAGTTATAAAATTTCAAAATAATATTTCTATTGGATTCCTTGTGCCTCAAAACATATAATTCGACACTTTCTTGGTATTTATAGCATGTATGGTTGCATATTTATGAAGGTTTGAAAATGGTGGCCATTTTGGACGCCATCTTGGATTTCGGAAAGAGCTCCAGGGGGATTTTGGGGGACTTTTAGTATGTCATTCTAGGCACATTCCTGGACCTATCCTGAAAAATTCAGCTTATTATGAGCTATATCCAGGTTTTGGCATATATGGTCTAATGCTCTTGGACTATTTTTTGAAGTTTAACAAGCAATCATGGCAATGTTACAATTTGTGAGACTACTTTCCTGTGCTTTGAAAGTTCTCTTTCCCCCACCTTGGAGAAACAAAACCACTGTCTACAATTTCAATGAGACATTTTCCAATTCATTTTATGACCCATTCAACAAATAATTAATTTAGGAAATTCTACTGGGTCTTTAAATAG
This sequence comes from Leptasterias polaris, assembly GCA_037783415.1. Lineage (NCBI taxonomy): Eukaryota > Metazoa > Echinodermata > Asteroidea > Forcipulatida > Asteriidae > Leptasterias > Leptasterias polaris. Next base: position 11,697 of record JAZGTN010000283.1, on the reverse strand, counting down.
AAAACAAAATTACTACACCCACATTTTGCATGGACATTTTGCATGGTCTATTTTTTAAGTAAAACAAGGTTTTGCCAATTATTTTCAAAGCATATTTTTCTAAGATTAGTTTATTTTATAAAAAAAACACCAAAGGAATATCATACAGAAACTAAACATGTGTGTATCCTGTTGTAATGATTTTGTTTTGTTATGCAAAATGGTGTGTTAATAAAAACAGCTATTACAAATTTATTTTTATTTTTATAACTTCTCCAGAATCAGTTACCGTAATCTTCGGAATATAGGCCGCCCGCGGTATAAGCCGCTATGCCAAGAATTTGTCAAAACAAGATTTATGCGTCAGTGTATAAGCCGCCCGGCATATAAGCCGCAGTAATGACCGCACACACAGGGGGGCCGTGCGTGTTTGGCGGTCCTTTGTGGTGATTTACAGTGACTAGCGGACGGCACAAGTCACTGTACATCACCACAAAGTGCGTCTTGTTGCGTTGCATTAAAGTAAAAATGTACTGAAGTTAACATGTATCCATCGTTATTGAAATAATTTATGAGAATGGTCTGCAGTTAAGTGGGTCTATTTTCTTTTCGTAAATTTTGAATGGTGATATATTTGGGGTAAATATTGCCGAGATCTCGATATTCGTGAAGTTTTTTCGAACGCGGAAAAACGGTTTTACCCCGCAGGGAGGAAGTGAGCAATTATAAACAAACAAGACTTGACTGTTTGATAAACTGCTGAGGTAAAATCACTGAATTTAATATTCATATTCCATGACAACAGAACGTCTTTACATTTTTATGTGCCTTTTTTCACTAGTTCCGACTCAATTAATTAATGGTTTCTACCTCCACGATTGAAGGAACGTTGCGCGCGATCTCTGAAAGCTAGTGCCTCGCTTTTTATTCTTATACACGTGCATGTGACGTTTCATAGTCTTGGTTCGTGACTACACAAATGAAGCGTCTTGGTCGTGGTGTGGTAGCGGTTACAGGAGAGCGGTTAGGTTTTCGTGACTACACGACTGGAGCGTGTTGGAACCGAGACTAGACGTTTCCCGAACACATGGTGATTTCTCACTAAGGGAATTTCCCTTGCACCCTCGCTCCCACGGCTATATGCCATTTCTTCATCCCCCGATAATAAAGTATAGCAAAGAGCAAGCACATCTGCGGGGTCAAGGTGATGAATAATATGGGATGGCAGTGGGATGGTAAGCGGCCTGTGGGAAGTACGTTCGTGCTCTGAAAATTATGAAAAAAGACAACCATGGCTAGAACAACTTAACTACTGAATGGCTAACGCTAGTTAGAACGGAGATTTGTAACCATTTATGGAAAACGTTACAACAACGTTAATAAACAACACTGCATGGCGATACCACACTGATCACCTGCTTCTTCACGGCATTAAGTACGGTACACGCAAGCGATCACCAGCGAAAGTCGAAGCAAGCATGGTGGACGCAAGTTTGACGACTCCTCGCAGCTCAGAAAAGATAAGCTGGGATTTTCAACATTTCGTAAAAACTATCACTATATCACACAGGCCATGTTTTGGTGGGATTTTTTTCGTTTTAGAAAATTGTTTCGTTGCAGAAATATTTTACAAACGATCTTTTTAAGTTTTATTGCTCGGTTTATAAGCCGCCCGGGATATAAGCCGCCGAAATGTTTAAAAGGGCCAAAATCAATGTATAAGCCGCGGCCTATATTCCGAAGATTACGGTACATCATGTGAAACTTTTACCTAATAAATGTCTTGGAGAGTTTATGTACTCTGGTTTTTCAGATACAGTTTTCTCGAATATGATTTCATTTCAGGGGAAATATTTCACAGAAAAAAAGGTTTCTAGTATGAACTTCATAATCAGTAAGCTTTCAGAGTAAAATTAAACGACGTTTATTTTTATCCTTACCAATGGTTTCTAATACCTTGAACAATTGCAATGTACTTAATTGAATTGTTAAGCTTTCTTAACTTGATTGTTCATTAATCTTAACTAAACATGCATTGCATTAGTAACAGCTTTGTCATTATTTTCCATTAAAAAAAGAGATGTCTTCCTTCGTGCCATACTTCATTCTTTAAGTTGTAAATAACAAAATTGGTTTTAGTTGCCAAGCCCACAATTTAAAAGTGATTATTACGGTACAACAGAACTTCATTGAGCATTTCATAATTTACTAAAATTATACAGAAAAAAGAGTTTTGAGACACTTATATGCAGTGGTGCATAACCAGACCTTTCTTTTAAAAAACTTCGGGGGGGGGGGGGGGGGGCAGCTGGTACAGCCATTTTTGTGTGTTAATGAGTCTGGTATACAGAAGTTGGTTTACATAGTGAGTACTGCTTGTGTATTAAAAAGAGTTGTGGGTGCATAAATACACACACCCATGAAGTGGTCATACCTGGAGGAAATGAAGCATTAATTGATCTAGGATTAATACAACTTAGTTAATACAACTTAGTGCTTTTTATTTTTTGTTTTATTCTCAATTTGTTCTTCTATACATTTCTCAGAGTATATGGATCCATGTTTATCGGCGCCATGCAGAAACAATGGTTCATGTATTAGTGATGTTGATATTCACTTCTGTATGTGCCTGCCAGGCTATCATGGTGATGACTGTTCCGGTGGTAAGTTCAATGTAAAGGATGCTAGCACTGCTGAGTAAAACATTATGGTTAGATCCCGAGCATACTTTATGTGAGTGTGGATGTGAGACCAAACTCCAAGTCAAAAATTTGCTATAAAATAATATGCTTAACTCTTGAAAAACTTTTGGAGTATGGTGTTAAGATGTTGACAATTTGCTTTGTATTCGTGTTTGCTTGAAGTACGAACCAGGCCTATGGACATGAGTTATTTTCATGAGAACTGCTTGTTATAATATTGCTATGTTTCCCCTCAAAAATATATAAGCTTTCCTGTGTAACCCATTTCTGAGTATGTAGCACAGTTACAGAACATAGACCAGTGCAGGTCACCACACGGTAGTGCTGATTAGGCCAAGAGCATTATCTTTAACCTGGATATAGCTCATAACAAGCTGATTTTTTTCAGGATAGGTCTAGGAACGTGTCTAGAATGACATACTAAAAGTCCCCAAAAATCCCCCTGGAGCTCTTTCCGAAATCCAAGATGGCGTCCAAAATGGCCGCCATTTTCAAATTATTATTTTTTTTTTTTTTTATGAGATGTCGCCCAACTCACAAGGCCACGGACGGCCACTCAAGGTGAGGGCTACACATAACTGATTTGGGCCATCGACCCAAATCAATTGACACCAGGGGCACGTTGCCTCCTACTCCTGGGGCTGAAACAGGGTTACCCCCTTCACAGTCCTTAAGGATGTAGGCATGGGTATCATCCACTAGGATGCCTGTTGGTAGAGCAGAATGCACTACCTTCCCAACTTTTTCGAAGCAATTATGGTTAAGTGCCTTGCTCAGGGGCACAAGTGTCATGACCGGGTATCGAACCCACACTCTGCTGCTGAAAACACCAGAGCTTAGGTCCGGTGACCTAGACCGCTCGGCCACGACACGCCACAAGCTGATTTTTATCATATGCAACCAGACTAGCTGTAAATACAAATAAAGTGTCTAATTATATGTTTTGAGGCACAAGGAATCCAATAGAATCATTATTTTGAGATTTTAGAACCCATAAGTATCTAAAACCAAGATCTTTTTAATATTTACATTACAGCCACAGCCAGAATAAATTAAATTAAATTAAATGGAAGTATTTCTCAACATCTAGAATATTTTAAGATGCATTGATATTAAAGCCGGTATTTTGGTTGTCTTCAGTTTTTAATGCCATTTTACCTTTTGCAAGAACTTCCATGTTTTTTGTGCAGAGCGTCACAGATGCAACATAGTATAGGCTTAGTACAATCTTGGTGCCGTCAACTTTTGTTGTAACTTAAACAAGGTCATGATCAAACATCCCTAGATGTATACACAAAAACAAAAGAACTAATGTAGATACAACCTTTTTGCACGGAGCAACTTTTTGTTCTTTCTATCTATATAAAATTCCTTATTGTTTGGTTTCTAAAGCTGGCCCTATAACCTTGGTTATATAACCTTGGTTATATATGTATATTAACATAGTGGCTCTGTAGTTAGCAGTGCTTGCTGAAATATTAGCTTGTCATAATGTTCCTCTCTGTTTTTAAGGTTGTAAGTTGCATGCCTGATGTAGACTGGTGAATAAATTGTTTGTTTCTTCTTGTTTTTTTGTTTTTTTCCCCAAAACCCTTCAGTCTGCGGAGGTGACCTGTCCACAGCAACAGGGTCCTTTACATCTCCCAACTACCCCCAGCAATACGCACACTTGCGTGTCTGTGAATGGCGCATCACAGTCGTTTCGGGACAAGCGGTCACGCTGGCATTTGACGACTTTGAACTTGAAGGAAGCGGAGAGAACTGTGTTTTTGACTATATTGAGGTAAAACAATTAAAAATCACTGACTGTTTTGCAGGCTTGGAATTTCATCTTTGAGAGGGCAAGGCCATTTTCATTGTGCAAAGGGTACTTCCATTGGAAAATCTTAAAGTCTTTGGGAAAATTTTGGAGGGGCCCAAGGTAATAACTTGCATAAATGGAAACACCCCCCCCCCCCAAAAAAAAAAAATTTACTCTGAAGCAGTAGATAAGACTTAGTGGGACAAGTTCTTCAGAACAAACTAATCTCTCTCGGGTATAGTAAAGACATTGACGAGAAACTCTCACAAATTTTTTCTAAGGCAATAGATAAACTCGCAGGACAACTTATTTTCAGAAGTGTATTCTGCTGATAGAAAGTAAATAACACATTCATCGTGTTACATCAAACTGAAAATCATACGCATTTCTTAAAAAAATAAAAACTTCTTGTATATTCATAAGCAGTTTTAAATGTTTTGAACAAAAGATGATTATCTCAGCTACCAATGTGTGCTTTTTTGGTAAACCATAATAATTATTCTTGTCTGTCCAGTTCTTCAATGGATTGGAGAGTGACGCCCCTAGCTTTGGTCGTTTCTGCGGCAACACAGCCCCTCAGGGAATAGCCTTTACCGGTAACACTGTGCGTGTTGTCTTCACCACCGATGGCAGCATTGCATTCAGGGGATTCTCAGCCCGATACACTTCCCAAGATCACTCTCGTAAGCGTCTCCAGAAGAACCTTTCTTTCTGTGACAAATAAATAGGTTCCACTGTTGAGATAATGACCCCGATGGGCACATGTCACAAAAAAATTATTCATCTTAAGATGAGTTGTCAATATCACCATAGGGATTTTTCATTGTGACATTACTTTCGCAATTAAGAGTAATTAGTCTTGATGAATCTCAGCGGTTCATTGAAACCTAGAAGGTTGTACAGAGTGAGTTACTCTTAAGTTTGTTCCCCTCCCCCAAGGTACTTATCAGCGTTTGTGTGATGTGCATTAACACACCCCTCCCCATGCCTACTAGTTTTTAAAAATTTGTATATATATATATATATATATGTATATAAAATTAGGAGGGTAGATGGCCTTAAGATTTCGATCTAAACTGGACCTTCGTCAGAGGCATTAACAAGTACAAACAAAACCATATCCATTTATAGCAAAAAGAGGAGCAAAGGATTAGGGGAAGGTATCCAGAAAAAAGCGGGAAGATTATAGCCAATCAAAGTTATTAATTTACAGACAATGGGTTGGCTAAGAACCAATCAGAGTAAAGTAGTGAGGACAAAGGATGGTCAGTGTGAAAAGGGTGGATTACTGGACCATAAAGGTGGTAACTGCATTCTGGGTATAACAATGCGGGAAGCATGAAAAGGAAGCATGAGAAGATAGTTAAGGGTATCTTTCTCAATACCGTTGGCATTGTGAATTCTAACCAGGGTGTCACTGATTTGTTTGGAAAATGATTGAGTAGGGTCAGTGTCACATTCAATATAATGATCAGTGTTGCTGAGCTGTCTGAGGCCCTCAGCTATATAATCATGTGTGTTCATGACTACAACTTGTCAGCGTGGCACGTTTAATCACTATGTCTGGTGATTGGCGGAGCTGTGTAATAGGGCGTGGTGTTTACTTGGGGGAGGTTATTGGGAGTATAGGTGTTTGGGACCTTTAGAACCTCAGAGTTGACTGATATATATGTATATATATTTTTTTTTCATCTTTGTGTTTCCTCCTTACTTCTTTGATTCTACTCTAGAAATATTTATATTTAAATGCACTTTTTAAAGACATACACATGCTCTCTGACTACCACTCCAACCACCATACTATGTATATGACTGTTGAAAGCTTCCCAGGGTGGTTCAAGAGAGGTCGCTCACTCGCTTAGATTTTCACTTTATGCAAATCTAAAAAGTATCGCTCAGAATAAGAGATGAATAATCTTGAAAAAAAAAAAGTCCAGAGAGATTATATTAAGAAAAATACAATGTTCATTTCTGACCATTAAGGAAAATAATTGTTTGGTTTTGTGTTTTTTGTGTGTGTGAAAATTGTTATTTAAAACCGTCCGGCTGTCTGACCAATCAATTTCTTCCTCATGGTTTTCAATAATATATGCACTTTTGAATCACAAAAATATGATATCATAATTATGGTAAATGCATGCAAGCATCACACGAGTAGTTCTGTGCACAGGCTTGTCACCAAAAAATGTTTTGAATGAACAGACAACTCGGTGGCAAATGTACGAAAAGTAGGATTTAAAAAGGGAATTTTTCTCAATTTGCTCAGAATGCGGTGCGCTGATCAACATTTCGCCGGGCAGTCAGGGGACAATCTCCAGCATCGGTTATGGCAGCCTCAACTACACCAACAATTTGAACTGTCAGTGGCTGCTGGGCAACAGCGCCCTAACCGACTCGTCTCTCTACCTGAGCTTTGATGCCGGGTTCAACATTGACGCAGAAACCAACTGCCGCTACGATTCACTGGAGGTCTATGCAGGTAGGATGTCACTGGTACTCGTCATACCATAGAGCCAACTCTTCCTGATTCTGCAGAAATTTCCCCACTTTGAAGCCCTGTTCCCCACTTTGAAGCCTTGTTTCCCACTTTGAAGCCTTGTTCCCCACTTTGAAGCCTTGTTCCCCACTTTGAAGCCTTGTTTCCCACTTTGAAGCCTTGTTTCCCACTTTGAAGCCTTGTTTCCCACTTTGAAGCCTTGTTCCCCACTTTGAAGCCTTGTTCCCCACTTTGAAGCCTTGTTCCCCACTTTGAAGCCCTGTTCCCCACTTTGAGGCCCTGTTCCCCACTTTGAAGCCCTGTTCCCTACTTTGAAGCCTTGTCCCCCACTTTGAAGCCCCGTTCCCCACTTTGCTGTTTTGCATATATCTGGAACTATCTTTACAGAATGCAGTGCACTAAGAAGAATCTTCCAGCATTGACTTGAATGTTATTTCTCTTTGAAGTTGTCAATGTTGATTTTGATTGGGTTGCGATGTTTGTGTTCTTTGTAGGTGTTGACTCAGCTGCAGACCGTGTGGGAGTGTTCTGTGGGTCAACAGCCCCTGACCCCATCGTTATGCCACAGGCATCAGCCTTTGTACGTTTCACCACAGACGGCACACAGATTGGAGCAGGATTCAAGATGACTTATGCTGCATCTCGTAAGTTGATTAAGCTAGTGTTCATTATAACTACAGAGCAGTCACAGTTACAAAGCAGTTTTCACACTTACCAGAAAGTGTTTACAGGTTCTAGAGGGTATTCACAGTTACCAGAGAGTAATTGCAGTCACCATCATCAGTGTATTCACAGTTACTAGAAAGTATTCACAGTCACCAATGTATTAACATTTACAAGAAAGTATTCACAGTCACCAGTTACTAGAGTGTATTCACATTTACTAGAGTGTATTCACAGTTACAAGAGAGCATTCACAGTCACGAGTGTATTCACAGTTACTAGAAAGTATTCACAGTCACCAGTTACTAGAGTGTATTCACATTTACTAGAGTGTATTCACAGTTACTAGAGTGTATTCACATTTACTAGAGTGTATTCACAGTTACTAGAGTGTATTCACATTTACTAGAGTGTATTCACATTTACTAGAGTGTATTCACAGTTACAAGAAAGTATTCACAGTCACCAGTTACTAGAGTGTATTCACAGTTACTAGAGTGTATTCACATTTACTAGAGTGTATTCACAGTTACAAGAGAACTTTCATGGTTACCAGTGCATTCACAGTCACAAGAAAGTATTCAGCGTCACTTAGATGCCTTGTCAAAACTCTCCAAGCGTTCCTCCGCGTACAAGCTGCGGACTGGACGGCAAATACCGCGTTGCTAAGGACAGCGGACACTCAGCGGAGGAACAGACGTGTGCGTTGAAGTGCGGCGAAGTATAATGAGCTACCCATGTCGGGCGCTATTGTTGGTATACCATTAAGACTGATGAATAAACATGTTGTATTTTCAGGTCATGAATATCAGCGGCTTGGACACGGACCGACCATGATGTCCCAGAATAATAAATTTTAAACTCATGAATATCATCGTCCTGGAAGCGGACAGGCCGTGCCGACAAGACCAATGCACCATGCTCGTTGGATGTGCCGGCCGACCCTCATGCACAACATGAAAATCGCGCGCTATTATTAACAACATGTTTTAAACATTATAGTCAACCAATTCGGCGACTTTGACATTAAACATCTATCCCTTTTCCTACATAGGCCTTCAACTGCCCGACCTGGCTTGTATTTTAAGGCGAATGGTAGGCCTCACTATGAAAAAATACCCCATATCAATTAAATATACCAGTAACTTTATTAAATTATAATGTTGATCAAGTCCCGGCATCACTTCCTCGATTAGCCCGGTCCATGAGTGAATGTCATCATAAAATAAAATGCTTACTACATGTATAAGCTAAAGTCGTAAACTTAAAAAAAAATTAAGTCAAGTAATACTCGCCATCAAATATTTGCCAGCCGAATGCATGCAAGTTCATACTTTAATACGCAGTAGCGTCAACTTGCAGTTGCTGCCTTTGAATTTTGCGCCGGCGACCAATTCCGATCATTTTTTAAAATTAATATTAGACTTTGGATCATATTTGTTTGGTGTCTTCAATTTTATTTAAGATGAACTGCAGATAGCGGTCGATTTTGCATAATACATTGTGGATGAGTGAATATGTAATCGATACATGGGTGATCTCAGATTTTCGCAACTGTTAAATTGTCCCCTGTCAATGCTATACTCTGACGCCCACTTTTGCAATTGGTGAAACAACCTATGATCACTTTAATAAAACTATGGAAATGAACCGGAGCTTACATGTTAAAGCCTGTGATTGAATGGCTGTACCACCCTCACTTTGCTTTTTTGTCCTGCAAAAGTAAAACCTTTGTTCACCACCTGCGTTCCTCACAGCAGCCGATCGGTCTCTCCGCGGAGCCGCTGGAATATTCATGTTTATTGACATGTAAATGAACCGTTCTGGTCGCGGACCTGCCCGGTTGCTACAAGTCCTTTTGTTATCAACGGATTAAAAAGTCTGCGGAAATCCGCGGAAAGGCTGCAGCCTGGAACAGCTTGGAGGTTTTGACAAGACGCCTTAAGTGTTTTCACAGCTACTAGAGCATTCACAGTATACCAGAAAAGATTTGGAGTAGAAGCTCTTTACCAGCTTCCATTAAAATAAAAATTGATAAACTTTAGTTTGTGTTTAAGCAATTTAATTCTCCCTCTAAATTGAGTGGTAGTAGTTCTGAAATAAACCTAGATAATAATAATAATAATAATAAACCGCATTTGTATAGTGCATCTTAAATAAAATTGAAGACACCAAACAAATTTGATCCAAAGTCTAATATTAATAAAATAAAATGATCGGAATTGGTCGCCGGCGCAAAATTCAAAGGCAGCAACTGCAAGTTGACGCTACTGCGTATTAAAGTATGAACTTGCATGCATTCGGCTGGCAAATATTTGATGGCGAGTATTACTTGACTTAATTTTTGTTTAAGTTTACGACTTTAGCTTATACATGTAGTAAGCATTTTGTTTTATGATGACATTCACTCATGGACCGGGCTAATCGAGGAAGTGATGCCGGGACTTGATCAACATTATAATTTAATAAAGTTACTGGTATATTTAATTGATATGGGGTATTATTTCATAGTGAGGCCTACCATTCGCCTTAAAATACAAGCCAGGTCGGGCAGTTGAAGGCCTCTGTAGGAAAAGGGATACAATGTAGATGTTAATATCACTGCTAAGTTCCTATGCGGTTATAGGAATAAGAAAACATAAAGATACATTATGAAATACAGATGTATAGCAATGCTTCGTTGAGTCGCTCTCCTTATGCTAAGCAAGAGTTTTCCTCACATTAAATTCGGTTCTTTGAAACTCTTCAAACTGATGTTTGTTTTATGTTTTTTTTTCTCCTGATCAGGATGTGGTGGAGTAGTTAGTGGCACAAGTGGAGTGATTACTAGTCCCAACTTCCCCCAAAACTACGATCATGACGACCACTGTGCCTGGCTCATTCAAGCTCCAGTAGGAACCACTGTCACGGTATGTGAGAACCAACCTTAGGAGAAAGATCATCCACCAGTGTACAGATTCATGTCTTGTACACTGACTCTGGTCAATGGTCGGGGCGTAGAGAAAGGCTGTATTTCGTAAAGATGCAAAGTAGAAAATGCTGCCCGGCAGCTTTTTTTTTTTGCAAACTACTTCAACTGGCAAAAAAATAGTAGAACTCTATCAGGTTACATAATTTTTTGTTTACACCCGATCGAATCAACCATACTGAAAAGAGGCTTGGAGCACAGGCTTGGGCTGGTATAACCCATTTCTTCAAAGCAACGCTTTTCGGTTCGAAGTTTTTTGCTCACCAATTTATGAAATTAGGCTCTGGAGTCTTTTCAACGGCGTTTGATTTATTGTAATGGGAGGATCTATTGCCATAAAAATGATTTCCGACTCTGTTCAATTTAATTTCAACTTAAGAAATAATGACTTGCGCAAAGGGAAAAGAAAGATTTGGAAACTTTAATTTGAAGTCACAGTTTTTAGATTTTGGTGGCTGAGTTAACTTGGTTTAGTTAACAAGTTGAGAAGGTAGTGCATAGTTCTGCTCTACCAGCAAGGCTCCTAGTGGGTGATACCCAATGCCTACATCCTTACAGACTGCCCCAGGAGTAGGTTGCAATGTGCCCATGGTGACAGTTGATTTGGGTCCTCAGCCCAAATCAGTTAACTAGTGCAGCCCTCACCTTGAAGTAGCTGTCCGGCCTTGTGATGTTAGGTGATCTCTCTCTCTCTCTCAAAAAAAAAAAGTGTTTTGTTTTTTAAAAGATTACATTGATTCAAATCCAACTCTGTCTTTTCATTTGCCACAGCTGACCTTTACATCTTTTGACATCGAGCTCCATTCCGACTGTCAGTATGACTCTCTCTCCGTCCGCAATGGAGGCACCTTCGAATCTCCGCAGATTTCCGTTGAGAATCCATGGTGCGGTAATACAGCACCGACACCCATCACCACTTCCAGCAACGAGGTCCTGATGGTCTTCTTGACCGACAGTAGCGAGTCCGCAGGTGGATTCCATTTGGAGTGGAGTGCAAACACAAGAGGTACGCTGTCATCGTGAGCACGGTTCCATCCATGCATGAAAATTAGAGTTGGTGTGTCGTGGCCGAGAGATTCAGTGCATC